>RRZL01000059.1:235372-279622 GCA_006782975.1 Chlorella sp. Dachan | reverse complement strand
AAGGGCCGCCGGCACCTGACGGCGGGCCGCCTCGCTGGCGTTGGGGCGCAGCACGCGCAGCACCTGGGTGGCCGGGAAAGAGGAGTAGTGGTCGAGGGGTCATGCCGGATGCAGGGAGAGCGAGTGAAGATTGGCAGGCAGTGGGTGCGTTACATGCCAGTGCTGCCCCCATGCGACCCTACACAAGTCCGCCAAAGCACACTTCCTCCCACCCCTGCTGCACCCACCTGCTGGCACTTGGCCTCCGCCACGTCCCACAGCCCCACCTCCTGCTCCCCAGCCGCCACATACACCAGCGGCGCCGAGGTTCCGGGCAGGCCCAGGCGCTGCGGCGGCGAGGACGCCAGGGCCAACGCCGTGATGGGCGCCCCTGCCGGGTGCTGCCACGAGTTGAGCGGCAGGCGGAAGCGCACATCCCACAGCCCCAGCCAGCCGCGGCTGGTGCCTCCCAGCAGCCAGTTCTGGCTGGACGGGTCCAGCACAAAGCGCTCCAGGGCGCCCTGCACCGGCGGGCAGGGCAGTGACCAGGCGTCGCCGCCAGATCTCAGGTCCCATGCGCCCAGCCCGCCGCGGGCCGTGGTGTAGACCAGCAGGGAGGGGCCCCAGGCCGCCAGGTCCAGCACAGCGCCCATGGTGGGGTTGAACTGCAGGGGCGGGGCAGGGGAGTGACGGGGGGGCGGTGGGGGAGGTGGGAGATTGCAACAAGGTTGAGCGTGGGTCAGGCAGTGCCTCTAAGGGTGAGCAGCGAAGCCCCATGAGTGCAGGTGAGGCGGGCTCGGCGCAAAAGCAGGCAGGTGCACCAGAGCAGCCACACCGACTCTTCCAGCCACATGCCCCAAGGCCAGCTCACATGGCGGGTGCAGACGATGCCTGTGTAGCGCTCAGGCGCAGCGCCCGCCCGCCCCGCATACTCGACTCGCCACACGTGCACGCTGCCGCTGGCGCTGCCTGACGCAATGCTCTGGCTGTCCTGGCAGGCGGCCACGCTGGTGATGCGGCCCGGCTGCAGACAGGACAGGTGCGCCATGAGGGCTGCCCACGTCAGGGCATGACCAGCTGCAGCTGCGCTGCCTAATCCGCGCCAGAGCTTGTCGCTGTGCTGGACTAGCAAGGGGCGGCCTTGAGGCCCCGCCTGGCCCCAGAGTAGGCCAGTCCACCCCCTAGCCAGCAGTTGCTGCAGCCTGCACCAGTCAACACTAGCCAGCGGGCGCCACCCACCCACCTGAGCGGTGTAGGTGAGTCGGGAGCGGAAGGACACATCCTTCTCCAGCCGCCGGCAGTCCCAGACCTGAAGGGGTTGGCAGGGCCGTGCAGACCTCTTCAGACTGCGGCCAACCATTTGTGAAGCTGATTGGCGGCGCAATGAACACGTGTGGCCAACCATTGTTAAGCCTCATTGGCAGTGCAAGTAAACAAGCCAAGCGACGAGCTCCCTATCCGCAGGCCTCCCACCCACCTTGACAGTTTCGTCAGAGGATGCCGAGGCAAAGAACGTGCCACAGCCCGCCACCGCCAGCCTGTTGATGGCTCTGCATGTCAGACAACAGGTCAAGGTAGGGCGCAGTGAGACCGAGCGCAAGCTTGTTGCGGAGCCGCCCTGCTTGCCTGACCCCAACCACCCAGCACTCACTTCTTGTGCTCCGCTAGGTGCGCCACCAGCACGCCGCGGGGGTACCAAGGCGCCACGTGTTGGCTGTGTGCTGCATCGCCACCGCCGCCCGGCATGCCAGCAGCGATGGCAGCGCTCATGGCGTCACGCACGCCGCCGCCGCCACTGGGTAGCGAGCCTGGCTGCCGCGTTCCAGCTGCGACAGGGTCGAGGCAGAACAACACATGTCTGAACCCAGCTCCACGACCTCGCAGTTCCGCGGCGACACATCCAGCACCCAGCAGCGAAGGCGTCGCACCGCATCCCCCACCTGGCTCGCCCCACTGCTGCGCCATCAGCGGCGCCGGCATGCGGGGGAGGCCCGGTGCCTGAGGCAGGCTGCGCCTTGCCCGCGCCACCAGCTGCATGCCGCTGTCGGCGGCTCCCCAGTGCGCCGAGGCGTGCAGGCGGCCCTCGGCGCCCCGCTGTGCCTGCTGGGCTGCCGTGCTGCCGCCGCTGCCGACCAGGTGGCCGCTCACGCCTGCCTGCGCCATCATGGACTGCTCCAGGGCGGCAGACAGGTAGGAGGAGCCGTGGTGCAGGAAGCGAGGGTCCACTTGCAGGCTGTAGGTGGACGCCGTGGGCGGCGGCAGCAGCATGCTGCGGCTGCCCGGCCCCGCCGCCGCCGCTGCCGCCCCTGCCCCAGTCACCATGACGCTGCTGCTGCCGCCGCCCACAGCCGCTGGTCGGCTGGCGGGCGGTGGAGCAGCGAGGGAGTCAAGGGAGCGCCTCCCGCCGCTTTCCGAGCTGAAATGCTGCTGTGGCTGTGAGGGGAGCGGCGGCATGGGCGGCGCCGGGTAGCCAGGCCGCATGGGCACGACTGGCGGCCGGCGGGGGCGCTGCACGCGCGTGCCATCGCCGCCGCTGCTGGTTCCCGGGCTGTCGGCTTTCAAGGATTGGCTGAGTTGTGCTGGGTCCTGCATGTGCAACAGGGAGAGCGAGTGACCAGTGTTCTGCTAGATGACTTGGAGCTCAAGGCAAACCGGCGCAAGCAGTTGGCCACCCACCGCCCCATCAACAGACACACACAGTGGCCCTGGCGCACCGCAAAGGACAGCGGTTCAGCCGCCAGGTGCGGCAACGCCAGCGGCAGCAGCTGCGCCTGAATGTCGGCTGCAGACAGCTGCCCCGCCGCAGCGGCCAGGAACGCGACGGCAGCCGCGCGCACAGGGGTGGGTGCGGTGGGGCCCAGCACCGGCCGGAGGCACAGCCGAGCGGCCACCAGCAGGATGTGGCGCTTGCGCAGCAGGCCGTCTGAGCAGATGCGAGCCAGGAACTGGATTGCCTCTGCCACCACGGCTGGCTCGGGGTCCCCCACCAGCCGGTCCAGGAAGGGCAGCACAATGGCAGCCACGCCCTCGGGGCCCAGGCTGGGGCACACGCCCACAAACGCCAAGTAGAAGGCGGCACGCACCTGCAAGGGTGGGCATTGAGGCGGGTGGGTTTGGAGGCGCGGGTGGGCGGGGCTGGGAGCAGCATGCCACAAGCAAGCCAGCTCACGATAACCAGCTAGCCCCTCTCCCACCCTGCACCCGCCCCGCCCTACCTGCCAGCTCTGGCTGTTGAAGAAGGTGAGCAGCGAAGGCAGCAGCACGTCAGCTGTGTCGCGCCGCCCCGCGAACGCCGCCAGGCGCGCCAGGTGCGGCAGCACCGCCAGCTTGGTTTCGGCGTGGGGGCCCACCAGGAAATGCTGCACCACACGCTCCACACCCGCCCGCAGGTGGCCCATCTGTAGAGAAGGGCAATGGTTCATTGTTTTCAATGGCAGGGTGGGGCTGTGGCAGCGCCAATGCGGTGCAAGAGGCTCGCTGCACACTACGCTGCACTTGCAACACCTTGCAGCAGGTGCCAACCCGCACCTCCTCGTCAAAGTTGAGCAGCAGGGCGGAGCTGCTGGTACTCCCGCTGCCGGCTGCAGGTGCCGCGCTGCCGGTGCCGCCGCCGGCGGACTGGGCCAGTGGCTGCAGGCGCCGGCGCTGCGGGCAGCAGAGGAGCACGGACAGACAGCCAGTGACCACTTGAAACCAAGCACGGCCCGTGCTTGACTGCGCTGCCACTGGAGTGACAAGCCTTGCAATGATGCCATCACAGCCAGGCCGCCCACCTGCAGCTGCTCCAGGAAGGCCTGGGCCGTGGCCGCCAGCTGGGCAATGCACGAGGCGTATTCGACCTGGAAGGGGGCATGAGGAGGGGGGCAGGAGCTTCAGGACTTCAGAGCATCCGCGAACCTGGCGGAGGTTAGAGTAAGTGCGGTTCAATGGACCAGCGCAGGGGCATGTTGGATGCACACACCAGAGATGAGCGTTCAAGGCATGCCAGCCTCCAGCCCAACCCTGCACGTCCTCTGGACAACAGGGCCCCACAAGGGTTTCACGCCCCTGCCTGCCCGCCCGCCCCCCCACCTGCACCGCCAGCTCCGCCTCCGAGGGCAGCAGGCTGAGCGAGGGCAGCACGTACTCGGTGAACACCTTGGCCTCGCTGGGGGGCACGCCACGCACCTGTGAGCAGGGTGGGCCGGGGGCGGGGAGGTCGGCGTGGACAGGATGGGGACAGGATCGCCAGCAGGCATCCATGCACTTGAACACCGGCGCTCCGGAGCACCAGCAGCCCACACCACCAGCCCGCAGGCAGCAGCCCACCCACCAGCAGCATGCAGCATCACCACCGCACCTGGGCCAGCACGCGGGCAATGGCCCGCAGCGCCACGCACTTGACGGCGGCCAGCGGCTCGGCGGTGGCTGCAACCAGGTAGGGCAGCACGCGCTGCAGCCGCGTCTCGTCATCACAGTGGGCCGCCGAGCCGCACAGCAGGCCCACCACGCGGGCCTTGTGCTCCTGCAGGCGCGAGCCGCGCAGCAGCGTGCACAGCAGCACCGCCACCAGCACCATGCCCTCGTGCGGCTGGGCCGGCGGGCTGAGCGAGGCTCCCTGCTGCGCCTGCTGCTGTGCCTGCTGCGCTGCTCCCTCATCTGGCTGCTGGGCCGCCGACGCTGCCTGCTGCTGCTGCCCTGCGGGTGGCTGGGCGCCACTTTCGGCCTGCCCTGCAGCTGCGTCCTGCTGGGCAGCTGCCTCTGCCTGGCTGCTGCTGCTGGCGCTGCGGTCGCGGGGTGTGTGCAGCGGTGGGCTGCCGCGCCTGCTGCCCCTGCTCCCGCCCCGCCCCTCCACCTGCTTCAGACTGGCTTGGGCCTCCGACAGCAGCCCCGCCACCTCCTGCTGCAGCGGCGGCCGGCCAGCCGCCTCCCCCGCCTCCTGGTCATGTCCCTCGCCTCCCTCTGCCGAGTGCCGCTCCACAGCTGGCGACAGGCTGGCGGTGCGGTTGCCGCTGTCGCTGCCGCTGCCGCCAGCACTGCTGCCGACGCCACTGCCGCCGCCGCCCCCGGCCAGCAGCAGCTGCGCCTTGACCTCGTCATACTCCTGGCTGACCAGCGCCACTCGTGCATCAGTGTCCAGGCGCAGCATGGAGGCAAGGAAGGGGTGCACGACCGAGGCCAGGTAGGGCGGCAGCGCCAGCGAGGCAGCAGCCTCCTGCAGATACTGGTCCACGCTGTGCCGCGCTGCGGGGTCACGCTGCGACAGGGTGGAGGCGAGGGAGGAGGCAGGGTGAGGGTGTGAGAGGCAGCGAGGGCAGAAGATTGGCATGCGAGCAGAGCGAAGCATTTTGCTTGCGTCGCCAGCGATAAGAGCGAAATCCAGCAGGGGATCACCGAGTCCAACTGAATGCAAATACCTTGGCTGCCTGCCTAAATTGCCCACCTGCAGCATGTGCGCTATCATGCCGCGCATGCTGGGGTGGACTTTCTCCAGCGCTGGTGGCAGGGCTGCGCCTGCAAGGCAATGGTGTCGGGCAATGGGAGCGGGCAAGTCGTGGGTTGTGGGCCGCAAACGGTCCGACGTGGTAGCAGTGCTTGCATGCACAGCAGCAAGCAATCAGTTCCATGCAGCACGGCCAGCACCCTGCCTCCCCCCACAGGCCCCCACCAACTCACCCACGCCCGTGCCCAGGCGGTAGGCCACCAGGCGCGAGTAGTCAAAGAGCGGCTGGCCATCCAGGAACAGCTCCGCCAGCACGCAGCCCAGGGAGAAGACGTCCTGAGGAGGAGGGGTGGCCAGGGCTGGGTCGGGGTGATAGGGTAGGGCAGCATCTGGCCACGCATCACAAACCTGCGTATCGCCTCCCCCCATGCATATCCCCCGCCCCCTCATGCAGGGCCCCTCCCCCTTCCGCCACCCACCATGGCAGGCGTGAGCGGCGAGGCCACCGCCGCGGCGGCACCCAGCCCCGCGGCCGGGTCCACAAATCGCTCGGGCGCGAGGTAGCAGCGGCGGCGGCCGGAGGTGTCAAAGAAGAATGAGAAGTCGGCTGGGTTGTCGGCGGGCAGCAGGGTGGGCTTGTAGGGCGCAAAGTCGATGAGGAAGGCCCAGTCCCAGGAGGTGAGCCCCACGTTCTCGGGCTTGATGTCGCCGTGGCACACGCCCCGACCATGGCACTGCGCCAACGCCAGCAGCAGCTGGTAGGCCAGCCAGCGCTGCGGGGGAGGAGGGGCGGAGCGTGGAGGGGTTGCAGCCTGGTGGCGGCTGGTGGCAGCGTGCCCGTGCATGCTTGGTGGCAGTGCGGCCTGCAGTACCACAGGTGGCACAAGTGCATCACAAGCACAGTGCCAGCACCGCGTAGCGCAGCACAGGGCCCCACCTTTTCTATGAGGGTGAGGAAGGGGCGGGTGGAGACGCGCTGCGCCAGGTTGGCGTGCAGGTACTGGCGCAGCAGGAACACGCCGCGCTCCGTCTCCGCCACACGCTGCGGCGGGTGTGCGGTAGGGAGCAGCAGTGCCGTAAGTGCGGTGCGCAACTTGCAACGGCATGCTAGCAGAATGGGTCTCTGCAGCCGGCCAGCCTTTGTCCGGGCCTGTCGAGCGCACAGCATCAACCACCCAAGGTACAGTCCAGACCATGCCCTGCAAGCACCAGCCCTCGACTCCATCTCCTGGCAATAGTCCAGACAGCAGCCCACCTGGGCGGGCCAGGCGTGGGGGTAGTCCAGCCCCGCCAGCTTGGCTCGCAGCTCAGCCAGCCGCTCCTTGTAGGGCCGCACGTCGGGCCCGTCGGGCCGCTTGGCATACACCTGCGCATGGCGGCGGCGTGTGGCTGTGGGCAGGCGGTTCGACTGATGGCACATTGCAACTTGACAGGGTAGGACTGCTCGCCGCTGTGGAAGGGAAGACGTTGAAATGGATGCGAAGCATTTACGCCGCACAGCTGCTCAACGGAAGGGCTTTGCCCCTGCCCTCAGCCAGCCCTCCGCACCTTGACCACCACCAGCCCGCCGTCATCGTGCACACACAGCGCGCTCTTGAAGAAGCGCCCACCGCCTGCACGACAGCTTTCCAGGTACCGTGAGACGCACTGGCATGCAGGCAGCTGGCAGCAGCAGCAGGCACGCACAAAGCTCCCAGCAGCGAGCGTTGGTCGGGCGGCAGCGCTCGACCGCACCTCGCCCTTACCCAGGCTGTCCTTGTACGTCACACTCTGCAGGTCGGACACCGCCTCGGCGGCTGTCAACCGGCTGGGCGCCGTCAGCTGGTTGCCCATGCCGGCAGCCGGCCCGAGCGCGGGCTATCGGCAGAAGGGGGCTGGCGGCGGAAGGGCGGCGGGCAGGCTGGCGGGCGCTCCGCTGCTGCGCTGCGGCCAGCAGCTTGTATATGGGTTCAGCGCTGTCAGAGCAGCGGCTCCAGGGGGCTGGGAGCGACCGGAGAGCGACCAGGGCTTCACATGGATGGGCTTCCTGCGCCCCGGCTGCCTTGCAGCCCTGCTCGCATGTCGGCAATACTGATCGTGAGCCGCCGGGATGGCCTGGGAGCAGGCCTGCCTGCATGGGGCTGGCTGGGGGGCCATGCCAAGTTTGGAACGCGTAGGCTGGCTGCCCACAAACTTGCAACCCCCCACCCGCCCATCCGATCGGCTGCACATGCCGCAGAGCCCCCAGCGATGGAGGTGACTGCGCGGCCCCAACAAACGTGCTCCCCAGCAGCACTAAGTGCCAAGAAGGTGCAGTTCCGGGAGGCGCTCCACGAGCAGGGGGCGCCGACGCTCAAGGCCTCCTCGCCGGACGGCAAGCCCGCCGCCGGCGCACCTGGCGCCGCCTGCCCTGAGCTGCCGCTCAGCCACACAAACGCGCTGTTCAGCCCGGAGCGCCAGGAGGGCGACTGGACCATCGGGGCGCAGCGCTCAGGCGGGATGGAGGCGCCAGCGGCGGCGGCTGGCAGTGACTCGCTGGCCTCGCCCTCGCCGCTGCCCAGCCTGGGCGCGACCAGTGGCGCCGCCTACACGCCCGCCTCCTCCACCTGGCTGGAAAGCGCGCGCAAGGTCAGCGACCTGCAGGACCGGCTGGCCAGCCTGGAGGCCGCACTCAAGGACATGGAGAGCAAGGTGGGTCGGGGTGGTTTGGTGGGGCAGGGCCAGGGTGGTGTGGACATTTGGTGTGCTGGGCGAGTGTCCGGGACAGACGTCGGTTGGGCGGCACGGTCACTTGCTTGAGTGCCCTCCTGTTACATGCCCTGCTTAGTGGGCCCTATCGGACCAGGGCAGGGGGAGCTTCAGGGCTCCAAGCCTGCTTGTGTCTGCTAGCCCCAGCGCTCAAGGCGAGTGTTGATGCCACGGCGTTGGCCTGGTTTCTGCGTGCGTCCGACTGGCCGCGCCCTTCCGTATGGGCCAACCCCCGCAGGCGGTGGCGCACCTGGACAAGAGCCTGCAGGAAAAGGTGCTGGCCACGGCAGCTAAGATTGTGCAGAAGCGCTTCCTGGCGGACAGGGAGCTGGACCGCAAGCTGCAGCACCAGATCCTGCAGGCAGGCGGGGGGAAGTCGTCGAGGCTTGGCTGTCAGCTGGCAGGACCAGGGAGCTGTGCAGCTGCTACGCTGCCCCCTATGCCTCGCCTCACACCAACCAAGCGCGTCCTGGCTCTCATTTCCTGCAGACGGCGATCAAGGTGGTGAAGCGCCAGGACGCTGCCAAGGCGGCGGCGGCGGCTGCCAGCCCCGCGCCAGCAGCTGCAGCACCAGCCGAGGAGGCTGGCGCCACCCCCACCCGCCGTCTCGAGTTTGGCCAGGCAAGGCGGGCGGGCCAGCTCTTGTTCTGCCGGCTCTTGCTGCTGCTGATGTTGGGCGCATCAAGCCACATGGGTAGGGCTGCGGGCTGCTGAGCTTGCGGCTGGGTCCACGTGCCGCAGGGCGAGGCGTCGTCCGAGGCCGCCAGCGTGGCCGCCTACGTGGCGCACATGGAGCAGGGGCTGGGCGAGGTGGTGCGGCGCCTGGAGAAGAAGGTGGACAGCGTGGCGCAGCTGCTGGACCGGGTGCGCGCTGCCGGGTGGCAGGGCAGCGGGGCCCAGGTGCTGCCTCGCTGGGCTGTCAGGAGGGAGCGACGTGAGCAGGCTGCAGTGGGCATCTGCCTTGTTGCATTCTTCTGTGTGTGTACCTGCTTGCCCGTCTTCCCTCCTGCTCAACCTCCTCGCCTGCCCCTCCGCTCCCCTCCTCCCCTCTCATAGAATGCGCTGGAGCTGCTGGAGGCGCGGCTGGCGGGCGGGGTGGGGAAGCTGGAGGCGCGCCTGGCGGCGGTGGAGGAGCGGACGGGGGGGCAGCGCGGGGCAGCAGCGCCAGGTGTGCAGGGGGCGCGGCGGTGACTCGCGTTGCACCGGCCTGCTGCGGAAGGCTGTGCAGAACGGCGGTCTGAATGTGGGAGTGCGGTCTGATCGCCTGCTGCAACCACCCCTGCAATGCCCGGTGCAGACGCTGCGCCTGCCCTGCTGGCGCGTGTGGCAGCAGTGGAGGCAGCCATGGTGGAGCAGAGCCGGGCAGTGACCGACCTGTTGGCGGCACTGGCGGCTCAGGGCGCCTCGCAGCACGTCGGTGCAGCGGTGGCGGCGGCGCAGGCGCAGACGGCGGCGGCGCGCAAGGCGGCAGCAACCCAGACGGAGACGAGCGGGCAGGAGGAGGAGGGAGAGCAGGCGCAGCGTGCTCAGCGGCCAGCGCGGTCCCCAGCAAAGGACGCGCAGCAGGCCCTGCCGCCCAAGCAGCAGCCGCAGCGGCAGCCACAGCGGGAGCCGACGTCGCAGCTGCACCAGCGGCGGGCGGCAGTGGCCAAGCGCAGCGCACTGGGAGACCCTGCCCGCACCTCTGGCGGTGGCCCCGCTCAGGCAGCCAGCCCTGCGCCGTCGCCACGCGCTTCGCTGCCTCGCCTCAAGGTGACGCACGCGGCGGGCACGGCGCAGCAGATTGCCATTGCCACGGCGCGGCAGCAGCTGGCGCTGCAGGCGCAGCGTGCGCGTGAGGAGGCGGAGGCGGAGACCCCCGTCTGGCTGTCCATGTTCTACCTGTTTGGCTGGGGCTTGATGGTGGTGCTGGGCGCAGCTGCTGTGCTGGTGGGCATGACGGCAGCCCTGGTCAAGGCGGGGCGGCTGAGCCCGAGCGACCTCGAATTCCTGTGGCGCAAGTGAGGCGCGCAGCCCTGGCTCGCTGACTGACATACACTCGACAGGCTCCCAGTAGACTTGAGACTGACGGGCGACCATCTCCCTTGTACCTTATTGACGCTGCCCACCCTTAATATTTTAATACCCACCCCCACTTCTGGCATTTGTTCCCACTGTTACCGTTGGGTTGAGTTGCCAACTTGCTGCACATGTTATCGCAACTTTGTGAGCCGCCAACGGTGGTCAAGAGGATCAAAAGTATGGCGTGGGTCAGTCCGCTGATAAATATAATCATACAGAGCCTTGCACGTCACGCAAGGCTGGCGTGGCCTGCACTCACTGTGGTGCTGCGGCTGCCGGCTGCTGCGCTGCTGCGTCCGCGGCTTGCTGCGGCTGTGCAAGTGGCGGCTGTGGCTGTGCGTGTGGTGCTGCCTCCTTGCGCCGCAGCTCTTCTGCCACCCACTGCAGCCCCTCCAGCAGCCCCTCGCCCGTGAGTGCGCAGGACGCCTGCACATGCCTGCGGCAACAGGGTTGGCAGGGGCGGCGCTAAGTGGGATGAGGGATGGGGCAGCCAGGGGGTGCTGCGCAAACATATCACCTATCACCATACAATGCTGCAGCATGGGTGCAGCGGCACAGCAACAGCATGCACCCCATCCGGGGCGTTGCTGCCACGCCCAGGCCCTCTGCAAGCCAGCTGCGTGCTGCCCACCAGTTGTGGCTCTTGATGCTGATGAGGTCCAGCCCCTCTGACAGCTCCGGCACACTCATGGCACCCTTCTGCGGTTGGGGAGCAGGTGCGGGGCCAGGCAGGCAGGCCAATCGCACGGTGGTAGCTTGGACCTCTCCTCCCACACAACCACATTGCTGACCAGCAAGCTGCTGAAATCAAGACAACCCGCCCTCCAAGCTGCCTGCGCACCAGGTCCTGCTTGTTGGCGTAGATGAGCACGCACGCGTTTGACAGGTGCTCATGCTGCAGCTGCGTCACATGGATGGTGGTCCAGGCAACGGTGCGGTGTTGTTGGTGGGCGAGGCGTGCGGTGCTGTCTGCACGCCTGCAAGCCACACAGCACTAAGCAGCCAACGATGACCCCATCAACGCCACCTGCCGGCCCCACCTGCTTGAAGAGCTCCTGCTTGAGGATGCTGATCCTGGCCCTGCATGCCAGGCAGGTGGGTCCTCCGTTTGCAGGCCGAGGCGACTATGCCGCAGTGCCTGCTGCCCCGCGCTCAGGGAGTGTTTCCAAAGACGCCCGCCACCTGCCTGCCAGCTAGCACCCCCGCCCGCCGCCAGCTGCCCACCTGTCTGTGCTGTCCGCCACCACGATGATTGCGTGCGTCGCCTGGTAGTAGCTGGACCAGCTGGGCCGCAGGTTGGCCTGCCCCGCCAAATCCCAGATCTCAAAACTGTGGGTGGGGGGCAGGCGGAGCGCTGGAGGCTCGACCACAGCCAGGACAGCAGCTGGCCACGCAGCCCCTGTGCCTGCACTCAGCCGCATCCCCGCCCCCGGCACCTGCAGCGCCGCCCAGCAAGTGCAGCAGCTGGCCATTCTGCCCGAGTTGGCAAGCAGCAACAGAGCTCACGTGATGTGCTTGGACACCTTGACCTGCTCCACGTTGCTGCCGATGGTGGGCACCGTGCGCACCGCCTCCCCCAGGTGCAGGCGGTACAGGATGGTCGTCTTGCCCGCGTTGTCCAGCCCCACTGCGGCGGAGCGGGGGCGACAGGGTGCAGGACACGCAAGCTCGGAGCAGCAGCCATGGAAAACATGTCCCCACTCTGACCCACCGTCTGCAACACCTGCGTCAAGCTTGAGCTACACACCCATCAGCACTCGGCAGCACCTACCCATGCAAATCTTGTACTCGCGGTCGCCCCAGCGCGGGAAGAAGGTGAGCCACAGCTGGCTGAGCTGCTCGCTCCATGCGTTCAGTGTGCTGGACAGCTGGCCCATCGCTGCCAGCTGCTGCTGCTGCTGCTGCTGCTGCTGCTGCGCGTGACGTTCGTGCCCCTGCTGCAACACAGCGTGGGCGTGCTACACGAATAGAACCCTGGTGACGGACGGATGCCCGGCGGCAGGCGGCGGCGGCGGCGGCGGCGGCGGGTGTTGCTGCTGGCCGAGGGCAGTTGGCAGCCTGGTCGCCAGATCCGGGCGGTCGCGGCGGTACACTCGAGCTGGTGAAGGGCTGGCGGCGCCTGAACCACGGGGCAAGAGGCAGCGGCAGGGTTGTCAGCGGGGACCTTGGCTGATGGCCTGACGCTGCAGTTTGTGTGCGTGAATGTGCTAGACGCACAGCTGTGGCTGCGCTGCTGCTGGTCCCCCACCCCATGCCGCCCCGCCATTGCTGCCGCCTGACGATTCGAAACGGCCTGTCACCGCCACAGACACCGCGCGGCATCCCTCCGAAGCGACAGCACGAAGCTGGGCTAGGCCAGAAGTCTTGTTCTTTGAGCTCATACATCGCTCGAGGTGCGCAGCACAGCCTTGGCCTCTTGGCGCTGGCTGGCGAGCATCTGCGCGCATTCGATGGGCCGAGGCGGTGGCTCGATGGCTCTGGCGCTCACCCCTACCTCCCGCCGCCGCCGCCGCCGCTGCAACCGTTGCAGGGCTGTTCGAGTGCAGGCAGGGCGGCAGCCATGGCGGGCAAGGGCCTGAAGAGCAGCGCCAACCTGCAGGCGCGCATCAAGAAGATGATGCAGTCGGATGAGGATGTGGGCAAGGTGGCCAAGGCAGCGCCCGTGCTCATAGGTGCGCCCTGCTTGGTTGCATGATTGATTGCATCAGGCAGCTCTCTTGGCTGCACAGCGGAGGCCGCACAGGACAGCTACATGCGCTGCAATGTGCGCGGTGGTGTTCCGCTGCGTCCGTTTGCGCCTTCTGCAGAACCACACCATGCTGGCCGCCCCACCTTGCTCACCTGGGCCACCTCGCCTAGAGCTTTGCCCGCCTCACCCGCCCTCCCGCATTGCAGCCAAGGCGCTGGACGTCTTCCTGCTGCAGCTGGTGCAAGGGGCGTCAGACATTGCGCAGCGACGAGGAGCCAAGATGCTGACTGCCTCGCACATGTGGGTGCTGCCTGCCGGGGGCGGGTAGGAGCCAGGCTGCCAGTGGATGCATTGCGAGGCAGCGGCGCGTGCTCTGGCTTCTGGTGAACCCCAACCTGACTTGCGACGACCGCTGCCGGCTCAATGCCTCCCGACCTGCAGCAAGGCGCATGTTGAGAGCACCGAGCTGTTTGACTTCCTCAAGGTCAGCAGGCATGCCTGGGCAGGCAGTGATGGATGGGTGGTGCCGCATGGGGTGCCAGCCCTACTTGAATGTACCCCTTGCGCGCTAGCTTGCGCAGAGTTGTATCCATCAGCGCACTTGCACTGCCGTGCTTGTTGGGCACCTGGCTTGAACCCCCCTGCTGCTGTGCCTGGCCGCAGGATGCGGTGGCGGGCGTGCCGGAGCTGCCACCCGAGGGGGCGGAGACCAAGAAGCCCAAGCGGCCGCGGTGGGTGCCAGCAGTCGCACCATCATCGTTTGCCAGCAGTTGCATAATCATTGTTGGCACAGCTGCGCTGGGGAAATGCATGTGCGGCATTTCCAGTGCAACTCGAGCCTTGCCTTGCCTGCTCTCATCGGCACACCTGTTGCCGTCACCCCGTCTTCCTGGCATTGCAGCAAGTCCACAGACAATGGGGAGCCGGCGGCCAAGAGCCGCAGCAGGGGCGGGCGCGGCGGGCGTGGCGGCAGGGGCGGCCGCGGCAAGAAGGCAGCCACCACAGGTGGGGGCGGGCTGGGGCTGGTTGTGAGGACTGAGGGTGAGCCTTGAGCTGCGTTGCCTGCATGCGTTGCGCAAGAGGCAGCCCTGTGGCTCATCGCCCTGGGTTCTCCCACTCTGCTGCAGACGAGGAGACGGATCCCACCACAGCTGACGAGGAAGTGGCGGCCATGGATGTGGAGCCGTCTGGCGAGGTTGACGAGGCAGCAGCAGCAGCCGCAGCAGCAGCCGGTGCAGGTGCGCAGCAGCAGCAGCAGCAGCAGCAGCAGCAGCAGCAAGAGCAGCTGGCGGGCACTGTTCCCGCAGCTGCAGATGAGCAGCGAGAGCAGCCAGTGGCAGCTGTGCAAGGCGGCGGCGAGGCAGCGGCTGCGGCAGCGGCAGCGCAGGCGGTGGAGGCACCGGTGGTGGTACCTGCCTTCCTGATGGCGGGGGCAGTAGGTGCCGACGTCGAGGAGGAAGACTACGATGCCTGAAAGGATGGCAGGGCAAAAGGAACACACCACGGTGCTCATGGGGCTGCATGCTTGCTGGCACCAGTGCGCCGAGGCGACACGGCCAACCCGACACCCGACCGACCGACCGACCCACAGTTGCACCCAACATGGCCATGCCACAACACATATTATATGACTGACGGACCTGCATGCTGTTGCTGTAACCTGGCAACTGTTTGAGGCGTTTGGCTGGGCCGGAACAGGGAGGAGGGGGCGAACAGTCAAACTGGCGCTGCATCCCAACGGACAATGGCCGATGCAGCGGCATGCCGCGCTGCTCTCCTCAGCATGCCAGCACCGCTCGGCCTTCCTCACGCCACTGCCATCACTGCTGGACGCTAGCTGTGTTTCGAGCACGAGCAGAGGCCGGCCTGCCAAACTCGTAAACCCTCAAGCTCGCCACAAGCAGCCAGAACCGCCTGCCCAATATGGCCAGCGTCTGCAGCATGCAGCTGGGCGCGCCCAGCTTTGCCCAGGGCCAGCGCGTGCGGGCCGCCGCCCGGAGCCAGGCCCGCCAGGCCCGGCCCGCCGTGCGCTGCCAGGCCGGCGCCACTGCCGCGCCTCCTGCCGGTGAGCCAGGCGCGCTGGTCGGGTTGTGGGCCCCGGGCCGCCACCATGCATGGCGCCGCCGCCAGCTGCGCGCCGCCGCCAGCCGCCGATCGCCGCACAAGCCCTCTGCCCCGCAGCCGCGCCCAAGATGTTCCAGCACGACGGCACCCTGGACGAGGTGGACCCGGAGATCGCCCAGATCATCCGCAACGAGAAGAAGCGCCAGGTGCGGTGCCGATGTGCCGCCGACTGTTGGGCCCCGGCCCTCAAGTTGTGGGCACCCCGACTGTTTGTGCCGCAGGTTTGGCCTGCACCCTGGGCGATGGGACAGCAGCAGGCCCAGGGCTGATCGTCAGCTGCCTGCCTCTGCAGGTGACCGGCCTGGAGCTGATTGCGTCTGAGAACTTCACCAGCCGCGCCGTCATGACGGCCGTCGGCTCGTGCATGACCAACAAGTGAGGCTGCAGCCAGCTGGGCAGTGGGGAGCCAGCGAGCCAGCCACCAGCTGCGAAACAGCAGGAGCAGGAGAAAACACAGCAACTCAAGCACTTGTGCAGGAGCACAGCTGGGGTCTGCACCTGCTGTGGCGTTGAGGCTGGCCGCCGAGCCACGCGTCACCTGCTCGAGCAGCAGCGCGCTTGTGCTCCCCGCTTGCGCACCCCTGGCACTCGGCACTCAGCACTCACGTGCCATGCCGCCACCTGTCTGTGCCAGGTACTCTGAGGGCCTGCCTGGCGCCCGCTACTACGGCGGCAACGAGTTCATCGACCAGGCCGAGCGGCTGTGCCAGGTGGGCATGTGCTGCGACAGGCTCAGCTTAGAGCGCATGCCAGTCTGGCCTGCCACGGTGTGCTTTCCGCTGTCGCCCTGGCACTGCCACTCACCACGCCCCCGCCGCTGCCGCTGCGTGTCCACCGCCGCAGAAACGCGCGCTGGAGGCCTTTGGCCTGGACGCCGCCGAGTGGGGCGTCAACGTGCAGCCGCTGTCGGGCTCCCCCGCCAACTTTGAGGTGTACACCGCGCTGCTGCAGCCCCACGACCGCATCATGGGCCTGGACCTGCCCCACGGTGGGGGGCGGGAGAGCGGGGGGGAGCGGCTCGGCTGCTGTATTGGCTGCCATACTGTTTTCGTGTTGCTGGAGGAACGATGCTGCTGAGTTCTGACTGCTGCTGCCATCGAGGCAGGCTGCCAATGCCGTGCCCCGCCCGTCTCAGCACCTGACCCATCCCCCACTCGCTTGCCACTCCCACGTTCAGGCGGCCACCTGACCCACGGCTTCATGACCGCCAAGCGCCGCGTGTCGGCCACCTCGGTCTACTTTGAGTCCATGCCCTACCGCCTGGACGAGTCCACCGGCCTGGTGCGCTGGGCTGGGCGGTTGTGCTGCGTTTCGGTATGCTCTGGTGTGGCCCATGCAGCAGCGGAAGCGGCATGCAGGCATGGGCACCGCACGGGCGCTTCCGTGGCCAGCAAGGCATTCGCAGGCACCTCAACCCTCGTTGCTTAAAGCGCCCACCCCTCCCCCCTCTGCGCCAGGTGGACTATGACATGCTGGAGAAGACGGCCACGCTGTTCCGCCCCAAGCTCATCATCGCGGGTGCGCGCCGTGCCAGCCAGCGCTGCGGGGCGCTGGCGCTTGGCTGCTTAGCCTGTGGTGATGTGACGTTTGCCGCGTTTCGTGCAGCCAATGCACTGCTCTGATCTCGGCCATCCCCCTTGCATATCACACACCGCAGGCGCCTCGGCCTACAGCCGCGACTTTGACTTTGCGCGCATGCGCAAGATTGCCGACTCGGTGGGCGCGTACCTCATGGCCGACATGGCGCACATCTCGGGCCTGGTGAGGGCGGGGCGGCTGCCGGCGGCCGGTTTGGGGTCGTCAGAAAGGAGTGGGGCTGCAATGCATCTGTGGCGGTTGTGGATCACGGAATGGCCTTGTGGTTGTGGATCACGGAACGGCCTTGTGGTTGTGTATCACGGAACGGCCTTGCAAACCGCTTCCCGTGCTGGCTGGGTGGCGCCACTGGCTCATCCACGCCCCTCCTGGCCCCCATGCAGGTGGCTGCCGGTGTGGTGGAGTCTCCCTTCCCCCACGCCCACGTGGTGACCACCACCACCCACAAGAGCCTGCGCGGCCCCCGCGGCGGTGAGTGCGCTGGGCGGGGTTCCTCCGGACCTTTGGTTGACCTGGGACCTAAAACTCCCCTGCCGCTGAGAGCGCGGTGACTGCCTGCCACCCAGCCGAGCGAGCCCGCTGCCCTTCCCCCCGTTGTGCTGCAGGCCTGATCTTCTACCGCAAGGACTTTGAGGAGGCCATCAACCAGAGCGTGTTTCCCGGCCTGCAGGTGGGGAATGGCAGGGAGGGGGGCAGCCTGGGTGTGCACCGCACCTGTTGGGGTGCGGCCTGCGCTTGCGTGGCTGCAACGGGTGTAGGTTGTGAGGGGCATGGGCATCATCCCGCAACCCTCGCACCCTCTGCAGGGCGGCCCCCACAACCACACCATCAGCGGCCTGGCTGTGGCGCTCAAGATGGCCAACACCCCCGAGTTCAAGCAGTACCAGCAGCAGGTGGGGCGGGGAAGCGGCAGCTGGTGCAGGATCGCCACCGGTGGTAGGCAGTCGGCAATGGAAGTTGAGAGCTGTTTGTTTCCACCGCTGCCCACTCTGTACTGCTTGCTCGCTCACCTCCCTCCTCCACACCCAATGCCTTCTTGCCCGCAGGTGATTGCCAACGCGCGCGCGCTGGCGGCCCGCATGTCTGAGCTGGGCTACAAGATTGTGAGCGGCGGCACCGACAACCACCTCATCCTGGTGGACCTCAAGCCCACCGGCATCGACGGCGCGCGCGTGCAGCAGGTGCGGGTTTCACGTGGCAGATATGTTGGCCCTCAAAGGAGCTGCTCACGCAAGGTTCCGACTCGCACCCCGCCCCCTGCGACCCCAGGTGCTGGACCTCACCCACATCACGCTGAACAAGAACAGCGTGCCGGGCGACCAGAGCGCGATTGTGCCGGGCGGCATCCGCATCGGCACCCCCGCCCTCACCACCCGCGGCTTCCGGGAGGCCGACTTTGTCAAGGTGGGGGGGAGTGGGAATGAAGAGGGAGGTCTTGAGAGAGGGGTGGGTTTTTGAGCGCAGCAGGGTGGGGTGGTCCCGCCAGACTGCGGCGCATGGGCAGCCACCCCGTCCATCGCACACACGCCAAGCCTCCCAGACCCTGACCTTCTTCCCTGCTCCCCCCGCTCCCCTCTCCTCCCGCAGGTGGCCGACTTCCTGCACCGCGGCATCCAGATTGCGCAGGACTGCAAGGCCCAGACGCCCGCCCCCGGCAAGCTCAAGGAGTTTGGGGCGTACCTGGCAACGCAGGGCGCGGCGCGCCAGGATGTGCAGCAGCTGGCCGCCGAGGTCCACGAGTTTGCCAGCGGCTTTGCCATGCCCGGCGGCGACTGGTAGACAGTGACTGCTGCCGAGGCGCCGGGCAGCAAGTAGCAAACCTGACCCTGCCTGTCCGCCTGCCCGCCTGCCTGCCCTCCTGCCTCCCCAGTTTACACCCGCCCATGCCGGCGGGCCTGTTTCATGATACATTCCGTTTCGTTTCCCTCCTCCCCAGCTGCTATTCCCACCTCAATTCTTGCTGACTTTCCGTTGTGCTACCACGTGACTCTGCAACAACAGCTCAAGGACGTGCTCGAGTCGTCTGGCCAGTCAGCAGATTCGAGTGCAGGTCATGTGCAAAGAACTTCAGGCAGGGGCCTCAGCGAAAACAGCAGTGGGGTGTGTGCTGGGGGTGGGATGGAAGGGCTTCGCTGGGCGTTCGGCCCTGATGGGTCCTGCCCAGGTTGTCCACCTGCCCATTGTGGCCAGCTGCGATAGCGGCTTGCGACCGCCATTGCGCTCTCTTGCCAGCCTGCAGGCTAACTCAAGGCCTGGGCAGCGCACACCCGGCCCACCCGCAGGCCTCTCTAACGTCTGGTGGCCCACCGAAATTTCATCACATGCCTGGGTTGATCTTGTGTGTATCTGACTAAGTAAGGATCGATTGAAACAAACGGGGGATAAAATACTACACGAGGAAGTTGAGGCAAACACAGGTATGCTGGCATGATATGTTAGGTACAGAAAGGCAAAGCCCTAGTAGGGGCGAAGCGCAGACTCAGCACATGACTACTAGGTGAAGAGTGACAACTTGCTGCATACACAGCCTTCTTTTGGCTGCCAGCCCGCTGCCGCTGAGCTGTTTGAACAGTATAGTCGGCTGGAGCGGATATGGGCACCGCCTCTGCCACACGCGCTGCACGTTGCGCAGCTTGGCTGAATGCAGAGCGCTCCTGGAGTCCCGTTGGCGATGGCCGTGCCCTGCCTGCCCTGGGTTGCAGCGAGGCGGCGGCACCTCAGCCATGGGACGGAAAGCACAACCCAGCCGGCAACCAGCGAAAGCAGCACAGAGGCAGCGTGTCGAAATTTGCCTGTCATTATGCCAGAGCACATCACCAAACAAGCAACTGCTTTTGTCCGTTCAGCAGGCAGTGCAAGCCCGCTGGCCCAGTGCTCACCTGCGCACAAGTAGAGGCTCACTCTGTTGCTGGCACGTGTGGGCCCGGGCTTGGTGAGGTGTCAAACGTCCAGGCTGGAGAGTCGTAGTTCTCTGCGGCACAGGCAGCACGCCGGCAGCTAGTTGATGTGGACAGCCGCAGTGGCATCATTCGAGCTGGCGGCACACAAATGGGCATGCAGGTGGAAGGTGCATGGCAGACAGCATGCATGCAGGTTGCAGCCCTGGGGAAAGAGGGGAAGGACAGACCGGCTGCAGCAGCTGAGAGCCAAGGTGGCATGGTTCAAGCTGGCAGCAGACAAGTGCGGTCCTTACCCTGACCGCTGAAGGACGAGGGTTTGGCCGGCCCAGGGCTCCGAATCTCAATGCTCAGATCCACCTTGGCAACCGCGGCTGCCAGCTCCTCCATTTAGCCGCTGCTCCGCCGCCGCCGTCTGCTGCTCACCCGGGCAGGGTGCATGTGCTGAGTCCTCCAGCGCCAATGGCAGCCGCTTCACCTGTGGCGGCTGCTGCTGCCCCTGCGCCCGCAGCTTGGCCAGCTGTGCGAGCACATCGTTGGATCCCGCCAGTTCGACGACGCATTTCCGCAGGAAGTTCAATTCTTCGCTGAATCGTCCACGATCTCTCCGTGCATCATCCTCCATGTCCCGCTGCCCCGCCGCCAGCCGGTTCAGCTGCTTCTGCAGGCCCGCTAGGTCCTGCCGCAGCTCCGCTGTCTCATGCCGGTGCTCCACCACCTGCTGCTGCAGATCTGCTATCTGCTGCTGCTGGTCCGCCACCTGCTGGCGCAGCCATGACACCTCGTCACCCTGCTGCTGCTGCTCCGAGACTTGTGCAAGCTGCTTGGCAGCTCGGCGTGTAAAGCGCTGAGTGGCCATACGGGTGGAGCCTGCAGGGTATGGGCAGATTTCGAGACCATCAATCGTCACCATGCAGTGCTTAGCTATCCAGTCGCCATGTGAGCGACCTGCCACGCGCTCGGTGGCATGAGAGCGGCGCCGATGCCGGCGGCGGTGACCGAGCCCCCCTGAGACCGGTCGTTGATCTCACCGATCGGCGTATATCTCACCGCGCAGAGCCGGCTCTCCCGGGGTTGCAGCGCGTCGGAGCGATGGAGCGTGCTCCTACGACAGCTGCTGATGGCACGCAGGTCAGGCGTTGCCTGATCGGTTCGTAAAGTTCTGTTTGTTTAATTGTGAGCGAAAGCGAGCAGGAGGTTTCGAATTGACACATTGGGCCGACCGCTGCGGGCGCTGTGCCGCTCCGCAGGCCGTCTGGGCCTGGCGGCGACAATTGCCTGTGGCCGCCTCCATCTGCCCAGCTGTTTGGTGGACCACCAAGGTTTTATCCCCTCTTTGTCAAACCGCCATGGCAATGTGCTTGCACGCTCTGCGATGCCAAGTCCCCAATTGCGACCCCATGCATATTGCTGCGTTTTGCTGTTGTTCAACCGCGCCATGGGAAGGGTGGGCAGACCGCCACTCAGCCTCTGTCCCTCGACAGGCATTCGGCTTAGCCAACGCACGGTGTCTTCGCAGCGGCGAGGAGCAGCCCCGCAAATGAGCGGCGCCGGCTTGGGCCGCCGCTGCTCATCCTGCGTCTGCACTGGACGTCGTGAACTCATGAACATTGCGCCCCTCATAACATCAGCAACTGTAATAAGCCCTAACCAGGGAGCCAACGAGCACCATATGTTCGCTGAAACAACGCTGTCGACCTCCGCCGCCGACTTGGCTGGGGCGGCAGCGGAGCGGGCGGCATGGGGCTGGTATTCGAACTTCGGCCGCCCCACACACCTTTGTCAGGCGGCGCAGAGGCTACTCAATCGGTCTTGCGACCCTGGCAGCACTGTGCTCGAGTTGGACATATGGTCGCCACCCAGGCGGGCTGAGCGCGCCATGCTGATCGCACCAGCGGCGGGCCACAGACCGAAGATGCGTGCCGTGGGGCGCCTGGCGCTGCCGGCGCTGTCCTGCGGCCGTGCCGCCGCCGCCGCTGCTGCTGCTGCTGCTTCCCAGGTGAGGTCCATCCCTATTTAGCCCACCCTCTCACTGCCATGGCGCGTGGAGCATCTGGCATCGTGTGACATACCTGCGCTGCTGCTGTGCAGGGGCCACGCCACTTGAGCGTCGCTGCTTCCTCGGCCAGGGGCCAGGCGGTGGTCAATCCGGGTGGCAACAGCGCGGAGCAGCTGCTGGAGAGCGTGAAGCACGAGATGGACCACGAGTACTGCAACTATCAGGGCCGCGCGGCAACATTCGCTGAACACTTGGTGAGATGTGGCCAGCTGTGTACCTACATGCTCAGCTGGTCTGGCTGCCCATCTTGGCTGCTGCCAGGCGCTGCGTCCTCACCGGCTCCTCGTCTTTGGGCTGCTCTGCAGGCCGCTGTCGCGCCACAGCTGCCGCTGCCGCTGAAGCTGAGGCAGCGGGCGTCAGGGTATGTGCAGATGCTGGACGAGGAGCGCAAGGACTACCTGCAAAGCGTGCATGCGGAGCTGCACAAGCTGGTGCCACCAGAGAAGCCGCAGAGCGCTGCACAGCTGCCGCAGGCGTCACAGAACACCGCGCAGCCGCCCCGGGCTCAGCCTGCTGCAGCTGCAAACCCTCCAGCGCCACCACCACCCAGGCCCGGTGTCTCTGCGTATACATCCAACCGTGGCAGGGCCGCACGTGCTTCCAGGAGCATGGTGCAGCCAGCCCAGCGGAGTGCTCGTCAGCCGCCTGCAGTCCCAGCTGGCGGTGGCGCGTCGCCAATGCCACGGGGGCAGCAGGCAGCGCCACCACCGCCATGGGCCCAGCAGCAGCCTGCAGCGCCGCCGCCCCCATGGCAGCAGCAGCAGCAGCAGCAGCAGCAGCAGCAGCAGCATGCAGTGCCGCCGCCATGGCCTCAGCCACAGCCTGCCCGGCCCTCTGCTGATGTGTGGCAGTACGCCGGTGCAGCACCACCTAGTGCAAATGGCGCACCGGCAGCAGGCAGCACGAGATCGTCATCTGCCGCTGCCGCAAAACCGCAGGCAGCAGCGCCCGCGAGGGCAGCGCCAGCACGAGCCGCAGCGCAGGCTGCGCCAGCTGTTGCCCAGCAGGCAGCCGCAGCCCCTGCGGTTGACCAGCAGCCGAAGCTGCAACGGTTGTTGGACACCGAGCTGGGGCTGTCCCTGGAGCAGCAGCGGCAGCAGCCGTTTGAGGCACCAGACGTGGCGGCCCTGCGGCGCCCCATACCCATCATCTTCGACCTGGAGACCACGAGTGAGTGCAGCACTGGGCTTGTGGTCACTGCGTGTTGCGCACGGCTGCCTGCCTTGGTTGGGGTGTGTGGCAGGCTGGACAGCTACTGCCCACCTGCGCCCAAAGCATGGGCCTGCACCTCGTGTGCTATGCAGGCCGCAACGTCCACTCGGCGCTAGTGACTGAAATCGCGGCGTTGCCCCTGCGCGACGGCAGCAGCAGCGGGGGGTGGAGCAGCCTGGTACAGCTGCCGGCCGGCCAGCAGGTGCCGGCAGCGGTGCAGGAGCTCAATGGCATTGACGACGCCCTGCTGGCGGCGGAAGGCGTGCCCTTCTTGGATGCGTACCGCCGGTTCCTGGGCCTGCTGCGCCAGGAGCTGGAAGGCGCACAGCCGGGCGCCTACCTGCTGCTCATCGGGCACAACATCAGAGGTGGGGATGCGCGGGCCACCATGTGGGGCGGGTGGCCGTTGTGCTGGGCACCGGCGGGCATGTGGTGCAGGCCGCGGTGGTTGTCGCCTGCGGTGCTGGCCAGTGGTTTGCTCCTGTATGAGCTGAATGCCGGGCACTGCATCACGGCGCCAACTGCTTCGACACACAACACCACACCCCGCCTGCCCCCGCCCCACCCCAGACTACGACCTCAAGGTGCTGCAGCGGCAGGCGGAGGCGGCGCAGCTGCCGCTGCTGCGCCACGCCCGCTTCCTGGACACGTACCGGCTGGCGCAGGGCCTGAAGCTGCGGGGACCCAACAACAGGGGCGGGCTGGGGGACCTGCATGAGCTCTACACGGGGGCGCCGCATGACGGGGCGCACCGCGCGCTGGCCGACTGCCGCGCCAACGACGCCGTGCTGCGCGGCATGCTGGGGCACATGTTCCAGGGCAGTGCCCTGCAGGGTGAGGCGGGTGTGGCTTGGGGTTGTGCATCTTCTGCCAGCTTTTGTCTGCATGGGGTGACATCGACATCCGCCGCAATGGGCTTGAAACCCATGTAGCTGCCAGGATAGCACAGCGTGGGGTGCACTGTGCAAGTTGCCCTGTCCGCCATATGCTCCTCCCTGCAGGTGCCGGCCTGGAGGCCATGCTGCATGCCGCCGCCACGCAGCTGGGTGCCAGCTGGGCGGGCTGGGCGCAGCCGCCTGCCCCCTCGCTGGCCAAGCGGCGGCAGCTCAGGCTCAAGCCGCAGCTCAGCGCGCAGAGCACGCTGGCGAGGGCTGGCGAGTCCAGTGATGAGGAGGTGGCGGCGCTGGCTGAGGAGCTGACTGCTGAGGACCCCTTGGCAGATGCCGACAGGAACCTCTCGCCGCAGGCCAGGTGCGCATAGTAGGGCGAGCATGTGCAGCGGTGGTGGGCCACTTGCGAGGTGTGGAGGGTTGGCGCAGACTTGGCTGCCACTGCACCAAACAGGATGTCTGTACGCAACGCATCAACACAGACAGGAGCAGGTGGTGGCGCTGCAGGCAGGCAGGAGCTGCCCAGCTCCATGCCATGCCATACTCCGCTTTTTCTGCACTGCAGGCAGGAGCAGGTGGTGGCGCTGCAGGCGGGGTGGGCGGCGGTGCAGGCGGACGCTGCGCTGCGCACCAGCTTCCTGGACACACCCATTGCCGCCCTGCACAAGAAGAAGAAGTTCACTGTCAAGGAGGCCAGGTGAGCAAGGGCTGCTGCCGGGCTGAGGAGTGTGGCACAGCCGGGCCTTGGCTGCTGGGAAGCATCTGCAGGGGGGTGGCTTGCATGAGCCGCGCTGCATCACACCCGCGCTGTGCTGGCCGTATGCACATCGCTGCACTGCGCCGGCATGCACCTGCAGTGCACAGCCTGCCCACCCAGCCGCCACTCACCCCCACTCCCCCGCCGCAGAGACCTGGAGGAGGCTGGGGTGGCCACCCTGGGACAGCTGCTGGAGTGCTACCCCAGCCGCGTGCTGAGCGGCACCCTGCCGGGCGCGCTGCCAGACGAGGCAGGCCTGGACGACCGCACGCTGTACACCCTGGCTGTGCAAGTGACCAGCGCCCCGGTGCGCGGTTGGGGCTGTGGTGGTGTGCAAGCCGGGACATGGGAGTGCAGTGCGGGTGCTGAGGGTGGTGGGGCGGCCTCCCGGTGCGCTCGGTGGTCGAGGGTTCCTCCCCTCACCGCCCCAACCGAGCCCTGCCACCTGTCTGCACCCCTCATCACCCTTCCACACCCCTCGCCCCATCCTCCCAGGTGGTGAGGCAGGCCAAGTCGGGCGGCAGCTTCCTCACTGCCGAGTTCACGGCGGTGCACCCCTCGGAGGCGGGCTTCCACGCGCCCACGCTGCCGCTGGATGCCTACCAGGACACCCCTTGCAAGCTCAAGGTGGGTTGGGCGCAGTCGAGTGACTACGGCTGCCTGCAATGCATGCCATTGCATGCCCAATAAAAGTGAGAAGCGGTGCTGACAACACCTTGTCCCACCCCGCCTCGCAGTACTTTGATTACCGCCCTGGTATGCCGTGGGCTTTGCAAAAGGTGAAGGGCGAGCTGGAGCACGGCGGCTGCTACAAGGGCGGCACAGTCGTGGTATCCTGCGCCCTCAGGAGCAGAGACGACTCAGGTGCGCGCTCGACCATGCTGGCTGCTAGCTGAGGCACGGTGCAGCGCAGCCTGAAGTTGATGTGCACTGCGTGTGATGAGTGTGTGCACTCCTGTGTTGACCACCTGCAGCTTGTTCATCCGCCTTCGTCAGTCTTGCTGACATTGGGATGCTCAAAACAGCCCGAACCCTTGACTGATGGACTGCAGGCGCATGGAGCATCGACGTCAAGCGCTTCCACGTGCTGGCCCCAGAGGAGGCGGCCGCCGCGTTTTGCCAGGAGGGACAGGGCGGCGGGCCCGTCAAGGTGGAGCACCCATGCAAGGGCGGCCTCACCGCAGTGCGGCTGAGGAACCTGGTGCACAAGGGGCTGCGAGTGGCGGAGGTGGGTGGCAGTTATGCTGAGGGGGCTTGATGTTGGTGATGGGCAGGGAGCGCGTTAGTGCAGGTGGCTGTGAGACCCGCCTGAGGAAGCGGTCCTTCCAGCTCGGGTGTTGCCGATACCGTCACAGTGCCCCTTTACCCGGCCACCACACCTGAGGCAGTCATGTGCCCCGCACAGTGTGGCCACCTCCTGCTGCCCCTGCCACTGCCTCACTCGCATCCTGCGCAGGAGGCTGCGGCGAGCGGGCAGCTGCAGGATCCGCTGCCCCCCGAGCTGCTCCAGTTTGAGGACGGGGAGGCGGCGCTGCCGGGCCTGCTGCCCGCGCTGCGCGCCATGCACGACCCCGCCAGCGAGGAGGAGCGGGAGGTGCGCTCAGAGGGCGGTTGGCGGTTATGGCTTGCATAGCTGGAGAAGGGCAGGCGTCTAGCCTGGAGGGTGAGGCTGCAACTCAATGTGGGCGAGTGCTGGAAGTTCTTGTCAAGGGTGCGCCTGAGCAGCTCGCGCCCAGCAGTGCAGCTCAGCTGCCCAGCCCGCTGCTATGCCCCACCTGCACACCGTAGGCCGCTCGCCAGCGTCTGGCTTTCCAGGAGCTGCTGGCGCTGCAGCTCAAGCTGCTGGTGCAGCGCAACATGGCTTGGTGCGTCTCAGAGGGCCCTGTATTGCTGCTGCTCAGCGCCTGCCGATGCGAGGCAGTTTGCAAACGCCATTGCGCTGCGATGCCGCAGCGCACACAGGGTGCGCTGCCACATGCACACATCGCCCCTGAGCAATCCCGCGCCTCTGCGATCCTGTCTCCTCCCTGCACTGCAGGGCGGGCGCGGGCGCGGGCGGCGTGGCAGTGGACCCCGGCAACCGCATGCTGTCCCTGGCACGCGCCTCGTTGCCCTTCCAGCTGACTGGTGGCCAGGAGGCGGCGCTAGAGGAGGTGCTGGGCCAGATGGCGGGCTGGCCGCCCATGCAGTGCCTGCTGCAGGTGGGGTGGTGGCCCCTGGGAGGTGGTTATGTCGGCAGGCCAAGTATTTAGTATGGGATGGGGAATGTGCAGTTGACGCGAGGCGATCGGGCATTCGGGTTGCTTGTAAGCTTGGTGATCCCTTGGCCGCCGTCCTGGCTGCAGGGCGACGTGGGGTGCGGCAAGACGGTGGTGGCCCTGCTGGCCCTGCTGGCGGCAGCTGGCTCCGGCTACCAGGGCGCCCTCATGGTGGGTGGGCGCTGTGGGCGCAGTGTGCCGCTGCTCTGGGCCTGTCGCCGGGGGGACATGGGGAGTGAGACGGCTGCGCGCCTGGGGACAGGCGCATGAACCCTTCCTCTGGCGCCAACTCTCTCGCTTCCTCATGCTTACTGCATACTTACCATTCCCTACCTTAACAACCTGCGTTGCCCATGCCTAACCTAACCCTTCTTGGCAGGCCCCCACCGAGATCCTGGCGGAGCAGCACTTCCGCACCCTGCAGCGGCTGGTGCAGGACATGACGCGGGAGGCGGGGCGGCGCGGGGAGACGGGCTTCCGCCAGCCACGCATTGAGCGGGTGGGTGGGGTTGTGGTGTGGGCGCGGCCATGCGCTGAATTGGTCGGTGGGCAGAGCAGCAGGTCAAGACCCAGGCATGGGCGCGGGTGGGCACAGCTGGGTGGGGAGGCACCAGGTTGGAACCATGCGCATGGTGGACATGCCACTTTGTAGCATGAGCGTCATCTCCCTCTGTCAACCGTCCCGCAGGTGACGGGCTCGGTTCAGGGCAAGGCGCGGCGCCAGATCAACGAGCAGCTGGAGAACGGGGAGATGTGAGGGGGGGAGGGGTGGGTGGGCCAGCAGGGGCAGAGTCGTCTGCTGTGCAGGCTGCCTGCCGGCCGACTTGAGGTTCAGCAGTGCATGGCAGCAATGCATGCTGCAGTTTGGTGCCTTGCTCCTGCCGGAGCTGCCCTGCCCACACGCAGCCCTCAACCCACCTGCCTTCCCCTGCGCAGCGACATTGCGGTGGGCACCCACGCCCTGATCAGCGACTCCACCCAGTTCAAGCGGCTGGGGCTGGCGGTGGTGGATGAGCAGCACAAGTGAGCGCACGCTGTGTGGGGCAGGCCTGGGGGGGCATGCTGGGTGGGTGGTTGAGGTGTGGTGTGTGCTGAGTTGGTGAGCTGTGGCAGGCCCGGGGGGCTCGACCGCATGTTATCCTGGTTGCATGCCATCAGGGAAACCCTTTCTTCAACAGTGCGTCTGCACCGCCCTCCACGCTGCTCAGGTTTGGGGTGGAGCAGCGGGGGCGGCTGCTGGCCAAGGCCTCGCCCGCGCCGCACGTGCTGCACATGACCGCCACACCCATCCCCCGTACCCAGGTGCGCGCTTGCGTGGATGGGACAGGTGCTGCAGTGGGAGATGTGGTTGCCATGCAAGGTGGTCTCATGCTCAAGTGCCCCGTCTTCTATCCTGTTAATGCTGCTTCCACCCTGCAGGCCCTGATAGACCATGGCGACATGAGCCTGGTGCTGATCCAGGAGCTACCGGCAGGGCGCAGCCCGGTGGTCACTCGGGCGCTGAGGGACGACCGGCCCGAGCAGCGGGAGCAGGTGGGGAGGCGGGGTGGGTGGTGGTGCGCGAGGCGTCAGGTCATGCTGCACTGCGCTCCACTGCACTGCACTGCATAGTAGTTCAGAAGACGGAGGATTTTGGCTCATCCGCCCCTCCGCAAATGCTTGAAGCATGTGGTTGGTTGGCACCCTCCCCCTCCCACCCCGCAGATGTACGCCCACATCCGGGAGGAGATGGCCAAGGGGCACGGCATCTACATCGTGTGCCCCTTTGTGGAGCAGAGCGACAAGATGGTGAGGGCGCGGCTTTCGCCCGCTCGTGGGAGTCAGGGTCACTTCTGCGGGCACATGCATCCTCCGGAGTGGTTGCCATCCAGGGGCGTGCACCGTGCACCAACACCCTCATCCACTGGCCCCACCCCTGGCCCTGCCTTCTTCTGTTCCAGGAGGAGGTGAAGGCGGCCACCCAGGAGCTGGAGCGGCTGGTGCAGGAGGGCGTGTTTGCGCGGGATGACTGCGGCCTGCTGCACGGCCAGATGGCGCCGGCGGACAAGGACGCGGTGCTGGCACGCTTTAAGGCGGGGCAGCTCAAGCTGCTGGTCAGGTGGGCTGGCGGCTGGTGCTCAGGATTGTGACGGAGCGCATGGGGTTTGCAACGCAAGGCACGCATGCAGAGGCCATGGTAGCGGGTGTGAGGGGCGCTGCGACGCAGGGCAGCTCAAGCTGCTGGTCAGGTGTGTTGATAGTGGAGAGAGTGTGCCCCTTTGCACTGTTTAGCACTCTCATGCTTGCCTGCCTGCCTCTCCCCTGCCTACCTTGCAGCACGATTGTGGTGGAGGTGGGGGTGGACGTGCCGCAGGCAACTGTGATGGTTGTGGAGCACGCACGTGAGTGGCGGAAGCTGCGCGTTGCTGGGCGGCAGATGCCGCAGCTCTCGGCATCTTCAGCACACCCAAATGGTTCATACCCAAATGGTTCTGTGCCTTGGTTGCTGGTCAGCTCCGTGCCATGCAGGCCGTGTGACGCCCCGTGATGCTGCTGCCCACACCCCCTCGTCTTCCCTCCGTTCACCCCTGCCCGCAGAGCGCTTTGGGTTTGCGCAGCTGCACCAGCTGCGCGGCCGCGTGGGGCGCAGCGACCGCCAGTCCTACTGCTACCTGGTGTACGATGGCGGGGACGGGGTGCAGCAGAAGATGCAGGTGGGTGGCTGGGTGGCTGCAGGGCTGGGCTGTGGCAACCCAACACTCATGCCCCCCTGCTCGCCCAATGCACTCCCAATGTGCCGCCTTGCACTGGATGGCTGCCCTGCTCATGTTCTTTACGCCTCCTTCCCGCTCGCTCCCACGCTCGCTCCCGGAAGTTCCATCCACATGCGCTGCCACCCTCTTCCCCAGGTGCTGGAGCGGCACAGCAACGGGTTTGTGGTGGCCGAGTGCGACCTGGAGCTGCGGGGGTCGGGCGAGCTGCTGGGCACGCGGCAGAGCGGGCGCGGCCTGCGCACCTCCTTCAAGGTGGGGGGCTGAGGGGTGGGGGGCCTGGGCCGGAGATGCTGTGCTGGTGCTGTGTGGTTGGGACTGTCTTTGCACCAACTCGCTAGCGCCACCTGCCCCTGCTGGCCTCCATCACCTCCTGCCCCTCACCAGCCGCACAACAGCCTGCCTCCCACCCCATCCCAATCTAAGCTCCCGACGACGTCAACCCGAGACCCATCCTCTCCCCCTCCCCTGACCCCGCAGGCCGCCTCCATCCCTGGCGACCGAGAGCTGTTGGACGAGGCGCGGCGTGCGGCCTCCCGCCTGCTGGCCCAGCAGCCCGACCCGCGGCAGTGGCGGCCTGAGCTGGTGGGGCTGGTGGCCTCGGAACACCTGCTGGAGTTGGACACCGTCAACCTGCCCTCACTGGGGTAGGTCCCAGATCCCAGATGGGGCGACGTGCAGCTGCATTGCAACAGCACCCATTGCCACCCTGCCGCCTTTGTTATACGGTACCTGTTGTATCCTTGCGCCGCCATGTTGCCTTTCGCATAGTAGAGTGCATCGCTGCCATTGGGCAGTCAAGATTTTGACGCAGCCTTTTAAATGATTCAACCAACAGCTAAAACACCACATAGCTTGCAGTGGTGAACAGACCAAGGACCAGCGCCCACAGCAAACTGCTCTGCTGGCGCGCTGCTGCCCTGCCTAGCCCCCTAGTTGCCGCCTACTGCCGGGAAGAGTGGCCACCAGCGCAGGTCGCCCCAGCTGAGGTGGCTGTTCTTCCACACCGCGCGGCAGTAGCCCCAGTCCACCAGGCTGGGATCCACCACGCGGGACTTCAGCAGCTTCCCCAGGGCGTTGCCCGTCAGCTTCCCCTCCTGGCCACCCGTGATGGGCACGCTCTCCCGCAGCTTGCCGAAGCAGGCGCTGCCCTCGGCAGCCGGGCAGCTGCACGGAAGCGATTGGACAGTAGGAGGCATGTCAGCGGGGTAGTTGCGCAAGGAGTCATGCCTGCGTGCTCGATTCCAGCGTCCCAAGGCACTCAACCAACCTTCAGTGCACAGACCTAGACTACAGCCAATCGCCTAGCAAACTGAGCTCAACCCTCATCCTGCACCAGGTGTGGATGCGCAGGCTGCAGTTCTCAATGCGCTCACACGTCAGCTTGTGGTCCAGCGGCAGCTGGGATGGACAGAGCCTTGCCTGCCGCTGCTGCTGCCTCACGTGCCGCTGCTGCTGCCTCGCGTGCCGCTGCTGTCGCCTCACGTGCCGCTGCTGTCGCCTCACGTGCCGCTGCTGCCGCCTCGCGTGCCGCTTCTGCCGCCTCGCGTGCTGCTGCTGCCGCCTCGCCTGCCGCCGCTGCCGCCTTGCGTGCTGCTGAATCTGCTGGCCCCTGGATCAGCGGTTGCGGTTCGCCTGCTGCTGCTGCCACGTCGTCTGCTGCTGCGTCCGCTGGCCCCTCAATCAGCAGCGGCAGCTCGCCGTGCTGCGCCGCCGCTCCTGCGAACAGGTCGTCAAGGTCACGCTGCAGCTGATGCATGTCAGGCAGCGCCTCCTCATCTGCCCCAGGCTCCTCCTCGACCCACTGCACAGGCGGCACCGCGCTGCTGGGCGCGGGCTCCGGCGGCGCGCCACCGGCCACGGCACCAGGGCCCTGTGCTGCCTCCTTAGTCGCGAGTGCCGCCGCCTGTGGCGCCTCTACAGCCAGACGCTCCAGAACTCCAGGCAGCAGATATTTCACGCGGGGGGACAGCCCTGCACGGTATGAGGAGCGGTCGTGGGCACAAGAGCGGCGGCCGGCGGCGGCGACGGCAGTAGCGGCCGGTCCCCTCGCTTCAAGACCCCCGCTCACGATGTTGGCGAATCCGCGGCACATGCCGAGTTGTTCTTGCCCAACAAACTCAGCAAACTCGGGGTGCGCGGCCAACTCTGCCGCGAACTGTGCCCCGAAATCCATGTTCAAGACGCTCCTAAAAAGTTCAGGAGAGCTGGAGGCTCTCAGAAGAACCAGCGCAGCGAACAAGGGCGCCTCTTCCTTTGACAGAAAGTTCATGCGGCAGAGTGGGGCGCTGATATTAAACTAGCAAGGAAAGTGCCCATTGGGAGGGAGGCATGCGAGGGGGTCCAAGCAGGCGAACAGAGTGAGCACAACTTCAGGGCGCCGCTGGGACGCGGGCGGCGAGGGGCAGAGCTTTTTTCTGAGATCGTACACTCGGAAATGCTGGGAGTTGGTCGCCATTTGGTGCATGTGGATGGGCAGATGAGCAAGAGGGTAGCTTCTTGGTGGCCGGCAGCGGCAGCAAGCCTTGCCACCCTGCCAGCCTGCCTTGCTGAGACTAGCATCGAGTTCGCCCAAACGAGGGGCGTCCTCAACTGCTGCTCGCATCTCTCCTCGCAATGCTTACAGTGCTGGGCAGACAATGCAAATTCAGCACAAGCAGCGCTGGAGCGGCACAGCAGAAGCAGCCCCGCCGCCCCTCACTGCGCCAGCTCCCCCAGGTAGATGGTTTTGTCGGAGGAGGCGCTGCCCACAATCGGCTCCTTGGGGTGGAACACGACCCTGGGGCAAGTGTGGGGACGGGAGCGCAGCCGTCAGCATGGCATGCACGTCAGCAGGCTGTGCGGCATGCCCCCTCGCCTCCCAGCAGGCTGCAGACGGCACGTGCCGGCTTCCAAACTGCCCCACAGCGTTGCCCCTTGGGAACGCCAGCAGCGAGGCTCACTCGTTCACGGATCCCGAGTGCCCCGGCAGCTTGTACATGAGGTTGCGGGTGTGCGCGTTCCACACGTACACCATGCGGTCGCCGCTGCCCGCCGCCACCTGGGGAGCGAGGGGAGGAGAGGAGGGCGGTGTCCAGGGGCATGGTTGATGTGGCAGGGAGCAGGGAGGGCATGGCTGCAGGCTGCTGGTCGGCACACACACACTTACTTACTTTGCAAGCAAGGTGCCTGGCTGAGACGTAGGCAGTCCCGCAGCTGCCCATGACTCAAACCGCCCCCCTGCAACTCAGGCCCTTACAACCCAACCCCGCACCTTGGCGCCGTCTGGGCTCCAATCGCAGCGCAGCAGGTTCTTCTCAAACGTGTGCACGTGGCCCGCAAACACCTTGGTGCAGCGGTTGGTGGGCGCGTACGGCCGCATGTCCCACACCCTGGGCAGTGCCGGGTGAGGGGGAGCCATGGGGGTTGGAGGAGGCTGGCAACGAGGGGCAGAGGTGGCCGGCCAGCGCGGGGGCGTGTGCCAACGCCTGCTGGCTGGCCACCAGCATGCATGGCATGCAGCCTCTGCCTCTGCCCCTGCCCCTGCCCCTGCCTCCGCCTGTGCCTGTGCCTCTGCCTCTGCACCCCACCCCCACCCCGCCCCGCCCCGCCCCCCCATGGCCTCACCGCAGCGTGTTGTCCATGGAGTTGGTGAGCAGGTGGGTGCCGTCGGGCGACAGCCGCATGCCGGTGATGGAGTCGGAGTGGCCCGCCAGGCTCATGCTGATTTCCTCGCGCCGCAGGTCCCACACCTGGGCCAGGGGCAGGTGAGGGGAGGGTTGGGGCAGTCAAGGCGTGGCGCAGGCGAGGCTGTGCGGCAAGCTCAAGCGGGAGCCTGCAGAGCATGTTCTTGCCAGGCAACTCGCAACGCAGACCGGCTGTCCCTGCACCCCTCCCCTCCCTCCCTAGCCCATCTGCTCACGTTGACCACGTTCTCAATGCCCGCCGTGTAGATCTGGTCGCCGCCCTCGCTGAAGGCCACCGTCAGTATCTGCAGGTGGGGGCGGGGCAGATGACGTGTTGCACGTTTGGTGCAGCAGCCAGCAAAACCGCCGGCAACATCATCAGCTGATCATGCACATGCAAAGCAACCCCCCGCCGGCAAGCCACGCCAGCCTTGCCCAACCGGCAGAATAGTCGGCCGCACCTGGTACTTCTCGCCCAGCGTCTTCACGCTGCGCTTCTGGCGCAGGTCCCACAGCTTGGCCTCGCAGTCGTCGCCGCCGCTGACCACCAGCGGCGGCCCTCTCCGCAGCGGGCAGCAGCTGCGGGGTGGGAATGGCGGGGTGGGGCCTGGCGAGTTGGGCTCGGCGGCAACAGCGCACGGCAAGGCGGCAACAGCGCGCAGCGAGGCAGCAGAGCACGCATCACCTGCCTGGCACACGTCAGCGCACAGCGCATGTTGCAGCGCCGTCCTCTCGCTGCACACCCAGCCCACACCCGGCACAGCCGGCCGCCCACCTGTTGACAATGTCCTTGTGCTCCCCCATCTTCTTCACCTGCTCGCCTGTCACCGCATCCCAAACCCGCACCTGCACGCAACCAAGGGGGGGAATGCAAGAGTCAACCACAGCTGCTGAAGCAGTGGCAGAGGCAGCAGCAGCAAGCAGCAGCAGCAGCAGCATGCAGCAGCAGCAGCAGATGCAAGCGGCACAGTCCTCCCCCCGCCCCGCCCAGCGGCGCGCACCGTCTTGTCTGGGGAGCACGACACGAGCCGCTCGCCGTCAGGCGTCCAGTGCACCTCCAGCACAGCATTCTTGTGGCCTGGCGGGGAGGCAAGGCAGCAGCGGTTTCAGAGCAGCTTCAGCTGGCACACACAGCCAGGAGCCTTGAGCTGTGGTTCACACAAATGCGAAAGAGGCTGCCCAGCACATGAAGCCCACCCAGCCCAGCCCGCATACAATCCTTTCAATAACGCTCCCAGCCGCCGCCGCGGCCGCATCCCGTGCGCACCCTTGAGCATCATGTAGTTCTCGCACTCCCCGTAGGTGCGCCACAGGAAGATGTGCTTGTCGTGGCTGCCCGACGCAATGACGTCGCCCTCGGGGCTGAACCGCATGGTGAACACCTGCAGCGGGCGGGCACAGGGGGGCAGGGGCAAGGGCGCGCATCGGCCGGCAGTGCTGACAGCTAAACCGTGCAAGCACAAGCTCAACCAGCAGCAAGTTGATGAGCAGACATGGCAAGCAGAGGGCTTTTCAGCAGCAGCGGCTGCAGCGAAGCACCGAGGCCCACAAACCAGCGGACGCAGCACTGGTGGCAACAGCACAAGCAGCACTGCTGGACAAGCAGCACTGCTGCTACCTACAACTCAAGCAGCTTGCTCAAATCACCCGTCCGGCCAGAGCTGCGAAGCCTGGCCTTCGGCCGGGCCGAGGGGCGGCACGAGAAGACACTGCAGTGCATGCTGCTCGCTGCGACAGCCCCACCCCTTGATCGACGCACCGCATCGCCGTGGCCTGACAGCAGCATGATGGGAGCTTGTAGCGCGCTCGTTCGGTCCGGTCCCTGCACATCAGCAGCGGCGAAAGGAGGGGTGAGGCGGCGCCGGGTGCCGCCACACCGCCGCCCCGGCAGTGTGCAGGGCTGGGCTGCAAGCTGGCGCGCAGTGCCCCCACCCATCCCCGCGACGCACCGACTTGATCTCCGGCCGCTTTGACGCCACAACGAGCGAGTCTTCTTGCCGCGCCTTCTTCACTGCCACTAGCGCCCCGCCGTTGGCGTCATCATCCAGGGGGCGCTTGTGCGCCCCGCCGTCCGCCATGGCGCGGCGCCGCTGCTGCTGCTGCTCCCGACCGCCCTGCTGCTTCTGTGATGGCGCGCTGTGCAGCGGCTGTGTCGCGATGTCCAAGCTTTGGGAGGTTGTCGGCACGATCCACCGCCCTGCGAGCTGCGGGGGCCGTCACGATGCCCAGCGGCGGCCAGCGGGGCGGTCGGCGCCCGCGCATGTCGGCTTGCACTGGTGTCACATCCCCCAGGCTACCGCTCAATGCAGCACATGAGCATTAGTCAGTCGAACTGCTTGGGAGCAAGTCAGCTTTCAGAGTGTGGGTCGGGTCGCAGCCCGGTGCAGAGCGGCCCGGGCGCAGTCAAAGATGTCGGTCAAGTCGGGGGCAGGGAGAGCGGAGCATGCAAGGTGGGGCAGCAGTGCAACAGGTGATCGGGGGGGAGGGGCAAAAGTGCGCCATGTGGACCAGGCAGGAGGCTTGCAAGCCCAGAGCTGCCGCCTGCCCGCCGCTCATCGCCGGTTGAGCAGCTCCTTGGCTGCCTGCTGCTTGGCGGCCTCCTCTGACGAGATGTACTGAGCCAGCAGGGCCGCCTTCTTGCTCTCCAGCACCTTGGCCTCAATCTCCTTCTGGTCCGGCAGCGGCACGTACGCCACAAACTGGGGCGCCGCCGCCGCGTCGGCGTCGGCAGCAGCAGCGCCGNCCGCCGTCAGCTGCCCCGCCGCGCGCCGTCGCCAGCGCCGCCTGCCGCTCCGCCTCGCGCTCCTGCCACTCCTCAATGGCGGCGCGCCGCATGGGCCCCTCCGCCTCCGCCTCCACCTGAGGGTTGCAAGTTGGGGTGGCAGGGTGGATGCTGATGGTCGGCTGCAAGGTGTCACAACCCCGCATCCCAGCCAGCAACCGCTCAGCCGGCAAGTCACAGCATAGCAAGCTACCTGCCGCAGACCAAACCTTTGCAGCCCATAGCCCCGCCCTCATCCGCCCCGCCCCCACCTTCTCCAGGATGCCGTCCTCCTCGTCGCGGAAGCCGTAGTAGTCGGCGTCAATGGCCCGGTACATCTCCCCACGCGTGCGCCGCACCTGGGCAGGTGGGGAGGGGAGGGCCTGAGCGGGTGAGCCGTCGCGCACTGGCCAGAACTGCTAAAATGATGCTACCTTGGCCAATACAGAAATACTATGAGCGGGTGGTGAGGCGCATCATGCTGGGCAGCATCATTCCCTCTGACCCTCCGTGACCACGCCAGCTTGTCTTGGTCAGCCGATCCGCTGTCTGTGCCTCAAAACCGCAGAGAACAGCCAGCCCCACCTGGCGCGGCGCCTCCTTCTCAAACAGCTCTCGCACGCCCGGCAGCTGCTTGGCGGCACCAAAGTAGCGGTAGCCGGGGCCGCGCCCGCCCGCCTCGCCTACCGCCCGCCCCTCGCTGTCCGTGACCTGCAGGGAGCGGGGTCACCGGTAGCAAGCGGTCGAGCAGCTCGCATGGCTTCCTGTTCAATGATGTCATAAGGCGCCCATGCAGCAGCAATGCCTGACGCTGTTGCGGAGCACACCAACAGCCGGGCCAGCAAGCTTGCATTACCCAAAAACTACAGCAGCCAAAGAATGGTTTGCACACGCCGGCAGAGTCACGCACCTTGGGCCCGACTTTGGAGTAGTCTGGGCCGCCCAGCTCAACGATGCGCCGCTCCCAGTGCCCCTTCTCGCGTATGAGCTGCGGCAGGAGGAGAGGTGGAGGGGGGGATGAGGGGTAGCCCGGCAACTCGGTGCGCCACGGGAGGATGCTCTCACGGCAGCGCCCCCAGGATGAGAACCAGAGCAAGGCATCAGCAGCCTCAGCAGCTCCAAGAGCACCAGACACGGCAGCACAACATCAGGCAGAGCCGCAGCAGGGCCACACCTTGTTGATCTCGTCGTTCAGATCACGAATCCTGCAGCAGGCGGGATGAGGCGAGCGTGGGGCACAACCGTCAGTGGGCCGGCAACGACCTGCAGCAGCAGCAGCGCAGCACCATCGCGCCTTGCTGACAACAGGGCAACATCTTACAGGCAACATCTTACAGAAATTTTGTTGCACAGCCCCCATTTGGTGCCAGCGGCATGCACTCGGCCCTGGCTGGCCGTCTGGCCACAGCCGACGGCCACCACTGCCGCCTGCATGCATGCCCCTGCTGCACAGCACCCCTCCAGGCCGCCGCACCTGTGATCTCCCAGCCCCGCGTTCTGGATCTCCATGACCTTCTTGCCGATCTCGCGCAGGATCTGCTGCCGCCACTTGTCCGCCTCGTTCAGGTCATGGCACTCAGAGGCCAGGTATGGCCGCTTCTGCCGCTCCGGCCGCAGCTCCGCCTGCTTCCCCGCCAGCCAGCGGTTCAGCATCGACTGCGCCTTCTCCTCATTACGCGCCATGGCTGCCGGTCGGCCCGCCGGGCGGCTGTGTCAGCTGCAGAGCAGGGGCCTGCGGGCCGCAGAGGGGGCAGGCGACGCGAGGGTGGTGGGCAGGCGGCGGCAGCGGCGGCGAGGCCGGCAGCATGCACGGTGATGGTTGGCGCCTGCGGTACGACGCGTGTATGACCTTCACAGTCGTACGGCACCCTGGGCAGGCTCACCAGCTGCGCAAGGGCGCGGGCCGGCAGTGAACGGAGCTCTGGGCGGCACGCTGGGCTACCGCGACGCTGTTATTGCCCTCTGCAAGCGCTTGAGAGCTGGCAGCGGCGATCAAAAGCGCCTTGCAACGCTCCAGATGCCCGCTCCCAAAGGGCCGGCGCTCGGGACGGGCAGCGGTGAGCAGTGCTGCAGCTCGATGTCGAGATCGCAGCTGCCGGTGATCGTGAGGGCTGCGGGAGGCCCTGTTTGCGTGCGGTCCATGCAAATGCACAACGCTGCATTGCCTCAGCAGGCCCCCGAGGGCCTCGCAGCGCGCCATCGGTCTGCACCAGCAGAGGAGGGCATTGTGAGCATTGACGGCCAAGCTTGCAGGCGCTGCTACCTGGAGCATCACCCAGCTCGAAGCTCCTGCCGCCCCTGCAGCAGTGCACACAGCAGCAGCGTCGCTCAGACAAGCCCCCACAGGCGCCGCAGCCATGGCAGCGCCCCCTAGCTTTGCGGCCATGGCGGCCCGCGAGCAGCAGAAGAAGGCGCCGCTGGAGAAGGTGCAGGTGGAGGGGCAGGTCATCCTGAAGATTGCCCAGCACTGCTCCCAGAACGAGGGCGCCACCATCTCCACCGGCCAGCTGCTGGGCCTGGACGTCGGCGGCACGCTCGAGGTCACCGACTGCTTCCCCTACCCGGTGCGTGCCCACTGGGCAGCTGCTTGTGTGCAAGTGTTGATGAGGTCGGGGCGAACAGGGTGCGCCAGATGCTGCGTTGCGCTGCAGCACAGCGCATGGCCGGCCGACCGCTGCTGCTGGCTTGCATTCAGCGCTCCGCCGCCCGCTGTCGTCACCCCTCCTGCATCAGGGCAACGCGGGCGAGGAGCACGAGGAGGTGGGCGAGGGCGAGAGCTACCAGCTGGAGATGATGCGCTGCCTGCGCGAGATCAACGTGGACAACAACACTGTGGGCTGGTGAGCAGGGCATAGCGTGGACGGCGGTGCTGCTGCGTGCCGTGTGGCATGCTGAGCTTCGGGTTCTCCCATGTCTGCATTCCTGCATGACACAAACACACGGCACCCACACACGGCGCAATGCACCGCACCCTCACACGCCTCAAGCCTCGCTGCGCAACGCTGCCCCGTATGCGCAGGTACCAGTCCACCATCAGCGGCTCGTTCCAGGTGGTGGAGATCATCGAGACGTTTGTGAGCTACATGGAGTCCCTGGAGCGCTGCGTGTGGTGAGCAGGAGCGGGGCCAGCTTATGTATCAGTGTGGCAGGAGGCTGGGGCGGAGGCGGAGGCAGAGGCGGAGGCGGGGCGGGCCAGGCGGGAAGGCTGCAGCACGTGCGCTGCGCTGCTGATCGCCAGCGCTTGGCACCTCTGACCGCTGCCGTCAATCAGGGTGCATGGCTGACTGCCTGCTGTTGCGGCTGGAGTTTACTGACTTGCTGCTGAGCACCACCGCTGCCTCGTTGCCTCTCCCGCAGCATTGTGTACGACACCACGGCGGCTCTGGGCGGCGCGCTGGGCCTCAAGGCCATCCGCCTGTCGGAGCAGTTTGTGGAGGCGTACCGCGAAGGTGAGCAAGGAGGCAGGGGCGCTGAGGTTTCTACTGCCACCAGCCCAGCTTTTTACATGCCACCAGCCATGGGGCTCAGCTGAGCCGTGGGCGCGCCGGCTGTGCCGGCCGTAGGTGTGCATAAGCAGAGGCAGGGTGCGCCGCTGTTTGCTACGGACAGCAGCCAAGCATGTGCATGCAACACCGCTGCCCCTGCCGCTCACCTGCACCGCCCACAGGCTCGCTGACGATAGAGAAGATCCGGGCAAAGGGGCTGTCGTGGCGGGACGTGTTTGTGGAGATCCCCGTGGCGGTGAGCCGGCGCTGGGCAGGGAAGCCGCTGCCTGGGTGATGGTGCACTGATGGTCGGGGCATGGTTGGTGCCTTCTGTGCATGCCCGCCAGTGTGCCCATCAACCACACCAGGGGTGACCGCCATGCTGCCCTCACCTCTTACACTCCACACTCCCTCACACCTGCTCCAGGTGCACAACTCGCCCATGGCGGCGGCGCTGACGGCCGAAATTGCGCCCCCCTCGGAGGTCACCGCCCTGGACTGCGAGCGGTGAGGGCGGGCGGGGGGTGCGGGCAGAAGGGCCTGCTGTGCCTGCCACCGTGTCGGCCTGGCCGTGCCTGCCACCAAGCAGGCCAGGCCGTGCCTGCTCCTGCGGCAGTGATGGCGGCTTCTACACTTTCAACCTTGAGGTCACGGTATGGGTTCCCATGCTCACCACTGGGCCGGGCCCTCTTGTGTTCATCCGTACAGGCTCAACCTGGGCGTTGCGCAGCTGCTTGAGAAGAACCTGGAGTACCTGAACGACTGCCTGGATGACGTGATGGTGGAGCAGGTGGGCTGGGCAGCTGGGTGGCCGGCGATTCAAGGGTGTGGGTGGGGTTGCAGCCCTGGCATGATGTGTGCAGGCGGGAAGGAAGGCTTTCCTGTGCTGCGCCTTCCGCATGCAGCACAGCAATAGCAGCGCTTGCCCACCCAACCTCACCCCACCCCTGCAGGGCAAGCTGTCCATGTACCAGCAGCAGCAGCGGCGCCAGCTGCAGGCCATTGCGCAGTTCAAGGTGCAGCGGCGGCAGGAGAACATGGCGCGGCGCGCGGCAGGTGTGTGTTTGGGGTGCATGCTGGAGGCTCTGTGCGGGTTAGACCTTGCGGTGTGCTTGCGTTGTTGCCATTGCAACTGCCAGGCTGCCAGGCATGCTTGCGCTACTCCGCCTCTGCTGCTCACCTGCGACCGCCACTCCACCCTCGCCCCCTGGCCAGGCGAGGAGCCGCTGCCCGAGGACCCGCCCGAGGGCATGTTCAAGCCAGTGGCGGAGCCCAACCAGCTGGACAACATGCTGCTGGTGAGGCGGGGGAGGGGTTGCACGCAAGAAGCAGTCGGACGGGGTGGGGGACATTGCAAGCTGGCTGCCTTCCAAGTCGTCATCTGCGCCGGCTTCCTGGGAAGCTCCACACGGGCGCTCCACACGTCACACCACCCCACACCACGCCACACCACGCCGTCTGTGACTGTGCTGCCGACAATTCCCTGTTCCTCTTTGCCCCGCCCCCTGCTGCCCTGCCCCGCAGTCCAACCAGATGGCCTCCTACTGCCAGCACATCAACTCTGCGACGCAGCAGGCGCTCAGCAAGCTGACGCTCATGGAGGGCCTGCAGAAGGCGCTTTGAGGGGTGGCTGTAGTCGCGCACTGATGCGAGTAGCACTCTGATGTAACACTGCTCTGCGGATATGGGGAGCAAGGGAGAGTACCAGCTTGCAGCCCAACATGGGGCTTGCCGCCCAATGTGAATGGACCTTTGCACAGAGGCAACTGATGTTTGTGCGTTCAACTAGTGATTCCAATAACACTTTCATCGGCCACAGGATCCTCTCCAGTAATGGACAGCAAGCCTGCGAAGCTTCCTGCGCACCCCTGCCCGCCGCGCTCCCGCCACAGCGGCGCATTGTGCCCACCTCAGTAGCTCGCCCGATCCATCGCCTGCCGGAACAGGGCAGCCCCATCCGTGGTGATCAGAGAGCCGCAGGCAGGCAGAGGGAGGGAGCGAGCAAGCCGCGCTCCGACACACGCTCCAGCCGCCGGGTTTTGCGCTCGTCGGGCTCCCCCTGTGCTCCGATCGCCGGCACGCGATGCACGGCGCGCCAGTGTTTGGAGACGCAGGCCCGCTGGGCTTCGGCGACGACGCCGACCTCCAGGACGAGCCCCTGGGCGGCCCAGCGGACGTGGATGAGCCGCCACCGCCAGCCTACGATTCCGTGGTGCTGCAGAGCACAATGGTGCGCCTGACTCCCGCCGCCGCCCACCGTGCCGCCAACAGCCGCTGGCGCCGCGGCGCCCAGCTAATCGCTCGCTTGTGGCCAATGTGTATGCAGGTCAAGGAGCCAGCCAGCACGTCCGGCCGGCCAGCGGGGTCAGGCACCTACGGGGTGAGGTGGCACACCCTGCAACGTGCTGCTGGTGTGTCGCTGACCGCACCCTGCTCGCCCATTGCAAGCAATTTGTCGCGCTGCTCGTTGCAGTCAACCCTCCTGCCAGTCACCTCTCTATCCCACTCTTCCCGGCAAACCAGGTCCCCACCAACTCGGATTTCGACATCCGGGTGACCGACCCAGTGCGGCAGGGCGAGGGCGTGGCGGTGAGCTGTGGCTGCCGGCCCGCTTGCTGTCACTGGGGGCTCGCTCCCAACAGCTGATCCTGTGCGTGCATGCCCAGCACGGCGCCGCTGCAAGGGGACCCTTCAGCTCCCTTCGCGGCGGCCCCCAGCTGCCGCTCCCTGGGCACTCCCACCGCATCCCTGGCACTCCCATCCCATCCCTGGCACCCGCCCTGCGCAGGCACACGTGACCTACAAGGTCATCACCCGCAGCAGGGCGCCGGGGTACCGGCCGCAGGCGGAGGTGATCCGCCGCTTCCGCGACTTTGTGTGGCTGCAGCGCCGCCTGCGCCGCGAGTACCGGGGTGAGCCGCGCGTGCCATGTCATCATGCACTGCAGCCGCCTGTCATGCGCGCACCACACGAGTCTGCCCACGGGGGCACAGGCAGCCGCGGTGTTAGGGGGCCGGTGTCAGCTGTTGCGGTGGCTGGTGTGGGGCAGCAGTCCGTTTGCAGCTCAGCAAGCCTGCTGCCACGCTGACCTGCGGCCGCTTGCGCCCTTACCATGCTCTGCCCCAGGAGTGATTGTGCCGGCGCTGCCCGAGAAGAATGTGGTGGAGAAGTACAAGGCGAGGGTGGCGGGGGTGGCGGGGTGTGAAGACCGCCGCGAGGGAGCAGCCGTGGCACGGCAGCGTCCTGTGGTCGTCGCTGATGCAGGACAGCAAGGGGAGACGAGGCGGCAGAGGATGCGCCTCCTGCTTCCTTCCCCCTGCAGATGACCACTGAGTTCATTGAGCAGCGGCGCGCCGCCCTCACCATCTTCATCAACCGAGTGGTGCGCAGCATGGGCGGAGTGCAGCACTATCGCCAACTGGCAGCTCTGCGCCGGCTCACGGTACCTCAGCGGTCCGCGTGCCAGCAGCGCCACTGCGGCCCACCCGCTCCCTGGCCCCACCCCGCAGGCCGCCCACCCTGCGCTTAAGGCCAGCCCCGACCTGCAGCTGTTCCTGGAGGCCAGCGAGACAGAGTTTGGTGGGTGTGCACGCTGCACTGGATCTTGCGCTTAGGAGGGGTCAGCAGTCGCAGTATGAGATGCGCCATCATGGCCGTATTTGCATCTGGGCAAATGTGCGCAGTTGTCGTGCTGCAGGCATCGAGGTGTCGCGCAGCCAGGCCGACGAGCCGCCCGCCAGCACGCCGCAGGTGGGCGGGCCTTGGCTGCCAGGGTGCTGGCGCCTTTGGGGGAGGCTGGGGTTGGGGCGGCAGCAGTTGCCTTGCGGAGGAGCCCAGGTTGCACATGCCACATGTCACCTGCTGGCTGCCATTTGGGGCGCACCCACCGATGCCGTCTCACGCCCCCCCCACCCCACCTGCAGGGCGCGGCCAAGAAGACGCTGGCCAGCGCGGTGGGCTTCCTGCGCGACCTGTCCCACACCGCCTCCAACCTGTACCACAAGCGCTCCGACGACGAGGAGGAGGACGCCGAGTACCTCAAGGTGGGGTGGGTGGGGGCGGGTGGTAGGTGGGGTGTGGGGGTTGGCCAACGTTGACGCGTGAATCACTAGTCACCAACGTTGGGGGCAGGCAGGGTGGTGCACCCCCGCAAGAGGCGAAGTGGGCGGTGGGGGAGCTTCTGCCGTCGTTGCACGACGGAGGCCCGCACATCACTGCTCCTGCTCACCCCACACTCCCCCTGCTGTGTCCCCACCCGCTGCCAGGTGCGTGCATACGTGCACGAGCTGGAGCGGCACCTGGGGGAGGCGCACCGGCAGGCGGCGCGCCTCGTGCGGCACCAGGTGGGTCGCTGGCGGGGCTGGGGATGTTAGAAGGGTGGGTCGCTGGGCTGGGTGAACAGCTCGCTCTCTGCCTACCCCAGTCATGTGCTGCTCAACCAACCGCACCCTGCGCAGGCGGAGCTGGGCGAGGCTGTGCGCGAGTTTGGGGCGGCCATGGCAGCGCTGGGGCGCTACGAGGAGTCGGTGCGAGGGAGGGAGGGGAGGGGGCCTGGGGCCTGGCCTGAGGAGTGAGCTGGGCAGCAGCTCGGGCCTGGAGGCCTGTGCTCTGCAGCCCTGACCTGTGGTGACCTTGCAGTGCTCCCCAGCCTGCTGCCCTTCCTGCACCCCGCTGCTCGCTCGCTTGCACCCGCCTCAGTGCACCTCTGCCCTTGCTCCTGCTGCCCTCCTCTGCTCCCGCACAGGGCGTGGTGGCCGACGGCTTTGGCCAGCTGGGCGAGCGAGCAGAGTCGGTGTCCAAGCTGTGCAGCGCCTCGTCTGCCTCGCTGGCCGCCAGCTTTGAGGCGCCGCTCAAGGAGTTTGTGCGCACCGTGGTGGTGAGCTGCTGGGTGGGGTGGGGTGGGGTGGGGTGGGTCATG
>RRZL01000059.1:215143-225444 GCA_006782975.1 Chlorella sp. Dachan | reverse complement strand
ACCCACCCACTCTCCCACCCTCCTCCCCGCCGCAGGTACGGCACCTTTGAGGCGCGCTCCTACCGCTCCCTGCTGGACGGCAGCGAGCACCTGGCGCTGGTGCACGGCAGCGTGGCGGGGCAGGCGGGCGTGCTGGCCCGCGTGCACTCTGAGTCCATGCTGGGGGACCTGCTGGGCGCTGAGCGGTGCGACAGCGGCTCCCAGCTGGACGCCTCGCTGCGCGCCGTTGTGGAGGCGGGGGCCGGCGTGCTGGTCTACCTGCGCGGCCAGCAGGGGCGGGGCCTGGGGCTGGGCGAGGAGCTGGAGGCGTATGCGCGCGCCGACGCCGCCCCCGCCGCCTGCGCCAGCCCCGCGGCACTGGAGGACGGCACCTTCCCGGTGGGTGGCTGCAGTGGGTGGGAGGGGGGTGCAAGCGGCAGTGGGAGGGCAGCAGGAGACAGTGCTGTTTGCCCCGTGGCCTGGGGCTGCCCCAGCCTGGGCAGAGGGTGGGGCTTGCTGGCCAGGGAGTGAGCTGCCCAATCAATCTGTCTGCTGCCTCTGCCTGCCAGCCCGACTGCACACCAGGCTGGCTCCAACCCCCTGTTCCCATGCACCCCGCCCCCTCCCTGCCCCAGGTGGATGCGCGCGACTACGGCGTTGCGGCCCACATCCTGCGCGACCTGGGGGTGGGCTCCATCACCTTGCTCACCAACAACCCCGCCAAGCACAACTGCATGCGGGCGCACGGCATTGCCGTGGCAGAGTGCCTGCCGCTGCTGCCGCCGCCGCAGGGCGGCAACGGCACGCATGGCGGCTCGCAGCTGGGCAGCAGCAACGGCTCGCAGCACCACCTGGTGTGAGGCATCAGCATGACAACCACTCCGCTGCCCCTCCCGCCGCTGCCTCCCTCTCCCCTGCTAGCCATCCCCCCGGGCTATTGCAGTTGCGCCTGCTGGCTGCTCTGACTCCTCCACTCCTCTGCCTCGCTCCTCCAGTGCTCCCTGTCTCAGTACCGCTCGTCACAACACTGCCGCTTTTCCCTTCTCCCCATGGCACGAAATACACATGCATTTTATTGGCCGCCGCAGCCAAGCAGCTGCGGCCCACCCCTCGCCGCTGTGCCCCTGTTTTCGCTGCACGCCCAGCAGCCACTACCCTCTCTTCCCTCGTCTATTGCTTCGTTCTCCAGCCCCCTGCAGGCGATTGCCAAGCTGTAAGCTTCCCCAGTTTGCAGCACAAAGCTGATGCACGTTACCACGGCAGGCCAGCTTGCTCATGAGTGCTGCGGGGTGCAGGACCTAGAGCCAAAGCACAAGCACAGAAGGACATTGCACGGGGGATGGGGGGCTGCGCGACATGCACATGACGCAGGGGGAAATTGGTCACATGCTGCCGCTCCCAACCACAGGCTGGGCGGAAGGCTCGCTAGGAAGCGCTGCTGGCTGCCGCCGCCACCGCTTCAGCAGCCGGGCACCGAGGGCTTCCAGGCCGCCAGCAGCTCCACAAACGCGGTCACCACGTCCGGTGGGAAGAAGTTCTGGCAAGGTGGTTGGGTGTTGTAAGTTCAGCAGCAGAGTGTACGGTCTCGGTCTTCACACTGGGCAGTCGCACATGGCAAGCGCTCGTGACCACCGCACATGGCGCACCCCTTCCCCACCCGCCCACCTGCATGACTACCAGGTCGCAGAGCGACACGCAGCCCTTGACGGGGCAGGTCAGGCCGGTCTGGATGTTCAGCTTGTCGTTGTTGATCACCTGGGGAAGCAAGGCGGTAGCAGCAGCATGGGAAGGCAACAGGGCGGGACGCAAACTGACGTGGCCATGGGCAGGTGAGAACGGCTGCATGGTGGCATGGCGGCAACATGAGTGCAGCCGCCAGCACATCACAGCTGGTAAGCGTGTGGTGACAGAGATGGCAAGGGTGGTGCACCGCAATCATGCCATGCAATGGCAGCAGTCGCATGGCAGGTCCCCGCATGGCCTGTGGCCTGGCATGGCCTGGCATGGCATGAAGCGCAGCACGCGCACTGCCCAGGACTGGCATGCCATGACCCTCACCCGCAACCATCACTCACCGAGCAGTGCACGTTGCCGGTGGGTGCGGGGGCCGTTGCATTCTGGCACTCGGCGGTGTAGGCGGGCGGGATGGTGCATGTGAAGCGGTCGCGCGCCCAGCTGTCGCCGGCGGCCGAGCAGTTGACGGGCACCTGCTGCTGCAGCATGCAGGGGCATGGGAGGAGCATGGCAGCCAGAAAAGATGCATGTCAGCTCAACGCAGCGCTTCAATGCGTGCGCCATGCCGCCACAGCGCACTCTGGCGGGCACCCCCTCCAGCCGCCGGCCGCCGCCGAGGTTGCCGCTGCCGGAGCGCACCTGCAGCAGCTGGCGCCCCTCCTGGCGCACGGCCGCAGCGGGCTGGGCCGCCAGGCAGCAGGACAGGGCCAGCAGGGCCAGCAGGGTGCGAGTGAGCATAGCGGCGGTTGTGCAGGGGAAGCTGCGAGGGCTGCAGACCACTTGACTGGGACCTACGGTCGATGCTGGGCGGGGGAGCGATGCGGATTGGGGCTGGAGTGCCCCAGCCAGGCAGTTCATGGGGCGCGGCTCATGCATTGGGGCGGAGTGGCTGCAGCTCCCCGGCACGCTGCATTGTACAGGTCGAATGTCGCACAACCCATGAAGTGAACGAACATGGCGCAGGAGCGGGGGTTCAGGCCCACTGTTGAACTGCTCCTCGCTCCCGAGCTGCGTTCCGCCGCGCAGGCCAACCAGGTGAAGATTTCAGTCGTTTGCAAGCGTTTCAGCCAACCCCATGCCTGGCCGACGGCTTGCACCACCGCCGGCCGGCTGCCGCCACCTGCTGCGATGCCACCAGCCAGAACATGCTTCCCCCACCCGCTGCGCAGGTGCTGACCCCTTCACAGCTGCACGTGCTGCGTCAGCAGATCGAGGCCCTGCGCCGCATCAATGTGCAGCTGCGGGCGCTCAAGTACCGGGCGCGGACAGGCGCCGAACCGGCCGCACCCCGCGTGCCCAGCGGCGGCNGCGGCGGGCGCGGCCGCGGGCGTGGGCGCAAGGGCGATGGTGGCATGATAGTTCTGTCCAGCGGCGGGCGGGGCCGCGTACGAGGGCGGGGCCGCGGCAAGCGTGGCAGGTGGGTGGGAAGGCATGGGGTGGGGCTCAAATGGGTGTCCCTGCTGCCACCGTGGCTCCTTCACCATGCCGGCCCTGTCAGGCATGTGTTGTGATGTGCCTGCTGCACATTGCACTCGTCTTTGACAGTTGATGGTGCTGCAGCCGCAAGCTGCCGTCCACCGCTGTCCTGCTGTTGTGCCTGCGGTGCATGGCCCTCGGCCCTGCACGACCCACCCATCCCCTCCTCCGCCCACCCCACACCCAACACCGCCAGGGAGGACGAGAGCGAGGAAGACGACTCCATTGTGGCGCGCAGCAGCGAGGAGGAGGAGGAGGAGGCAGAGGTGGCAGCAGGCAGCGGCAGCAGCGAGGAGGAGGGCATGCTGAGCGACGAGTATGAGTCAGCAGACACGTCTGAGAGCGAGGAGGATTTCAGCCTGCCGGCGGTGGCGCAGCCGCGCCGCACCGGACGCATGCGGCGGCCGTCGTCCGCTGCCTCGCTGCTGGCCGACGCACTGCAGGGCAAGGGCGAAGAGGAGGCCAGCAGCAGCAGCAGCAGCAGCGGTGAGGATGAGGTTGGGCAGCAGCAGCAGCGAGGGGCGCCCGAGCCAGCGGGTCCAGAGGAGGAGGAGCAGGGGCAGGAGGGCGCTGCGCCACCGGCGCGGCCGGACAAAGGCAGCAAGGCGGCGGCAGCAGGCAGTGGCGGCCCCAAGCAGCGCAGTCTCTTGATGTTTGTGTCCGAGGATACAACCGGCAGCAGCGCAGCCATCCACCTGCCGCAGCTCAAGCCGGTGCAGCCGCCCAAGCGCGGCAGCGCTGCCGTCAAGACTGAGGAGGGGGCAGAAGAGGAGGAGCGGCAGCTGCCACGGCTGCAGCAGCCAGTCCAGGAGGAGCAGGAGGGGGAGGAGGTGGTGTGCGATGTGTGTGGTGATGCGGAAGCGGTGGAGGGCAACGTCATCCTGCTGTGCGAGGGCAAGGGCTGCAGGTGGGGCGGGCGGAGGCAGGGTGGACACAGCTGCCAGCCTGTGGAGTGGGCTTGAGGCAGCTGGGTGCCTGGTTGCAGCATGCCTATTGGCCCAAGATAGGCACCCGCAGCCGGGGTTGCTGCTCTACCAGTGCCGCCCTGCTCACCCACTCTTGGACACAACCGCCCACCCCTTCGCCCGCAGCGTGGCTGTGCACCAGCAGTGCTACGGCGTGCACAAGGTGCCGGCGGGCAAGTGGCTGTGCGCGGCCTGCAAGGCCAAGCTGAAGCCGCGGGCCGCCAACTGCTGCGTCTGCCCCGTGGTGGGCGGCGCAGTCAAAAAGGTGGGCAGCGGTGGGGGAGGGGAGGGGAAGGGGTGGAGGGCAAAACTTCAGCAGTGCAGCTGGCATTGAGAAGCATGTGCTACCCTGGCGCACGCAGGTGTCTGCGGCAGCTCCTTTGCATGCTTCGGTAGCTGCGCCCCCTCAGCCTAGTAAGCTCCCTGCCCCCGCTCCTGCCCCCGCAGGTGACCTCGCTGGGCCGTGTCGTGCCCGCCAGCAGCAGCGGCAGGGGCAAGGGCGGCGGCAAGGGCGAGGCTGGCGGCAGGGGCACGGCCCCAGCCACCGTCTTCTGCCACCTGGCCTGCGCGCTGTGGGTCCCCGAAATCGAGTTTGCCGACAGCGAGCGCATGGCGGGGGTGCGGCTGGACAGGATGACTGCGGTGCGCGCCAAGCTGCGCTGCGAGATCTGCAAGCAGGCGGGCGGCGCGGCAGTGTGAGTGGGGTGGGCGGCGTGTTGTGGCTTGGAGCAGGGTTGGTGGGTGGCCAGCTTCTGCCCTGGGGGTGCCGGCAATGTGCCCCTGGGAGCGGCCACCAGTGGCATGTGCGCATGCATGGCGCATGCATCGCTTCATGTGCTGATCTGCCTGCAGTGCCGTCAGTTGCACGTTGCCCGTATAGCCGGCAGCATGCGCTCACTGCTGCCTGGCTCCACACTCCCGTGCCTGGCGCAGGCAGTGCGCGTTTGGCACGTGCTGCCGCTCCTTCCACGTGTTGTGCGGCCGTGCGGCGGGGCAGCAGCTCACGTTCCGCGCCACCGACGGCGAGCCGCTGGCCTTCTGCGAGCTGCACTCACGCCCCGCCTTTGCGCAGATGGTGGGTGCGGGCAGTTGGGAGGGGGCTGGTAGCTCGTTTGTGAGGGTGGGAGCCCTGCACGCCAAGGCCGGCGGGGCCATGTGGCTGGGGCGAGGGAGTGGTTGGTGGCTGCTGGGGATGGTGACGCGACGCCAGCAAAGCATCCTGCCATGTGAGGCATGTGCTTGCACACGACCCAAGCCCCCATCACGGCGCTTGACACCCTCTGCAGGTGGAGGAGTATGTGGACGGCAAGCGGTCGCTGGAGCTGCGGGGGCAGCCGCTGGACGAGGGTGCGGGGGAGGCCGGATAGCGTCTGCGCCAGCGGCGGCGGAGCGGCAGTTGAATTTGGCGGTGCGGCGCGTATGTCGCACGCATTTCATTCATGTCATGTCAGGGCCCGTCCCTCGTTGTATGCTGCAACCCATGCCATTTGCTCGCCACAACAGGGCCTGGCGGGGCGATGCCGTGTTGCTAATGCATGAGCCGCCGCGCATGGGCGGCCAGCTCAGGCAGGGGTGAGGTGGCTTGCACAGGGATTTCAGGCGAACAATTGGCAGCAGGGCACCCCCTGCTCTTTTCCTCGGCGCCACGGGCCGGCTGAGCGAGTGTGGAGGCGGGGCCGAGCGCCACTAGCAGCTATGTGCGGCATTCTCGCGGCCTTGCTTATGCAGGGCGATGCCGAGAAGAACCGCCGCGACATCCTGAAGCTGTCCAAGCTGCTGCGGCACCGCGGGCCGGACCAGAACTCTATCTACCAGGCCCCCGATGGCCGGGCGTTCATCGCCTTCGAGCGCCTGATGATTGTCGACCCCACTGACACGGGCAGGCAAGCGGCAGCCCCATGCGCCATGCTCGCGGCCTTGACCTGGGGCGCGCTCTCAGGAGGCCCCCGCTCGCTCCGTTGCTGCAGGCAGCCGTTCCAGATCCAGACGCCGGAGGGCAACATCGCCTGGGCGCTGTGAGTAGGGGCCTGGGCGGGCACCTGCCGCCAGCGGCGGCAGGCTCGGGCCGGATGCGTGTCCGCCCTGGGGCATCTTGGTGCCGCTGTAGCGCTGATCGCGGCGGCCACGCTGCTGGGATCCGGGCGTGTGTGGAGCATGCGCCCTGAGCTGCTTTGGGTTGACGCCTCGATTTCTCCCCAGCGCCAGCAAGTACGGCGGGCGGCGGCCGCCCTACTTGTCTGCCCTCGCTCAACCCGCCTCCTCCCGCCGCTGCGTTTTGTGGGCTGCAGGAACTCGGAGATCTACAACCACCAGCAGCTGCGCGAGGCCAAGCTGGCGGGTGTGGACCTGCACTCCAAGTCCGACTCTGCTGTGGTGGGCTACCTCTACCAGAAGTGAGCGCGAGGGCTTTGAGGGGGCGCCAGCGCATCCTGCATGGTGGCTGTGTATAGCTGTGCACAAGCCTTCTGCTGCCTGGCACCAGCGGCAGGCTTGCTTTGTTCTACTGTTGGCTGCTGCCCGTTAGCCTGTTACGTCCGAGCTCAGCCTCCGAACATGTGTGCGCCCCCTCGCGCCCCCCACCTATTGCGCCGCAGGTACGGCGACAGCAACGAGCTGTGGAACAGCCTGGACGGCATCTTTGCCTGCGTGATCTGGGATGAGCGGACGGGGCAGTTTTGCGCGGCGCGCGACCCCATCGGCATCTGCTCCCTGTACTGGGGCCACGCCGAGGACGGCAGCGTGTGGTTTGCCAGCGAGATGAAGGCGCTGCAGACCAAGTGCAAGACGGTGTCCTACTTCCCGCCGGTGCGCCGCCGCGCACTGCCGGCTGGGGCTGATGTGGGGCACAGGCTGCCGGGCTGGTGGGGGGGCACAGGAATGCTGGCGGGGCGGAGACGGGCTGCCGGGGCTGGTGGGGCTGGTGCCGGTGGGAGCCTGTCAAAAGCCGCTCTGGGTGGCCAGACGTGGCAGCTGCTGCCAGTCAGCTCTGTTTGGTGGCCGTTGCCATTGCTGTGCTGCCATTGCTGCTTGGCGCTGGGGTAATGGCACAAGGGCTTCCGCCGTGCCAGCAATCGGCAGTATGCAAGGTGGATGGCAGTCCGACTGGCAGCTGAGGTTGCAATCGGCGGCCCGTTCCCCTACCACCATTATTTGTGCAGGGCCACGTGTACCGCAGCAGCACCGGCAAGCTGGAGCGGTGGTTCAAGCCTGACTGGATCAGCCTGGACAACATCCCCACCACCCCCGTGGACTACCCGCTGCTCAAGGTGCGGGGCGGGGGAGTGGCGAGGGGCAGCGCCGGGTGCTGCTGGGATGCAGGCGGGGCGGCGCAGCGGCAGCCGCTGCGCATCTGCAAATGGGTGTAACAGCTGAGGGACAGAATTTGATACGTCATTCAGCAGCAGCAGCGTTCCTGCATGCTGCACATCCACTGCTGCTGCTGCTGCTGCTGCTGCTGCTGCTGCTGCTGCTGCTGCTGCTGCTGCTGCTGCTGCTGCTGCTGCTGCTGCTGCCGTTGCATGCCAACCAATGCCACCCCACCCCCCACCCTGCATCGCGCCTGCAGCAAACGTTCATCGATGCGGTGGTGAAGCGGCTTATGTCTGACGCGCCTCTGGCCATCCTGCTGAGCGGCGGCCTGGACAGCAGCCTGGTGGCGTCCGTGGCGGTGCGTGGGGGCTGGGGCGATTTGTCGCACTCTGACGGCAGGCAGCGGCAGCGGCAGCGCATGAGGGACAGCAGTCCTCAGTGTGCCTGCGCTGGGTTGCACGGTGGCAGGGACGCACACGCATGCAGGCACCGTCGCCCACAGCTTGCGTGCGCCCACAATCTCGCCGCAGGTGCGCCACATCAAGGAGTCCTCCAACGCGTTTGACAAGGAGCACAAGCTGCACACCTACTCCATCGGCATCAAGGGTGCGCGGCCGCCAGCTGCCGCCGCTGCCGCCTGCAGCCTCGGCTGCTATACTGTGTTGTGCGGCTTGCTGCAAGGCTGTGGAGATGCTGCCGTGCAGCTGGCTGGTACGGTCGTGGTCCCAAGCGGGGGGCAGCCACGACGAGGCAGCAGTCCTTACAAGCGGTAGCCTCACATTGCGCGCCCTTCCCTCCGCTGGCGGCAGGCTCCCCCGACCTGATTGCGGCGCGCAAGGTGGCCGACTTCCTGGGCACCATCCACACCGAGTTCACCTTCACGGTGGGCGGGCCGGGTGGCATATGCAGTGGCACTGTTATGGGCGTGGGCAGGCAGGCAAGTTAAGACGGCGCAGGACGCCGTGTTGCACGACGCACACCTGCCGCGTGCCCACCGCTGCTGCTGCTGCTGTTTGCCCGGTGCCGTTGCAGGTGGAGGAGGGCATCGACGCCCTGTACGACCTCATCTGGCACATCGAGTCGTACGAGCAGGTGGGACCAGAACATTGCCTCTTTTTCAGCGTTTGGCAGATGTTGTGTTGATGCTCGCCTCAGTTGCGGCCCCGGGCTGGGTGGGCATGTCGACTGCCTGTGCGTTCCGGTGCTGCTGCCCTGTGGTGAACCCCTTGCCGTCTCCCGCTTGCTCACCACCTCAGCCCCCCACCTCCTCGCCCGCAGGTGCGCGCCGCGGTGCCCATGTACCTGCTGTCCCAGCGCATCAAGGCCATGGGCATGAAGGTGGTGCTGAGCGGCGAGGGCGCCGACGAGATCTTTGGCGGCTACCTCTACTTCCACAAGGCGCCCAACCCGGGTGAGGGGGGTGGTGGGTGGTGCAGGAGCGATGGGCCGGCAGCTGCAGCCGCTGCTTGCAGCTCCGTTGGTGCGACTTGACATGAGGATTTACTGTAGCAACGGCGCCTGGCGCGTGGTGGGGCCATCCACAGCGTCCCTCCCTCCACCTGCATCGCTGACCAGCCTCCCCTCGCCCCACCCCACCCCTCCCCCGCCAGAGGAGTACCACCGCGAGTGCGTGCGCCTGGTGACGCGGCTGCACCAGTGGGACGTGCTGCGCGCCAACAAGGCGCCCTTTGCCTTTGGCCTGGAGACGCGCGTGCCGTTCCTGGACAAGCAGTTCCTGCAGGTGGCTGGATGAAGGGGTGGGGGTGGGGCTAGGGGGTGGAGGTAGGGGGCGGGCTTGCATGGCTGGGCTGAGGTGAGCCTGGTGCGCATCAAGCGGCACTGGGCTTGCATGGCTGGGCCGCCTGCCCCATGCCCGCCAGCAGCTGTCAGCGGCGCCTGGCATTTCCCACCGCCTCCACCGCACACTCGCCCACCCCGCTGCTGCCCCACACACCCCGCAGGTGGCCATGAACATTGACCCGCGCGACAAGATGCCCAACCTGTCTGAGAAGCCCGACGGCGTGCACCCCAAGCTGGAGAAGTACATCCTGCGCAAGGTGGGGCGGGGCAGGGCAGGGGAGTTGGAGTGTGGCGGCAGCTTGCAGGTGAAAACAGGCGGCAGAGGTGGACGGCGGCGGCGCCGCGTGCCGGGTGGTGGGCATGACTGCACTTGGCTGGCTGCTGTGCTGGCTTACGTAGCAATGCTGGGCGGGTGCTCTCGGCGCACCAGCATGGCTTCCCAGGACAGCCTCCAACCAACAGTGCTTGCCCGCCCCTCGCCCCCTCCAACAGGCCTTTGACGACCCGGAGCAGCCGTACCTGCCGGATGAGGTGCTGTTCCGGCAGAAGGAGCAGTTCAGCGACGGCGTGGGCTACGACTGGGTGGACGGACTCAAGGAGTACGCCAACAAGGTGGGCGGGGGCGGGTGGGCGGGTGCCTGCAGGGTGCGGTGGAGCTGCCGCCGCCGCTGGCGGGGTGCAGACGGAAGGCAAGTCAGGTGCTGTCCAGGTGAATTTCGGGTTGGCATGCTCTTATGCCTACCCACCATGCTCAACACCTCCCCACCTGGACAGCCATGATTGGCTGGGCGTGCACCTCCCTCACTGACATGCACCCTCCCTCCCCTCCCTCCCTGCCCCCAGGTGGTGACGGACGACATGTGGGAGACGCGGTTTGAGCGGTTCCCGGTGCACCCGCCCCGCACGCGCGAGTACTACCTGCTGCGCTCCATGTTTGAGTCCCACTTCCCCCACCCCGACGCCATCAAGACGGTGCCCCAGGTGCGGGGCTGTGGTGGGTGGTGGTGGTGGTTGCTGCACACTGGCAGAAGCACGTGT
>RRZL01000059.1:165863-213486 GCA_006782975.1 Chlorella sp. Dachan | reverse complement strand
GGGCAAAGGCGCGGGAGCGGGCGCGGCGCAGCGCCTCCTCGCGCTGCCGCCGCTCGCGCCAGGCCTGGCCGTAGGCCCACTTGTAGCCGCGCGTGTGAGCCTGCGGGTGGAGAGGGGTCGAAAAACATGGTGGGCGGGTGCAGTGTGGAGGTTGGGGCGCGTACACAGGCATGGGGAGCAAGCGGACTCACGGAAGCGGCCGGTGAGTGCAAGGAGCCCTGGCTCATCCACCCCAGTTCCGGTCCAAACCTTATTTTGGGCACTGATTCCGCACACTCAGTCCACATCCTGCAGCCTCACCTGCTCGGTGTACCACCCCATGGCGCGCGGGAAGTCCTTCTCAAACAGCGGGCGCCACAGGCCGTCCTGGGAGGCCAGGTGGCGCAGCTCGCGGCAGGCGCAGCACAGCGTGGCCAGGTCGTGCGGCTGCAGGGGGGGAGGAGGCAGGCACTGCTGATGACCGATGCACTGCCTGTAAACACAGCGCGCGTGCAGCACCAGGCCTGCAGAGCCAAGCCCACCAGCCAAGCCAAGCCCCAGTGCAGCTCCCCTGGGCGGCGTGCATGCTGTTGCACGCTCCTCTCTTCCCCCTCAACCACCGCCCCTGAGCCCAGCCACTCACCCCCAGCCCCTCCAGCACCCGCTGCTTCAGCTCCTCGGGCAGCGCCAGCAGACCCGCTGGCGGCGCCAGCCCCGCCTCGGCATACGCGGCCAGCAGCATGGGGAAAGCCAGCCCATCCTTCAGTCGCGTCCACAGCTGCTTGGCGGCGGGGGCGGACAGGTGCAGGTGGCTGCCCAGTGCCAGCCCGCCGTCTGGCAGCTGCTGCACTGCTGAGCTGGTGCCCACTGCTGCCGTGGCTGCTGCACCGCTGCTGCTGGGCCCTGCGCCGTCTGCGCCGGTTGCTGCTGCGGCTGCGCCTCCCGCTGCTGGCTGCACAAAGGCGCTGGCCCGCAGTGCCAGGTGGCGTGCATGCAGTTGCGTGGACACCGCTAACACCACCGCGCCGCCGCCCATGCTGCTGCACTGCAGGGTGCAGGCGGGCCCGGCCTCCGCCTGCTGCTCCGCAGCTGCCCCTGCCTCAGCCACGGCGGCTGCCCCTGCCCCCGCTGCGGCCACATCTTCCATGGCTGAGCTGGTGCTGTCATCGCCGGTGCCGGGCTGCAGTGTGTACTGGATGCGGCACACGCTGCTGGACGCCCAGCAGCTGCGCGGCACGTCATATGGATCACTGCTGCTGCTGCTGCTGCTGCTGCTGGCCGGCCAGTGTGGCACAAAGCCGGTCTCCAGCATGGCTGCATGCGCCGCCAGCAGCAGCACATCTGCTGCGCTGCTGCCAGATGCCCAGCTGGCCTGCAGCGTGCGCAGCAGGTAGGCCGGCAGGCGCTGGCTGGGCGGCAGCGGCTCCAAGGGTTGGTCGGCCTCCCCCTGGTCCAGGGCCATTGCCTCCGCTCCTTTGTGCTGCCCATCGCCCGCTGCTACTACTGCCTGTTTGCCCTTGTCGGTAGCCGGCTGCGGGTGCTGCTGCTGCTGCGCTGGCAGGTTGCCAGCAGGCGGGTTGTGGGCATCGCGGCCCCGCTTCCCTCCAGCCTCTGCTGCTTGGGCGGCGCTGGCAGCCGGCTGGGGTGGCGGTGACGGCGGCTTGGGGGAGAGGAGCCACAGCAGGTCGCCGCCGCGCACTCCCAGATCACGCAGAGGGGTCTCTGCAGAGCCCATGAGCGGATCCTGCAGTGGCTCAGGTGGCAGAGCAGCCAGTTGAAAGCGCTGTGCCGCGACACCGCCGCTGCCGCCGTCGCCGCTGCCGCCGCCATGCTGCTTGCCCCACCGACGCCCTGTGCACCTTGTTGTTGAACGACAGCACTATGTCGTCAGCGGAGGGCAGTCCAAAGGCCTGGGCGACAGCAGCCTGTGCTCCAGCGAGCGTGGGCTTCTCGCCGGGCAGCTCCAGGCGCTCCAGGCGGCCAGCGGGGCTCTTGATCCTTAGCCTCATCGATGCTGGGTGTCTGGGGGACGATCACAATGGCTGCAGGTGCGCCGCAGAGCAAGAAAGCCCTGCCTGCTGTGTGCTGCGAGCCAGCTAGATGGGCGCGGCCTGCGGCCCCTTGCCTCGCAGTCTGCACGCGAGCATCGCAGCCAGGTTGCCGCAGAGGAGTCGGTGAGTGCTCGCTGGGGGGCAGCCGCACGCGGGGCCGGCTTGGGAGCCAGCGCACGGCCAGTGGCAGTGGCGCAGATTATACAGCATCGGCACATGCATACATGACCGCAGCGACGATGGCTGCGGACGCCAATGCGGCGGGCTTTGCTTGCCGCCCCGCCAGCCGCAGGCCTGGGAGGCTGCCCGCGCAGACTGGGTGCAACGTACATGCAGCCCTGAGCACTGCTGGCGGCGGATAGGGCGTTTGTGTGGTGCGGCTCCCAAGCCGCTGCCGCCGCCGCCCCTTGTGGCACATGCCAGTCACATTTGCTCTTCCCCACCCCTCCTCGTTGCAGAGTCGGCGCAGCAGCCATGCAGGCCCTCCGCACCTCCTTCTTCGGCCAGACGTTCAAGACGTCTGTGGTGGCCCAGCAGCAGCCCAGCAGCAATGCCACGCGGCAGGTCACTTGCATGGCCAAGAAGAAGGCGAGCAGCAGTGGCGGCAGTTTTGGGGGGCGGTGGAGTAGAGCGGCAGCGGCAGCAGCTTTTGCGGTGTACATTTGCCACAGTGCGGCAGTCGTTGTGCATACTGCGACAGCGCTTCAAAGCTGCGGGCTGGGGAGTGCCAGCAGCTGCGTGCCGTCTTGCTTGCCCAGTGCCACGTGCTGTGCTGACCTGCTGTACCTCGCGCTTCCACCTGCTGTCACCCCTGCAGGGCGTGCGCATGATTGTGACGCTGGAGTGCACCGAGGCGCGCGCCGCGGGAGCCACCCCCTCCCGCTACACCACGCAGAAGGTGCGGGCAGCGGCATGTGTGGGCGACGGGTGTAGCATGCACCGTGCGCCAAGCTTGGTCTGAGCAAGGTCCATGCCGCACACTGCTGATATCTCTGCCTTGCATCCCTCCCTCCTTGCAGAACAAGAAGGTGAGGCAGCGTGAGAGGTGGTGTGGCCGCCGCCAGGGGAGGAGCAGGGTTGGGGAGGAGCAGCTGGGTGTGGAGGGCGGGGGTGATGCCCGGGTGACTGCCGACTGACCTCCTGCGCCCCTTCCCCCTCCTCCCCCTCCTTTTTTATTATATAGAACAGCCCAGAGCGTCTAGAGTGTATGAAATACAACAAGGCGAGTGGGAAACGTTTTCGGAGGGTCTGGCCCACTGCTGGGCGCCGCCCGGGGCGCCGCCAGACTGGCGGCGGCCGTCCTGCGCTGCCTGCCGCCTGCCTGCCCGCCTTTGCGCTGCTTTGCCCTTTGCTGCTCATACCTCGTCCTGAGTCTTCTATCTGCCTCCATGCTTCCATGCAGTACCTCAAGCGCCACACCCTGCACAAGGAGATCAAGTAGAGCGCTCGCCAGCGCCGCCGCCGCCGTTGGTGCCGCACATTGCCGCCGCGGGCGGCATGGCGCCAGCCCTTCCTTGCAGCCATCTGCTCCGCTCTAGCCCACCAATAGCCTTTCATGCTCCTTCCTGCTTCTCTGTAACCATTTTCTGACATGAATGAGAGACAGGACAAAGCAGGCAGAGGGGCTATTCCTCTGGCTACAGCACCGCGTTGGCAACCGTGTGTGTCGCAGGGAGTGGAAGCTAGTATTTCGCCTGCAGGCGCTTAGCCGTGCAACCACTCCAGAGTACGGCAAGTACGGCTAGAAGGGGGGGTGACGGAAGCGCAGCCTGGCTGCTGCACGCCCGCATCCAAGGCGGCGCCTGCAGCACGCCTCATCTCCTGTACAACCGCCCCAAAGGCTCCCTGGCGGCCTCTTCGGTTAATTCAGCTTCCTTGCTTTTGAAGGCTTGCTCAGGTGAGCCACTGGTAAAGTGAAACGTGGCATCCAAGCCTTTGGTTGGAATGTCACAAGGGGTGCGGCGCAGTGTGATGATCAGATGGGGCAGCAGTGCAGGGAGCAGAGAAGCGAGCAGCAGAGCAGGAAAAGAGCCAGGCATGAGCAGCAGCAAGCCATCAAATGAAGGACAATGACAACAAAACTCAGGCCGCGAGCCACGCAAACAGGTCAGCATTGTGCAGTGTGGTAGGCGCAGCCAGCACAAGCGGCTAGCTGTCCTTGCGGCCGCTGCTGCCGTCCAGGGCCGCCAGGTTGGCCTCGCTCTGCGCCAGCTGGCCGGGGTGCACCCGCTGCGTCTGCATCGCCTTGAGCGCATTCACTGGCTGCGAGTACAGCCAGAAGGAGAGCACCAGGTAGGCGGCTGCGGCGGCCAGGGCCAGCGGCTGCAGAGGACCAAACAGGGCAGACACCCAGCGCGCGGCGCGGAAGGTCAGCAGGATGGCCCAAGCAAAGAGGCCCAGGTTCAGCCACGTCATGCCCAGCATGGGCAGCGTGATGGACAGCGGGTAGTACGTCACCGGCTCCTCCACTGCCAGCTCTGGCAGGTCTGCGGGGGGAGCGGGTGGGGGGTGGGCAGGTCCGCGGTTGGGGGTGAGGCAGAGAGTTGGACCGCAAGTCAGGCCAGCTGCGCCCAGCAGCCGATTCTGGCCATGCCCCCCGCGTCCCCCAGCGTATGCTCTGCTGCTCACGCCAGCACACACAGCCCCCCTCCCACCGCCGCACCCCAACCTTTCCACCGCCACGCACCCTGCCAGTCGGCGCCAAACACCGTCTGCCACTGCGCGGCCCAAGCCTCCTGCACCTTTGCCCAGAAGGACTCAAAGTCGGGGTAGGCAGCGGTAATGATGGGCTCTGCGGTTGGGAGAGGGTCAAGTGGGGTGGGGTGGTGGGCTCTATTGATGGTTGTCAGCATGGGTGGGATGACAGGGAGTGTGCACACGGCAGCAGGGCAGGCTTGGCATGAGCGGTGGTGGGGAGGGCAGCAGGGCCAGCCTGCACAGTGCAGCAGCTCACAAACGCAAGCAGCAGCATGTTGCCAGCAGCTGGCCCTACACCCTCACTCCGCAGATGGCCATCCACCCCCACCCCGCCACCCACCCGAGTAGCCAACCACCGCCGTCTGGCCCAGGCGCGCGGTGCAGCGCTTCTCAGCGATGATGGCCTCCTTGTTGGCGCCAATCACAACCTGGGGGGGTGCGGGGACGGCAGGCAGCAGCATTAGCAGTCTGGGTAGGAGCTCGGGCCTGTGGGATTGCCACTAGCAGGTGCCACCTCCACTCCAGAGGTCTCACAGTGTGTCAAATAACCCTTTCACTTCAAGCCCCCAACTGCCAGCACACGCACGCATACCTGCACCGGCAGCTTGCGGCTGTATGCATAATGCAGCATGCCGCGCTTGAGCGGCAGCGACTCGCCCAGCGTGGAGCGGTGGCCCTGCAGCAGGGATGGTTGAGGGGAGAGGCTGGTGAGGCCATGGGGCCCTACCTGCGGTGCATATGAGCAATCCCCACAGAGTGCGTGCCTCTGGAGATGGTTGAGCGATAGGCTACCCTAAATCAAACTGGCCCCACCTCTGGATACACCGCCAGCCCCGTCTGCGGCGAGCCGGCGCGCTGCTTGTCGATCCACGCGTTGAAGCGCTGCGGCAGGGTGTGGCGGGGTGGGACAGGGCAAGGGTGAGCAACAGCAGCTGCCAGCGGGCAAGTCGCCGGAGACGCGCAGGAGATGAGAATGTTGGCTGCCCCAGTGGCACACCACGTTGCTGCACTCATGCCCCGCGTCCTCCTGGTTCCATCTCCACGCCCTTCCCACCTCCTTGTTTGCGATGCTGCCGCGCTTGAACAGGATGATGGACTTGAGGATGACAAGGGAGAAGATGAAGGTGGGGAACACCGACAGCACCGCCAGCCTGCAGGAATTCAACCAGAGACGGCTCGACAGGTCTGGTGACCATGCGCACCCTCGTGCACAAAGGCTGGGGCAGGGTGTGAACCGCGGAAACGTCTGCCGCACTCTGGCACACACCCCAGCCAACAGGCGGCCAGGCCACAGCGCAGAGAGGCCGGTCGCACCTGCTCATGAACAGGGAGCGGCCCTCGGTGACGTACTGGTCCACAATGAAGTCGCCCCTGCAGGCCCAAGGCGGGTGGCGGGGGTGTGGGAGAGCTGCCGCACCGCGCAACCTCCAGGAGGAACGATGCAATGCTGCAGCTCTTCACTCTCCCAAGGAAGCTAGCTGCACAGCTCGATCAGCAGGCTGCGGCAGAACTCTCCGCAGCTTCCTGCAGCCCTCCCTCCAAGAGCCCTCCAGCCGGCCTGCTCACCAGGAGCGGTGGTTGAACAGGTAGACGCAGGGCTGGCGGTACAGGTCGGTGGTGCCCACCTTGAGCACGCGGCAGCGCACCCACCACTTCATGCCCGCCGACCTGCAGGCGAGCAGGCAGTGATGGCTGTTGTGCTGGTGCGAGTGTCCTGGCCTGCTGATTCCAGCGAGCTCCTCAGGTTGCTGCTCGTACACCGCCAGCCGCCAGCCGCTCTCACCAGGCCAGCACGTCATTGCGCCGCCCTCGCAGCCGCCACCACTTGAGGTGGCCGCTGATCGCCACAAAGGCCACCGACCAGTAGAGCAGGAGGATGCTGCACAGGGCAGAGGAGGCGGCGATCAGGCGGCAGCTGGCATCGTGGCGGCGGCGGCTGTAGCGGCGGTGAGGCGACCCTCAAGCGATCGTCACTTCTGGGCTGAAAAGAACCCTTTGCGATGCACTCCGCAGTGGTATTTGGCCAGATTGCAAGCTCCCGTCGCCCACAGCGCGCCCCCCGGCTTGGAGCGGCGGCAGGACCGCCGCTGCACGCTCTCGGCCAATCCGAAAGTGGTGAGCACGCCTGCACGCACCTGCCCAGGAACGTGGGCCAGCGGCAGGCCTTGGCCAGCGCAGTTGGCACACTCATAGCGACCGGCCGCTGGAGCTACCCGCCTTCTGGCCCTGCTGACCTTCAATAGAACCCTGCTCGACTCCAATTGGGCCTTGCGCCGCGACTTGCAATTCAAGTGGTCGCCCCATGCCGGAGTGGCCCGACCGTGTGGCCTGCAGGCTGTCCGCAGCGCTTTATCTGTGCCCCACCAGTGGTGAACAGCGTCGACATGTCGGACCAGGGCGCTTCTGCTGCCCAGGCGGCCCAGCCAGGGTGAGCTTGGGCAGCAGCCGCGTCCCCGCGGCTCGAGGTCGCCTTGCAGCAAGGCGGGAGTATCCACACACAATGCTGAACGAACCACCAGCCAGAGCAGATGCCGCTACACTGCCCGGTGCCTGCCGCCGCCGCTGCCGCTGCGCCCCCGCCGTCGGCGCCCGCGCCTTCCATTCGCCGCTGGTTGCCTGACTGGATGTTTGGATCCAATACCAGCAGCACATGCCATAGAGGGAACTTCTGATTGTCAGCTTGTCAGGCCGGTTGTGTGCCACATCGACTCGTGCACACGCCCTTGCATTCCCCCGCAGCGTGGTACCAGAGCGCAACAAGTCGGCTGTGCGGCAGTACGAGCAGGAGCTGGAGCAGAAGGAGCGGGCCATCAGGGAGTGAGTGGGCAGAGGGAGCAGCGAGGCCAGCTGGCGCCGGGGCCAGGGTTCAGGAATACTGGTGCTTTGGGCTAACGTCGTTGGGATGGCCGACTTGCCACCAGTCACACGCACGCCGTGCCTCGTCTGTGCAGGAGCATTGCTGCAAAGATTTCCCGCATCCATGAGGTGGGGGCAGCAGCTGCTGTTGTGCGCCGTTGTCGCTGTGCATCTTTTGATTGCAGAGGCGGTTGCTGTGCGTGTTGCCTGTGCATGCGCATGCTACTTGGCCCTCTGGCACCAGGCTTGGGGGGCTTGCCACCGTCAGCTGCCTGCTTGGAGCTACAGGCAATTTAAGTCGGCTTGCTGGCTTTCAGCATCATCTGCCCTGTCCCCCCGCCTGCAGGTGGAGCGGCAGCTGGCGGCTCTGCACAACCAGCTGCACGTGAATGTGGCGCCACGCAAACAGGCGCTGGAGCTGCTGCGGCACAAGATTGAGGAGGAGAACCGGCAGGTGGGCGGGTGGGCATGTGCGGGCAATGGGCTGGGAGGCAGGGACGGTGTGGGTTGTCAGCAAGCGCCGCATCAGGAGCCAGGCCTCCTGCACAACAACAGCCTCGCCTGCCGGGGCTGACCATGGCATCTTCAAACGCCTGCTGCACCACCACAGATTGACGTGCACCGCACCGCTTACGCCAAGGCCAAGGCGGCCATGGAGGCGGCAGCAGCGGCGCTGGCGGCTGCCGAGCAGCGCAAGGCGCAGCTGAGCGAGGAGCTGACGATGCTGGTCATGCAGAGCTCGGGGGCGCAGATGCGGGTGAGTGTGATGTGGGGGCAGCGTTGGGTTGGTGGTTGTAGGGCTGCTGCTGTCTGGTGGGGCTGCTGCCTGGTGTGGCTACACCGCTGTTGGATGCTCATGTAGGTCCGGCACGGCAGTGGACGGTCTGGCTATTGCACATATGGTGCTGAGTGACCCACACTGCTGCGCCTGCATTCCTCGCTGTACCGCAGAAGCTGGAGCAGCTGAGCGAGGAGCTGGAGCACCTTACCACGGGGCTACCCACATCCGCCGCTAATGGCAGCTCACATGCGGCCGCCGCCAGCAGCGCTGCACATGGTGCAGCAGCGACGGATGCCACGGTGCAAGTGCAAGCAGGTGCTGCGCCAGCAGGCCAGCTGCAGAAGCAGCAGGCAGGAGCGGGGGAGGGCGGGACAGGCGCAGCAGCGGCACGGGGCAACTCAGCGGCACCAGCAGCAGACGGCCGCACAGCAGCGGCGGAGCAGCAGGCGCGTGAGGAAGCAGCGCGGCGGCAGCTAGAGCAGCAGCGGCAGGCGGTGGCGGCGCGGGCGCGGCACGTGCAGCTGGGAGGGCGGAGAGCGGGCAGCAGCGGCAATGGTTCGCCGGTGGCGGCGCCGACGCGCATTCCACAGCCGCCTGTGGCTAGGACGAGCAGCAGCGGCGGCAGCGGGCGGTTTGAAGGCTTTGACTGAGCTCCTTTGATGTAGTTTATAGCAGGAATAGTTAGTTGCCAGTATTGGATTGCTTATCCACATGCAGGTGAACACCTGCCTCATGACCAACCTCAGCAAGCTGTATTTCTTGTGCGGATGGTTGCTGCTACTTCACAGAGGGCAACCGGGGACAGCATACACCCATCACTGCATGCCCAGCATGGCAAGCATGTCTTCAAGCTCAGCAACGGCACTCGCTTCTGCCTGCGCTGCAGCCGCCGCTCCATCGGGCTCCGCTTGTGCCGGTTCTGCGCCTTCTGCTGCTGCTGCTGTGTCCGCTGGCGCTGCAGGAGGTGCGGTGGGCGCTTCCACAGCTGCTTGCTGCGCTGCGGGTGCTGCTGCTGCTGGTGATATGAAGCCGGCAGGCTTGCTTGCTGTCTCAGCAGCCGGGCCCTCTGCTGCTGCAGGCTGTGCTGCTGCTGCGCCCGCCTCCTGTTCCGCACCCGCTGCTGGTGGGGCAGCCGGTGCTATTGGCTCCACAGCTGCGGGTGCATCCGACGGCCAGGCTGCATCCAGCACTGCCGGCTGCTCTGCTGGCCGGGCTGGTGTGGCCAGCCAAGGCATCAGCTCGCCCAAATCCTCGGATGCATCCGCTGGCTGCGCCTGCAAAACTGCTGCTGCTGTGGCCGCCCCCTCAGCTGCCGCTGCTGCTGTGGGCGCCATTGCCAAAGGTGCATACTGGGGCCGTGTCGCTGGCTGCTGCGGCTCTGCGCCTCCTGCGGCCACTGGTGCTGGGAGTGCAGAGGCTACCAAACCTGCAACTGGTGCTGCACCCACTGCTGCTGCTGCCGTTGTTGGTGCCTCCTCGGCCTCCTCTGCTTCCACCTCATCCGCCCAAGAGCCAGCCAGCACAAACTCGTCAGCGGTGGGCCAGTAGCCGCGGCTGCTGCTGCTGGTCCTGCTGATGTGCCCGCTGCGGCTCCGCAGGGGAGGCGGCGGCGCCGCAGATGCCTCTCCTGCCGCTCCGAACCCGGGCGGCGCTGCCACTCCAGTGGCGGCTGGGGTTAAGGCCGATGGCTGGCCAGGCACGGGCGCCCAGCTGCCAAAGCCAGGAGGTGGCGCCATAGGTAACGCTGCTGCTGCTACTGCTGGCCCTGTTGCCGCTGCGCGCACCTCAGCATCAAACTGCTCCTGAAGCCTCCTGGCCAGCTCCTCGTCTGACAGCTCCTGCTGCCGTTGCTGTGTCAGGCCTGGCGGCAGCGCCACTGGCGGTGGCATGCTGCGCGCTGCTGCTGCGGCAGCTGGTGCTGCGCACAGCGGCACTGGTGGTGGCACGCCGCGAACTGCTGCTGCTGCTGGCACTGGCCCCAGTGGCATGGGGGGTGGCACGCGCGCAGGCCCTGCTCCCACAGGCGGCAGCGGCGCGGGCGGCGGCACAAACCCTCTGGCCGGAGGTGGTGGCACAGGCGCAGCAAATGCCGGCCCTCCCCTGCCGCGCCCGCCGGCACTGGCAAGGAAGGCGCTGCCGCCGCGGTCGCTNCCCCGCCCCCGCCCGCCCTGCCGGGCCCGCTCCACCGCCCGCCGCTGCTGGTCCAGCCTGCGCTTGTTCCAGCGCTGCAGCGTGATGGCAGCCTCACCCTCTTGTGTACCTGCACGTGCGCGTGGGCTAGATGCACTGGTCGAGCAGCAGTTGCAGCAACGGGGCACCCACTAAGCGCCAAGCGGCCATCAAAGCTTGTGCCGCCAGGAAGGCGCGAGCAGTCACAAAAAGTCCCAGCGACGCCACTGCTAAACAAGCACCCCACCTCCCCCCACCTGGCAGCAGGCCGGCGGCAAAGGGGGGTGTGTCCTGCCCAGCCAGGTCCAGCGGCCAGCACAGCACGCCCGCCATCTGCGCTGCCGGCTGGCTGCTGCTGCCGCCGCCATCTGCTGCGGCTGGGGGCAGCAAGAGCGAGAGGAGGCTGGCGCAGCTGGCTGCTGCTGCATCCGCTGCGCCTTTAACTTCGGCTGCCTCTGTGCCAGCCCCTTCCTGCGCAGGCTCAGGAGCTGCCGCAGACGCTGGCGTCGCCCGACTATTGTCGCCGTCAGCATCAGCGCTGCTGCTGGTGGTGGTGGCGGTGCTGCTGCTGCCACCAGCCCCCATGCGCCGCCGCAGGCGCGGCGCCAGCGGATGCCCCTCCGGCAGCAGCAGCAGCGCGGGGGCAAAATTGTTGCGGCGCCGCTCTTCCTCAGTCAGCCGGCAGTCCTCGCTACCCAGCTGCTCGTAAACAAAGCCGGAGATGGCATCCACGTCTGGGAAGGGCAGGCGCACCACGGCCTGCAGGTAGGTAGGTAGCAGGGTCAGGTGGGGTAAGGGGAGGCAGATGTGGGTGTGGGGAATGGGGAGCCGTGCTCCCAGCAGGATTGCGCAAGTTGTGTGCCCAACTTCCAGATGCAGACTGACTGTAGGTTTGCCGGCCATCTCAGCTGCCGAGTACATCACTGCAACAAAGCAGGCGGGTGAGCAGCCCACCGTGTGCGCCCACTTCTTGCCCGAGAGGTCCACCAGGGCAGACACGTCCTGCGGGAACACATCCCCTGTGGCAGCGGCCAACAGGCGCGTCAAGTGGGCACCACCCCACCAAGGGACACGGCCTGGCAAGCTGGCTGCCCAACAATGCAGGCAAGGTGTAGCGGCCCGGCAAGCTCTTGCTAGCGCGCACCTGCTTCCCTGCCGTGCAGCGCGGCCAGGCCATCTGCGGCGTCCTCCGCCGCCCGGGCCAGCAGGGGCGGCAGGCAGGTGGGCATGGATGAGAAGGGGAGCACAGAGCAGAGTCTGCGGGGCAGGAGGCCAGTGGCAGGCAGGGATCTGGTGAAAGTGCAGGCAGGGATCGGGTGAACGGTGGCTCCATTGGAGCTGTGTTACAGCTCAAAAAGGACGTCCAGGCGCAATCGTCTGCGGCAGCTGCACAGCAAACAGCTCAAGCGGCTGGTTCCCGACTCACTGTGCAAAGGGCTGGATGGGCGGGTGGGGCCGGCAGGCTGCCGCTGCCGCCCCTTTGAGCGCCTCCCTCCCGTACTTGGCCAGGTCAGATGCCAGCGGGGCATAGTGGAACTGAGGGGAGCAAGGAAATTATGGCATGCAGGGCGGGGCGGTTGCTGAGGCTGCAAACAGGCTCAGCGACACGGTCGACCAGAGCCCCCGCTCTGCACCCGAGCAGCACCAGCAGCAGCAGCAGCAGGAGCACATCAAGCCATGAATTTGGCATCTCACCTCGTAGTGGACCTGCCACGAGGCGTAGGGAGTGTCACCGCTGCTGCTGGCCTTGCTGACACCGCCCCTGGGCGGCGACTCGTCACCCCCCGCCTGCAGGCTGGGTGGCGCCACTGGCGAGCTGCCTCGGCAGTAGTAGGCCTGCAGGGGCGATTGGGGGGAGAGATACATTGCTGGGTTCAGAAGGAAGGCGCAAGCTCGGTCCAGGCGCATGAAGTAGCAGGTGTGTAGGATGCTGAATCGCAGCTTATCGCATTGCAGGCCCTGCTTCAGGCATTGCTGTACCGCCGCTCACCAGGTTCCAGCACAGCGTGCGGCAGAAGGAGGCGCAGACGCGCCGCACCTGCGGCAGTAGATTGTGGGAGGCATGTCTGGCACAGAGCACGTGTGCTGGTAGGCGAATATAGACAACTGCATTTTGACAAGTCGTGCAGCACCAGCTGAAGGCTAGCAAGGCGGAGAGTGGCGCAGCCTCACCAGCTGCTCCAGCTCGGGGCCCGAGGGAGCGGAGGCGTCAAAGCACTTTAAGTAGTAGCGGCCTCGGAAGCCGGGCATCGACAGGCGCACCTGCGGGGGACAGCCCACGGGATGCAGCTCAATTCTGAATTCTGCCGAGGAAGCTTGCAAGGGTGCCTATGAACTGCGCGAGGCTCACTGTCATGTTGCTCCATGCGCCTGCTGCCACACCTGCCCATCCTCCCGCCCCCACCCCTCACCGGGTCTGCCGCCATGCCCGCATCGGCCCGGTCGCTCATGCGCTCACGCACGCGCCGAGACAGCTCGCGCCGCAGCGCAGCCGGGTCGCCAGCAAACTGGGCTGCAGTGGGAACGTCTGGGTTGCCGCCTGCGGGTGGAAGGGCACAAGCGTGGACAGGACGGCAGTGAGCAGGGCAGCGCCGGGCAGCGTTGATGGCAGACCTGGTCAGCAGAGGACAATGCAGGGACACGTCCCAAGGCACAATGCCAGCAACCTCGCTGGCACCTTAAAAGTGCCTGTTGCACTCCAGCACAGCGGCTCACCCCAGGCCGTGCCGGCCAGCGCCTCATCCAGGTTCTGCCCCGGCGCCAGCTCGCCCATACTGATCTGCACCAGCGAGATTCATGGCGCACGGCAGCGAGATTCATGGCGCACGGCAGCACGCTGGGTGGCTGGGAGCTGTGAGTTGGCAGGCACGCTGGCATGCTGTCCCTGTTGCAGAAGCTGCAGTCACAGAGCCATCTCAACCCCAGGCACAGCTCACCCAGCCATCCCCCATCCACGAGGCGCCCGCTGGGCCGCCCTCCCGCCCGCTGCCCCCCGCCGCCGCCGCCTCCTGGTGCATCTTGCGCCGCTGCTCCTGAACCTTGCGCCGCTGCGGTTGTGGGGGAGGCGGGAGCGGGTGGGGGTCGGGCGGTCGGTGTGTTCAATCAGTGCTGACACCCAACTGCACCTATCTGCACACTGCCTGCCCCACCAGCGCCACAGCCTCTGCCGCACCTCCCGGGCCTGGAACGTCTCCTCCTCCTGCCCCGCCAGCCGTGCAAACAGCCAGCACAGCTTGTCGGGGTCGATGCGCCCGCCGGCCGTCAGGTAGCCGCGCCGGCTGGTCAGCAGCTCCTGGGGGGGCAAGGGAGGGGACAGGATGGCTGGCGGTGATGGTGCATGCACCAACGGGAGGATGGTACAGAGACAACCCATTGCAAGAAGAGGAGCAAGTAGTAGCCTGAAGCGTTCAGGGTTTGCTGCAGCGACTCTTGCCTTGCAGCAGAGCACGGAGCTGCACACTCATCCAGCCCTGGCCAGCCCTGGCCCTGGCCCCCTGCTCAGCCCGTGTACCTTGTACGCATCCAGCAGCGTCTGCAGCGCGGAGGGGCGGTCGTAGATGTCCAGGGAGGGCAGCTGCGGCACAAAGTCGTTGCCGGCCAGAAAGGTGCAGCACACCACGTCGTCCAGGCTGCGGGGGGAGGGGGCCTGAGGGGTGAGAGGGACATGGAAGGGGCATGAACAGGCACAGCCACCCCCCTGCAACATCCAGACGCAACAACACACAATCACGCCGGGTCTGCGGGCTGCAGCACCCAGCCAAAGAACCGCCCCCGCTCACATGCGCTCGAAATCGAAGCGGGCGCCGGCCTTGCCGCCACTTCCGCCGCCGCCGCCTGCTGCTGGTGCCATCGGCAGTGCTGCTGCTGCTGAACCAGAGGGCTCGCCCAAGCCCGCCTCCTGCTGCTGCGCCTGCTGTGCCTGCTGCTTGGCCGCCTTCTTGGCCAGCCGGCGCAGCACCGAGGGGTGCACCCGCTTCCGCTCCCCGGTGACCAAGTCCACCTCGCCCTCCTCACTGCTGCCGCCTTGGCTGCTGCCAGCCGCGGGCGCCAGGCCGGCTGCTTGGGCTGGGCTGCCACTTGCATTGTCCGCGCCGCTTGGGCTCCCTTGCCCACTGCCGCCCTCGGCCTCGCTGCTGCTGCCGGCCCCAACGCCCGGCGGCGAGCCTGTAGCGCTGCCCGCCTGCCTCTGCTGCCCCTGCTCCTGCCCCTGCTGCTGCTCCGCCGGGTCGGCCACAAACTCTGCAAACTCGCAGCGCAAAAAGTCGCGCAGCGTGGAGAGGCGCAGCAGCTCCAGCGGCTGCTGGCCCACCTGCGGCAGCAGGCGGGTGTGCGGGTTGAGGGGATGGTCAGTGGTGCATGTGCTGCAGCGTTTGGTCAGCAGGGCCCCCACCGCGCCTCCATGCACCGAGCTCCGCCAAACCGCACCTCACACCCAATTCCCCCGCACCGGGCTCCAGAAGGGCGCATCCTCCGCCTCCTCCTCCTTGTCAGCCGCCTCGAGTACGGCCTCCAGCCGCCCGCTCTCACGCAGCAGGCAAAAGTGGGGCTCGTGCCTGCCAAGAGCGGGAGGCACGAGGTTTGCAGGGGGTGCTGGTGGTTGGGGCCATCGGCAAAATTTCAAAGCAAGCTGCGCTTCCTGTTTCTCTGCTGCCCTGCGACCTTGAGCCGCACACACGCAGTGCAGCCTCCCCCAAGCCAGCCAGGCAAGGCACCCAATCCAGGCTGCCCGTCGTGACTCACGAGAGCAGCCCCAGCAGGATGAGGTCGGCGTCCTGGCCAAAGATGCAGTGCCGCGTGTTGGGGCCGTAGTCGGGCTGCCAAGGGTGGCGGGAGCAGGGCAGCGGAGCGGTTTGTAGGGAGGGTGCAAGCTTAGGGGCGGCACGTGGGGGGCCATGCAGATGCACTGCCACAACCAGCACCCAGCCTGGCTACGGAAACACGTAAAAACTGAACACCCCACAGCGGGCGAGCGCCCGCCGTACCTGCGTGCGCTGCTGGCGAATGAATCGAAGGATTTTGTGCTCCCCCTCCCCCGGCTCGCTGCTGTCGCTGAAGATGACCTGCGGTTGTTGTGGAGTTGTGGTGGGGTTGTGGTGGGGCCGGGGGGGAGGAGCATGCAAGCCAAGGTTGGACAACATGCCTGCATGCGTGCTGCCCTGCTTGGAACAACAGCGCCACTGCCGCGCAGCTCTCTGCCACTGCTGCCGTCCCACCACCGCAGATACGGCGCAACGCCCTCCCAGCTCACCGCCAGGTGCTGCCACTCGGGGTCGCAGGCCAGCTTCTGCTCGAGGAGGAGGCGCAGGTGCGCGCTCAGCCGCGACATGAAGCCGGTGCCTGCGGGGGGTGGAGGCAGCACGGACAGGTGCCGCAGTTGGTTCATGCCGAGGGATGGATCAAGCGAGAGTTGGTTTATGCCGAGGGATGGACCCTGTGAAAGTTGGTTTCTGCCCAGGGATGGACCCAGTGAAAGTTGGTTTCTGCCCAGGGATGGGCCAAGGGAGGAGTTGGTTCATGCCGGGGGATGGACCAACTGAGGCGGGGTTCATGCCCGCACTTCGTTCGTGGCCGCAACACCAGCCCAGCCCAGCATGGTTGAACATTTGGCAGCAGTCTAGCCCGCCTGCATCCCTTGCCCAGCACATGGTGCCATGCCAGACCCGAAGCAGCAGCGAAGCACTGCCCCCTACTTGTACAGCGGCCTCACCGGGGGTGATCACGTTTCCGTCAAAGGCGGGCAGCTGGAGGTCGGCGATGGCGGAGGCGCCGTCGGGGCCCAGCTCAGCCGCCATCTCACGCCGCACCTGGCGAGTAGTGGGTGGGTAGGTAGCATGAGCGCGACACGAGGGGCATGTGAACATGGCGAGCCGTGCAGCGTCATGGGAGAGCAGGTCTCAACCGCGGCGGGTCGGTGGCGTCAACACCGCAGGCCCGGCGACACACAACAACGCATCACTGTCACCCCCAAGCCTCCACCACGCCTCCACCTGCGCCTCTATGTCCGCCTTTTGCCGCTCCAGGTGGGCGGCGTAGAAGCGGCGGCCGCGCTGTGGGGAGGGAGGGGGATGGCGTGCCGCAATAATGCTGTTGGCTGCTTGATGTGAGGGCCAAGGAAGTGATAGCCCCATGGTGGCTGCATGAGGCCATGGGGCCCACGCCCGGCATGCCTTGCAGTCACAAGGCTGCCATGTCGCTGCTGGCAGCATGCCACCCAGCCACTGCACCTGCTGGTTCATCTTGGCTGTGGGCGCCACGCCATCCATGGCCAGCAGCAGCAGGCGGGTGGGCCTGGCGACAGGGGCCTCAAGCAAAAGCATGCGGTTGCAGGGCAGCACATGAAGCGAGGGGAGCAGGTGCAGGGCACTGCACAGGCGAGGCATGCCAGGGCTTCTATACTGGCATAATGGCAGCGCCTGCATGGCATGCTGCGGCGCATGCAACCACTGCCTGCACACTCAGCCCTGCACACTCACTTCATGAGCCCCACCAGCCTGTCCAGGTATAGGTCGATCTGAGGGGCAGGCCAACAGCAGGCTTGAATAGGCAGGTGATGCCCTGCCACTGCAAACATGCGATCAGCCATGCCGAATGCAAAGGCGCATTGTGTGTAGCGACACACAATGCGACACATGCCAGGGCAACTGCTTCCATGTCCCAGCCCCCCACCTCCATGAACTGCTCCTCCTCCCCCGCATGCGCCACGTCCCTCCATGTGGGGTGGGTGCACGCCTGCGTGGGCAAGCAGGGGTGCACGACAGTGATGCGGGACTGCGGCGGCACCGGCTCGCCAGCTCCGCCATGCAAATGATTGCACCAGGCCCGCCATCCAAACAGCAACTAAATTGCATGCCCCTTGCACATCCGTCCCGCTGCGACAATCAGACTCGCGTGGATGATGTGGTTCAAGTCCAGATAGAGGTTGTCGCACGTGCTCTCCCCCTCCGCCACCTCCTCCGGCTGCTGCGCGCAAGCATCCACAATCTCGGGGTACTTGCGGCGCAGGAAGGCAAACAGGCCCGCCACGCCCATGGCGGCCGGCTGCTGGGTTCAGCCGCAAGTTTGGCAGCGCACTACTGCATGGAAGGGGCAGTGTAGCAGGCCCTGTAAGGGGCTGGGACTGGACTATCGGTGGCTGCTACTGCGGCGGCGGCAGCGACGGGGGCGGCGGCAGGGTTAAGCGGTAACACTGCCTGCGGCACTGGCGCGGATTCCATGCTTGTCTACAGGATCTGATGCAACAGCCAGGGGACGCAGGGGCCACCAGGGGCTGCAGGGCAAGAGCCCCAACTCGGTGCTCACTGCCCAGGGCCGCGGAGCGCACCTCTCTGCAAGTCAATGCGTTGCAATAACCAATCGCAAGACCCGAGCAATGTACCGCCGCTTGCAGGGGCGGCTTTGGGCCAAGCCCATCTTGTTCTGCCTCTGCGCAGCCCCCAGCGATCAGCCTGGCCCTGTCAGGTGCCTGGATCGGACTGCGGACGGCAGTGCACTGCAGCGATGGCCCCAAGAAATTTGAGACCGCCAGCGCGGCGGCTGTGCCAACGGCGGCAGGCAAGGCAGTGGGCAAGGAAGACGTTTGCTTCCTTTCTTGCATCGGAATGAATTCCAGCAAAACGCATGCATTGCAGAGAGCCGGCAGCAGGGGGGGCGGCAGAGGGCGCCGGCAAGGGGATTGGTGGCATGGTTGACGACAAGCATGAGGCATGACTGCACTTCTGTGCATCGACAGCAAGTGAGCAGTGGCGGAGAAGGGGGGGAGGGAGTGCAGTGGATGCGGGTTGAAAATTCGCGGATTGGCATGAAAGCAGGGGGCGGTATTGCAGCATCGACTCGCACAAAGCATGAAGAAGGGCAGCAGGCAGGTGGGGCAATGAAAGGCTGGACACGCAGAGGCAAGCAGGTTGGGATGGGGGGTAGCCGTGTCGAACGAAGTTGCTGGAAAAGTGCAGCGGAGAAACATGGGCTGCTGGAGTAGGAGCAGCTCATGGTGCCGCCTCACCGGCCGCCGTCGCCGCTCTGCGCCACCACTGGGGGGCCGCCCTGGGGGATGATCTGCGGCGGGGAGGAAGTGGGGCAGTATGGCTTGGCACAAGGTCATCAGAAGTGCAGGTCGAAAGGGCTGCTTCCGTCGACTGTTACCACCACAGCTGTCCCAGCTACTGCAACGCCAACCGCATCTGTCTTGCCTGCAGGTCCCGCACGCAGAGGGACGCCTTGCCGTCGCCCTTGTTCTCCCACTGGACGCGGTTCAGGTCGGCGAGGATGGCCTGGAAAAAGGGGCGGCATGGCCGGGCGGGGTAGAGTGAAGGCAGCGCAGCCATCGGCATGACATGCGTAATGCGTGCTGCATGCCGCTCCACTTTCAACACTCCCCACTGCTTGCGGCTCTCACCCCGTAGTCGCCCTTGTCGACACACTCAAAGGCGGAGAGGGGGGCGTAGAAGCGGGCCCAGCCGTCCTTGGTGTCCTGGAGGGGCAACGGGGCAGGTGGGGCCAGGAAGGTGACATGGCCGTGGGCAGTGGGCCGGGACCGTGCAACGGCTGCACACATTGCGTGGGATTGCGTGGGATTGCGTGGGATTGCGTGGGATTTCGTGGGACGCTGCTCACAAGTGTCCAACCACCCGCACCTGGGTCGCAAAGTTGGTGATGGGGTTCTCCTTGGTGCAGGTGCGCTGCAGGGGGGAGGAAGTAACTGCTGGTCACCGCTGGCTGCCTGCCTCGACAACCGCCCAGCTCGCAAGCCCCCCATGCAACGCCACTCCCAACCAGCAACCAGCAAGCCATGCCCGCCTCACCCCCACGGTGTTGCCCAGGCGCAGCACCAGGCCGGAGGCACCCTCTCCAGGCCTCGCCCAGAACTCGACGGCCTCGGCGCCCGCAAAGACCGAGGCCTTGGGGGCCTGGGTCTCAAAGTAGAAGCCGCCGTACTTCTCGACCGCTGCGAGGGCAGAGGGGGAGGAGAGGGGTGCAGCAGGGGTCCAGTTCAGCCCAAGCGTGTCAGCCAAGGCACCCAAGCCGTGACCGCCGCTCCCATGGCCCACCCTGCGCCCAGCCGCTCACAGGTGCATAGGGCGCGGCGGCCGTCCGCCTGGGCGAGGATGGAGGAGTTGTAGGTGTACATGGACCGCAGGTCGTCTCCGTAGATCTGCAGGTGGGTAGGGCAGCGGCGGGTGGGTGGTGGGTGGGTGGCGGTAGGGCAGAGAGCGGGGGGCAGGCAGGGCTGGCATGTGGCATCTGGCTGTGACCCGTGTGCAGTTTGTCCCACTTGCGGCACACGAGGAGGCCTCCCCACAGCCGCTCACCGCCTTCTTCCAGCCCACGCCCAGCTCGCCAGCCGTGAACACCTTGGGGCTGCCGCCCGCGGCTGCGGTTGGGTGGATGGGGCGAGGCGCAGGATGACGCTTCAGCTGCTTGCTTGAAGCACGCGTGAGTCGAGCGGCATTCGATTGTGTGGCCGCCGGCGCGCAGCACCTGCCCAGGCTTGCCATCGTCCTGCACAACAACCCACACCGCTGACCCCACCCATCCACCCGCCCAGCAGGCTCAGGGCCACCCACCCACGGCCTGGTCCAGCGCAGCCTGCGCCTCGGAGGAGAAGGTGCCGTTGGTGGCAGCGGCCTCGCAGGGCACAGGGCGCCAGGCCAGCCCGATGATGCCCTTGCCCTGGCGGTGGTAGGGGTGGGGAGGGCGTGGAGGAGTGAAGGTGGTGATGGGGGAGGCAGGAGGAACTGTCGGCGGCGCTGCAACGCACGCTGCCCGGCCTGATCTCCCAACGCCGCCCCCAGCCTGCCGCCCCCAGCTCACCTGGGGGGCCAGCTTCCTGAAGGCGCCGTCGCTCAGGTCAAAGTGTACCAGGCCGGCGTCGCCGCAGCACCACTTCTGCGGGGCGCAGTTGGGGCGCAGTTCGGGCAAAGGGGTTGAGAGGGAGCTGCTCCAGCATGCATGTGCATGTGTTCGGTTGTTTCAAGGCCCACCCATGTGAGCACTTGACCCTCAAGCAAAGCCTCCATGCCCCACTCGCCTCGTTGCCCTGGCAGGGGCACGTGTCCACGATCTTGATGACGATGCGCTTGGAGGTGTCGTAGCAGGCGTCGGAGCGGTCCAGGTCCACCGCGCCGTCGGCGCTGCAACAGGGTGGGGTAGTGTGGGTCACGGAGCACAGAATGCGGCGTCGCGCTGCAAGGAAGGCTTGCAGCGGTGAGAGTGGACCCATTGATGGCGTGGGAAGGGCAGCAGGCACCCCTCCCCGTCTTAGCACCATCCCCGCCCCCTCCCAGCCATCCCCCTCCCGCTCCTCACCTGCGGGCCTGGATGCCGCGGCACTTGAGCTCGTAGCAGCGGCCGCAGGAGCCGGCCTTCCAGTCGGGGTTCACGTCCGGCATGGCAGCCACGGCGTCCGCGCCAAAGGCGTAGCCGTCCAGGCGGCCGTAGCCGCAGGACCCCGTGTGCGGGTGCTCAAACCTGTGGGCAGAGGAGGAGTGGGGACTGGATGAGGCGGCTGGCAGGCAGGGCAGCCGTCTGGGCGTCAGCCCCGCCATGCCCCAAGCGCACCGCTACGCCCGCGCAGGTCTGGCTCCGTGCCGCCAGCGCACCAGGTGGCGCGGCCGTTGGTGAAGAAGCCGTCGGCATCCTTCTGCGGCTCCAGCAGGTGGCGGTAGGCTGCGGATGGGGCGCACCAAGTGTAGCGCTCAAATTCAGCGAGCGATGGCAGCGGCGGTCGCACGAGCGGCGGCTGAGGCGGCGCGCAGCGGTTACTTCCCCAGCGGCTGTGGCAGGCTCTGGAGCAGCCAACACCTGGCCATGGCACTTGAAGGCTCGCCTGAGGCGCCGGCCACGAAGAGAACCAGGGCAGCGAGCACCAAGTGGCGGGGCAACATGGCGGGTTGCTGACGATGTGAAACGCACAGACACACACAGAGAGAGAATTAGGAGAAGAGAACAATGGATTGCAGGGGAGGGGACCCTGTCTGCCCATGGCATGTCCGCCGTCGTACAGCAGCGGGGTGCCGCCCAGCCCCGCACCTCCAGTCCGCATGGGGCCCCGCGCGCCGTATTTCTGCGCTCCAGGGGGTATCCAACGCGCATTGAAAAGGGCTGCGGGGGCAATCGGCTTGCCTGGCGGCGGGCCGCTCCGATGCATGGGGCGCTGCCGCCAAGCGGCCGCCGGCGGCGATCACGACCATCGCTTGCCCCATCTCTCGTGCAATTATCTGGGCAGCCGCAGCAATTAGTAAATTGCAGTCCTTCTCTGCTGCGTAGACACTTGCGCGCTGCCAGAGTAGAGCATTCCCCCCGTGTATCAGCACAACCACTTGCATGGCATGCCGTCGCCGCTGGCTCTGCTGGCGCACATGCCACAGGAGCCTGCTGCTGTGCCGGTGAGGTCTGCACAAGCCGGGATGGCGCAAATGCCTGCGGCTGCTGCTGTGCCTGCTGTGCCTGCGGCATGTTGTTCTGCGCTGCCATCTGCGGCAGCACCTCTTGTACACCTTTTACGATGCTGCATTGCAATACAAGTGCTGCTCGCCGGTAGAGACTGATGCGTACAACTGGGGAAAGCAAGTACATGGGCTGCAAGGCTTTTTGCGGCAGTCCCGTTACCGCCCACCGCTGCTGCCGCCGCCGCCCGGCACCCCTCCAAAATCATCCGACACGCCTGCCCAAATCTCCTGGCAGCGCTGCGCGTACAGCGACTGCACCTCTGCCACGCCGCGGGAGAGGCGGGCAAAGTCGGCGGCCCGCTCGCCCCGCGTGCGCTCCAGCTCCTGTGATGGGGGAGGGCAGCACGCGGGCGAATGCAAAGTTGGGCAGGAACAGATGAGGGAAATGGACCAGACGAGAATCAATGCAGCCTGGAAGCAGGAGTGACTGTGTAATAGTTTCAATGGCAAACGCGACAATGCTGTGCCCACCTGCAGGTTGCGGGCCTTGACCCGCTCGTACTCGCGGCGCGCCGCCTCCAGCGCCGCCTCCAGCGCCGACACCTCGTTCTGCAGGGCAGCCACCTTGCGCTGCTTGGCGGCGTCGCCGCCCACCCTGCGAGGAAGAGGGTGGCTGGGTGCGTGGGTGGGTGGCTGGGTGGGTGGAAGTGAGGTGGGACAGAGTGTGGGGGCATCAAGTAGCACCAGCAGGGTGTAAGGCCCCCAAGCCCCGCTGACACCACAGCCCCCACAGCCACCCAGAGCACCACCATGCACGCCGCACCTGCGGGCCCCCGCCTCGTCCAGCGCCGCCGCCGCGCGCCGCCGCTTGTCCAGGTCCTCCTCAATGCTGCTCACCGTCAGCAGGGCGGCCTCGCGTTCCCGCAGCGCCGCCACCACGGCCTGTGGGCGCGTTGTGCGGTGCAAGGGGGCGGGTGGTGGTGAGCAAACGACAGTCAGGCACTGGCACTGGTCGCCACAAGTGCGCAGGACGGAGCGTGTGGCATTGCCACCCACTAGACACCAACCCACGGGGCTCATGGCCAGCTCCACGGCGCAACGGCTACATTGCACTGCACTGCCTCTGCAACAGCACACAAGTGCTTACCGGGCTCATGGCCAGCTCGTCGTGCAGCGGCTCCAGTGCTTCCATGGCCTGGCTGTTGGCGGCGCGCGCTAGCCGGCTCTGCCGCACCGCCGCCAGCCCCACGCGCCGCGCATCGTTGGCCACGGCTCGCGCGCCCACCCCCAGCTCGCTGTACTGGCCGCACTGCGGGGGTTGAAGGATGGGGTGGGGGCAGGCAGGTTGTGTTGGTTATGGCTGCCATGCGACACAGCTCTTTGCTTGCTTACAAGGGGTCTGCTGCATGCGAAGCAAAGCGCCCTGCTGCATGCGGCCATTGATCTGGTGAAAGGCAGCCAGGTGACATGGGCGCAGAGGCAATGCGACACAGGGGCAGTCCCATGTTTGTCGTCAATCCAGCCCCCCACCTTGGTTCCCTCCTCGTCCTCAAACTTGGCCAGCTTGACCAGCGACAGACCAAAGTCGCCCATCACTGACGAACAGCAGGTGGGAGGCAGGAAGCCAGGTTATCAGGCACGCAGGCTGGATTAGCAAGGGCGTGTCGACGGCAAGACCTGCTCAAATCAGAACTAAGAAGCACCAGCATGTGTTTGTGCTGCAGCCTTGAGCACCAGCCACATAAAGGCCACCCACCGCCCTATCCGACTTCCACTCCCCCCCCAGCCTTGAGCACCAGCCACATACAGGCCACATGAGCACAGGCCACTTGAGCACCAGCCACATACAGGCCACCCACCGCCCTAACTGACTCCCCACCCATCCGACCCTCACCCGCCCCCAGCTCCTCAAACTCCTTGACCAGCTTCTCGGCCCGGCGTGAGGCCCCCGCCAGCTTCTCCGCCAGCTCCTCAACCTCTGCCTTGCGCTCCTGTGCGGAGTGGGGCACGAGGGCAGAGTGACTTGGGAAGCGGGGAGGGGGCAAAGTGTAGGGGGTTGCACCTGAGCAGCGCAGATGTGTTCAGGGCGGGAGTGAGCTGCGAGCCTTGCAGCCTGCCGCAGCATCGAGCAACACGCCGATGCCCTCGTTCAACAACAGGCCCTCCCAACCACTCCTCGCACCCGCAGCCGCTGCTCCTCCTCGCTCAGCACCGGCTGCGCGCCCGACTGGTACTCCTGCAGGGGGTTGGAAGGCATGGGCCAAGGTGGCGTGCAAGCCTTGCCAGCCGCCCACTCCTGGCACAAGCACAGGCACTGCAGTGCGGAGCACCTCCCTCGCTGTGCCACTGCCCCGCTGCCCCCGCTGCTGCCAGCCCCACCTGGCGCATGCGCTCCCCCAGCTCCCGGAAGCGACGCAGCAGGTCGCTCGTGTTGCGTGCATTCTGCTGCGCCTCCACCGTGGACGGCACGCTGGGCTCGGAGCCTGGCGGCAGGAGGGAGGGGCAGTGTGCAGCAGCATTGTGAGATGAAGGGTGCATTTGAGCGACCCATGCCAGCTCGTAGCGCCACCCGGCAGCAGCCCCATCCACTCAGGGCAACGCACTGCTGCCGCACCACCAAGTGGCATCACCCGCCGCAGCTGCCCCACCTATGAGCTGGCGCGGCAGGCGCGCGATGCCCTCCACCAGCGTTCCCCGCGTGGGCTGCAGCTGCTGCCAGGCCAGGCTGGTGGCTAGGGCGCCCTCCGCCTCCAGGAACACGCGCAGCTCCTGGGGCAGCGGTTGGGACGGCACACAGGGCGAGGGAGGTGGCACGCAGCATGGCTGCTGGCGCATGTGCTGCAGCTCGCCCATCCTCGTCTGCACTGCCAATCACAAACAGGCGCCCTGCACTCCCATGCTCTCCCACCCACCCACCTCTGAGGCCCCCACCACGGGGTGCGCCGCCAGCTTGCGCAGGTAGCGCTCCAGCTCCGCCCGCCGCAGCTCCACAAAGTCGCTCTTGCCCAGCTGCTGGTCCAGCGTGTTCTTGTCGGGCCTGCGGAGGGGAGCGAGGCGGGTGGTGAGGGAGGCATGCACAGATGGCCAGATTGGCAGGCCTCCAGTGCTGGCCCGGGTGTGCATGCTTGGCCAGCCCAGCAGGCAGCACTGCAAGCCAACAAGGCGCACAGGGCAGCACCAGCGCACGGCATGACACTGGGCACCCACCGCGGGAAGACAAAGTAGCCACGCTGCGTGATGGCCAGCAGGTCGGCCAGAGCCTGCAGGGGCAGCGGAGTGTGCAATGACTGGGTGTAGCAGCCTGCAAGGTCGGCGCAGCTTCACCCCTGCACCTCACCAGAACCAAGTGCCACCTGTCAGCTGTGGTCCATGTCGGGCACAAGTGCCGGCAGCAAGCCGCTGCGCCCTCTACCCCCTGGGCCTCACTTGATATGCACCTGCAGCCACCTGGGCTTCACCCTCCAAATGCACCCTCAACCACCCTCCCCCCACTCCACCCCACCCCGCCCCCTCACCACAAAGTCCTTGAAGCGGCGCCGCACCTCCACCCGCCGTCGCGGCGCCTCCCCCGCCGTCGTCACCAGGTACTCAAAGTGGGTGCTGGCCAGGCCGGGGATGACGCTGTCGCCCACCCGCCGCACCGGGTCGGACACAGTGATGTGCAGCGGAGGGGGTGCGGCAGATGTGCTGGGCCCTGCCCCCGCGCTGCCGCTGCTGCTGGCGCCGCCGGCGATGCNTGTCCAGCGTGAGGCTGGCCTGCTGCCGGTGGTGCGGCGCCGTGCCTGCAGCTGCTGCTGCGCCGAGGGGGCCGGCGGCCAATGGTGCAGCAGCAGGTGGGGCGGCGTGCTGCTGTGCGCCCACAACATCATGGTAGCGAGGCGGCGCTGCCTCCTCCCCGCTGCTGCTGGCTGCCAGGGACAGCGGGTCGCCCAGCCCGCCTGCGGCAGGGGCTGGCTCGGGCGGCGCGGGAGCGGCGGCAGGCGGCGGCGCCACCGGTGCAGCTGTCAGGGGCGGTCCGTCATCCAGCAGCACCTCCTCCTGTGCATCGTCCTCCGCCTGCAGCCAGCAAAGCAGGAGGGCTGTCAGGCACGGTGCAGGGCTTGGCCCGGCCGTCGGCTGCGAGCCCAGGTCCGTGTTTGACGCACCCCAAACCGCAGTGGATCAGATATGTCTGCCATGAGGCCTCCGATCACGCCGCAGAGCGCCCAGAGCTCGGGCCGTGTTTCGGGCGCGCTGCCAGAGGCCTCTGGTGAATGCCTGGCTGCAGGATCGCAATGCCGGGCACGTTGGTGCTGTCGGCAGCTGCTGCGGGGCCCGGCCCCAAGACTTGCCCGTCACGCGGAGCACGGCGATGAGGGTGGGGGAGAGGGAGAAATATGGCCGCCTGCACCTGATTGCAGCACTGTGGGAACACCGCTGAAGTTGTAGCAGCGCCCCGAGGGCCCATCTCGTCCCGCAGCAAAAATGGTTCTTGCTCTGGCCGGCAGCAGGGCTGCGGCCTGCCTGCAGCCCCTGGCAGCCGCTCAGCAGCAGCAGGCGGGCACCCAGACCGCCCGCTGCCAGCCATTTGTGGCGGGCCCCTGGCGTGCTGCAGGGCGACGGCGCCTCCAGCGCCTGCGGGCCGAGGCGGAGGAGCGCGGCGGCGCGGGGGCCACGCAGACGGGTACGTTGCTGGATGTTGATGCCAGGGCTGATGTTGTGGGCTCACAACAATGAGGCCGGGTTGGTCACGCTGCCACCAGCGCCGCATGCCGCACTCCGTGCCCGCTGGCCGCCCCTTGCCCAATGCTCCCCGCTCCTCCGGCCAACAACAGCAAGCAACTGCACCACAGCATCGGCGTGACCCCCCTGCAGAGGACCCCGAGGTGCGGGTGCAGATGGACATTGACAAGGAGGTGTCCAAGTTTGCGCGCAACGCGGCCACCACGTTTGCGCCGCGCGCCAGCGGCTCCACCGGCAAGAACCCCGCCTACAAGGGCAGCCTGCTGTACACCATCTTCGAGGTGGGCGGCAGGGGTAGGGGAGGGTGGGCTTGGGTAGGGGCCTGCCATCGTTTATCCCAAAATTTTCAATTTTGGGAAAGGCTGATGGCCAGCGTGCGGGCTGCGTGAATGCGTGGTTGGGCGGCTGGCTGGCCACTTGTGTGCCCTGTTGCTCAGGTGACAACATCGGCGCAGGATGCCGCCTGAGCCACCGCCCCTGCCCCCCACCTGCCGCCGCAACGCAGGTCCAGGCCTGGGCCGCACTGGCTGTGGGCGGCCTGCTGTCCTTCAACCTGCTGCTGCCCTCGGAGGATCCCAACATTGCGCGCCTCATGGGGTGCGTGGGCGGGTGGCTACTGTAGTGGGGCCCAGGCAGCTGGCTTTCAGGGGCGACTGAAGGCTGCGCGGCACGACTGCTGCAGTGGCGGCGGCTGCTGCTTCCGTCTGACCTCGGCGCCGCCGCTCCATCAAGCGACCCCTGCTGCTGCTTCCACCCGCCCCGCCCGCTGCCGCAGCATGTGGTCCATCTGGATGTTCACCATCCCCTCGCTGCGGGCCCGCGAGTGCACGCAGGCCGAAAAGGTGCGGGGGGTGGGCTGCGCTGGCACGGTTCGCAGATGAGCTGCGCATGCCTGGCTGCAGCCTGCCTGCGCCATGCCTGGCTGGCTGGCTTGGCCGGTGCACTCGTCGGTTGGCGCTGGCAGCCCCTCGCTGCCGTTCTCGGATGCCGCGATGCTTGAGGCCACATGCCCACAACAGGCATGCAGCCGCACCTCGCCCATCGCCCGCTTGTGCTACTCATCGAGTCAATACGCTCCCCACCCCCAGGACGCGCTCAACCTGCTGTTCCTGGCCGTCCCCCTGCTCAACGTCGCACTGCCGTTTGTGTGGAAGTCCTTCCCCTTCATCTTCACCGCCGACTGCGTGCTCATGGCGGTGCGCTTTGCATGGGGTGGACAGCCGTGCTGTGCACGCCGAGGTGCAGGTTCTCCCTCTTGGGGGCGCTGCTCTTGGGCGACGCGGACGCTTTGGCACCGCCCCCACATCAAGCTCCGCGCCGACCATGGCTGGCATTTGACCCACCCACCCCCCTCTGCCTCACAGGGTGTGTACGCGTGGAAGGGCCTGATCCCCGGCCTGCCCGGCGCCGGCAGCGGCGAGGAGCAACAGAGCTGAGGCCGGCGGCCGACCAGCAAACTCTGTGCACTGCGCTTTCACCCCTTTTGCTTGTTCTGGCTTCTTCCTCCCGCTGTCCGTCTCCTGTATCTTATGAGCATCTCTGAGCAGTCGAACCGTTCCATTGCCACAATGACAAAAAAAACTGCCAGAATGCACAATCAAGACGGCCCACAGTGCTGGGTGGGTGAATGGCACCCAGCCGGGAGCATGGTGCAAGGGGCATCTCTTGGAACTGAAGAGGCACGAGAGCGCTGGATTCAGTGGGGCAGCCTAATTCAGATACTGGTGCAGAGGCATAGCTCTGATTGCAGCCGGTGTTATTTAGGAAGAGGACTCGGCAGGCACAGCTGAATTTGGTCAGAATCAATTAAAGAGCGGGACAGCGCTCCGCACGCGGGAGCAGGCAGTAAGGGTGCAGAGGTGGGTCGGAGCAGCAGCGAGAGGCGCGCGTGTTGCGGGAAGTAGCGCACGGGTCAGGGTCGGTCGTTCGAGTTCTGAAGCTAAAGTGGAAACACAGCAGGCACTGCTAGTTGTCAGCCAGACACGCTCTCCCTCACATCTCAGCTGTTTCCAAAGAGCGTGAAGTCGCCCCAGCTGGTGACGAGGCGCTGTAGGGATCCAGCAGTCGTCGCCAGCGTGACCAGCACGGCCAGGGCGCTGAGGGTGCGCAGGCCGCGCCGCACACGCTGGCTGGGCCGCTTGTGGCGGATGTACATTTCCACCGGGAAGACGGCGGTGATGGGGGCAAAGGAGATGGCGCCCACGAGGCCTGCAGCAGGAGGGGGGTGAGAGGCAAACGCGTGCGTGTGCAAGGTGAGCGCTGTGCGTGTGGGTAGGCGGGCAGCGGCAGCAGTCTGGTCATTCATGCGTGCCTGCACCCATCACATAAAAAAACCCACCAGTGATGACGTTGAAGAATGGCATTAAGCAGGCCACAAACTGCAGGGTTGGGACGTGGGCAGGGACAAACGTGCTTGGCAGCAGCATTTGGGGTATGCCGGGAGAGCTTGCGGCAGCACATACGGCGGCAGCTGGCCCGTCTGCATCAGCACCATCTCACTCACTGTGATGATGGCCACAAATGCGGAGCGCAAGACGAGGCGCAGGCGCAGGCCGGTGAGCCAGGCGGGCCAGCGGTGCCAGCGCTGCAGCTGCTCCTCCACCAGGCACAGGAAGGGGATGCTGGGAGGGTAGGAGCAGGGCGGGAGCAGGTGTTGTTGGCCAGAGCGCGGGTTGCAGGGTAGCTATTGCCAGTTACGCTGAGCATCCAGCCAGCCGACTGCTCGCCATCAGTTGGTATCGAGCACTGCAGAACGACCTTGCGTGCCCACCTGTAGATTTGGTAGGCCGGCACGGTTCGGAGGAACACAGCCACATTGGCCATGCTGATGACCCAGCGCGGCACCTGCGCCGGCTGCCAGCCGTTGCCGTACGGCCCTGCAGTTCGAGTGAGACGGCCAGGCGTGCAATGCATTGCTGAGAAGGTGCACCGTACCCAAGCGGCATTGGCCCCCGTAGTTCCGCATGCACAGTGCCTCAGGCGGCTGCCCACGCACCCGTCAGAATGTTGAAGGGTGTTGAGTCGCCCAAGCAGGCATAGCCGAAGCAGGCGACGGCCATGTAGATGATCGTCATCAGTCCCATCGAAATGTACACTGCCTGGACAGGGGGCGACCCACTCAGCGCGCTCGGCATGATCTGCCCCGCGCTGCAGTCTGAGCAGGTGCAGACACGCTCCATGCACATGTGCATCTAACAGGGGAGGCGCCAGTGTCCTGCCTGGCAAGCCTCTCAGACCTCTAGGCAGCATCCCGCACCTGGCGCATTTTGCGGATGGGGCCCCTCGCCTCGGCCACCACGTCGGCATCCCGGCCGCCATGGGCGGGGTTGGCGGGGTGCCGCAGCGTGTCTTGCACCTCCACGAGGATCAGTGAGATATTGAAGCTGAACAAAATCGCGCCCAGTGAGTTCAGAATGTCAAAAGCCTTGTCGACTGGGCTGCCCAGCTGCAGGCCGCCCACCGTGCCCGAGCCGTAGGGCAGCTGGCCCAGGTTGCCGGCCGCCACTCCAATGGAGGTGGCAGAGTAGGTCATGCTCATCACTGCTCCGACGGTGGAGATGCCCGCAAAGTCTGTTGGGGAGCCATGGAAGGGCAGGGGGAGGGAGGACGCAGTGAGTTCACCGGTGCCAAGGCCCTGGGGCAGCACAATGGGCGACGAGCGGTTGAAGGAGGCTAACAGGCTTGAGGTGCAGTGTAGTGGTCGCTGTCGATGCGGCTCCTCCAGGCTGAGCGCTCACAGTGCAGGCTGGGCAGCTGGCCCAGGACGAGCTGGATGCCCGCAAACACCAGGGCCCTGCTCGGTGGAAGGGAGCAGAGAGGAAAGGGGAAAGGGTGGGTGCTCGCAACAGCAAGCAATGTTCAGCACATGCATGCTGCTCTACATGGCAGCAAAGCTTGCTATGCACTGCCAGCTGCCGGGGGCCCCTGCCGCCTCACCACTGCCAAAAGGCGTCGAAGCAGGTGGTGGTGTTGTGCTGCTCGCACACAGAGCGCGCCACGGTTTGCAGCGACTGGGCGGCCACAATGGTGTACGCCAGCGCGTACAGGATGAGGGACACGTGCTGCAGGTAGGCAGAGACATGGAAAGCCGCGCGCCCGAAGCAGGCGCCCACGCAGCCAGAGTACGTCCTGTGGATCTTTCCCTGGCACCAAGGAGAGGGAGCAGGGAGGCATCGGCGTGTTGTGACTGACCAGTTCTGCGGGCACACACTGGCTGCCGCATCGGCTTGGCCCCCAAGCCAGCTCATGTGGGACGCGCCACCGTGCCCCACAGCCTACAGCCCGCTGCGCCCTGCCCCGCTGCTGCCACACCTCCACGTCGAAGCACTCGGCCAGCAGCAGGGAGGTGAAGAGCGTGACCCAAGCCGCCAGCAGGACCAGGATGGGGCCCGCGACCCACCCCATCACCGCTACGGCATATGGCTGCAGCAAGAGCGGCAGATCAGGGGGCAGCAGCTGGTTATAGCGTGACGCACAGAAGCGCGGCGGCACTATCGCCATACCACCGTCTGGTGCTGCCCATCGCCGTGTGTAGGCCACCCACTCCAATGCATGTTTCATCACACCTGTCCCCTGTTCGTGCAGGGGGCACAGAGGGGGCAGCCTCCCCGCGCTTCCTGCTGCCATACATTGCTCGCACATCAGCCAGCACGTTCTTGCTTGCAACTCACCAGCGCAAGCACTCCCGAACCGATAACTGCAGCAGTGGGAGAGGCGCCCGTACATTCAATCCGAGCCACCGCGGTGATTTAGAAGGCGGTACCAGGGCGTGCGCCACAGCTGCCGCCGCACCCTCAATCTCGCCCTGCCACGACGCACCTGCTGTGACAATGTGGGCAGTGGCGCTGAACACGGTGCCCTGCCGTGCCTTGGGCAGCATGGCCTCTGCTGTCTTCAGGGAAGTGGAGCGGGTGAGGCTGCGCCCGAGCGGCGGGCGCGGCGGCGGCGCTTGTGCCCCCTCATCGCTGCTGCTGCAGTATGCGCCCGTCCCCTTCTCTAGCTTGTCGTCCTGCGTTCATGGCAAGGGCCGGGAGGTTCAAGCGTGCAGCGGCGGCTTGTGCTGGAGTGCGGCAGACTATGTGCGCCTCGCGCGAGCCATTCCGCACACACAGTCTTGCTCTCTGCACTCTCAGTATTTTTTACTTCAATGCTCAAGGGCAGCGCGCTCGCCATGGTTGCCGAGCGACTTCTGCTGCAGCCCTGGTCGCAGCACTGTGGAGCCAGAGGCGCCGCAGGAATGGAGGTAGGTGTGGCGCTCAGAGGTGGGCCCAACGCAAGCTGCTCAGCACGAGGTATGAAGCGGCCATCGCTGCAGTGCCGGCGGCCACCACTCTAGTCGGCACTGGTCGCTGGTAGCTGTGGCGCAGGCTGCTTTTGGCACCCAAATCTCAACGCTCAGCCATTTGCAAGTGAACTTGTGTGCTTGGAGAGGTATAAAGCGCCCTCACTGTTGCAACTGGGGTTACAAGACGGCTGGAGAGGGGGGCTGGACCTCTAATGCAGCGCTCTTCCCTGATCGAGGTATGGGGTGTGCACCCCACTACGCACAACTTGCTACCTTCAGCGGCTCACAGCGACTCGTCGGAGCACTTGGAACGGGTGGAGGCATAAGCGCCAAGCGACATTGCGAGCACAGTCCCCCTCCCTCCCAGCAGCCACATCGAGGTACCGGCACATGCCTCCACTCCCACGGGCTGTCTCTTGGCGTCGGGTCTTACACAGCCAAAACATCAGTGCGGCGACACACCGGTGTACTGGGTGAACTGGCCAGCAAAGCAAACAGGGCTGGCAACCTCAACGGGTGGCTCGGCCGCCGCTGCCGCTGCCGCTGCCGCTGCTGCTGCTGGTGTTGGTGAGGAGCTGCCGGCTAGCGCGTGCCCCTGCTGCGGGGCGCACGCTTCAGCGGCACCGCTGGAACCGCATGCTTGCCCGCTACAACATGCAGGGGTTGCTGCAGGGCTGCTGCGTTCGCATTGGCCCTTAGCACTGCCGTCGCTGCTGCCTGCTGCAGTACTACCGCCGCCGCCGTCGCCCCTGCCGCCGCTCTGAGCGGGAGGGAATTTGGGCGCGGCTGCTGTTTCATCACATTGCTGCTGCTGATGCGCGTCGTGTGAGGGGCCGCCATGGTCGACAGGCGCCGCTGGAGCAGCGCTTGAAGTGGGGCCTGCGCCCTGCGGCTGCTCCGGTGCTTGCTGCATGTCGAATTGAGTATGGCGGCGCGATCGCAAGTAATGTTGGGCGAAAACAACCGCAAAACAGCGCCCATGCACGAGGCATTCCTCCGAAACGAGGCGTCAGCACTCTCGATTGTCATTCTGGGCCCGTTGATCGCTGCCCGAACAACCTTGCAATATGCTCAGGTTTCTGGGCAGCGCGCAACAGCCCCTGCTTGGGCTCGGCGAAAGCCTCCTGTCTCGCTACCCCGGCCGGTTTGCGCTCAAGCCAGTGCAGCTGCCCAAGGGTGAGCTAAGCAAGCGATCAAGCCCCCTGCAAGCCCCGCTGCACTGGTACTGAGGCTGCCGTCCCTGTCACCGTCAGCCGCCGCCACGCCCGGCTCCGCTACCCTGCCCCCGCAGGGTTTGAGCCCATCCCCCCGACCAGCGAGGCGGAGATTGATGCCACAATCGCCAGGCTGAAGACCAAGGCGCCCGAGTGGGCCGCGCTGCCGCCTGCTGGGCGCGCAGCCCTGCTGCGGGCCTGCCTAGACACCACGCTGGCGGCGACGGAGGCGGCGGCGGCAGCAGCCACAGACGCCAAGGCGCGCTTGTGACAGTGCAGCATGTGGCGCCCGGTTTGGGGTTTAGCTGCTTTGTAAAGTTGCAATAATGCTGCCCTCCTGGAACAGGTCGCGCGTTCGGCCCGTTTGGTGCGCAACCTGTCGTGCGTTTGCTTTCTTGGCTGCAGGGGTCCTACGGCCAGGGCATTGGCGAGGAGCTGGTGGTGTGGGTGAGTAGCTGGTTGCGCCTGCGTCAGCACAGGCGCATGCCTTCATTGGATGGAGTACCGGCGTTGTCATGGGACACGCGCCAAGTGAGTGCTGAGGTCCGCCAGCTATCCCTGCACTCCGAAGCACTTGGCTCACCAACCGCCCCCACTCCAACGCTCGGACCGGCCGCCCGGCCGCCCAGGTGCCGGTGGTGACGGGGCTTCGCGAGCTGGCCGAGGCGCTGGAGGCGGGCGGCGCCCCCCGCCACAACGGCGTGCGCCGGCGCAAGGACGGGCAGGCGGTTGTGGACGCCTGGCCCTCGGGCATGGAGGCGCTGCTGTGGGGCGGCTTCCGGGGCGAGCTCTGGCTGCAGCCGGGCAAGGAGCCCACGCAGGTGGGGGGCGGCCGCTGGAAGGGGCGGGTGCTGTGGGGCTGGTGCCGTGAGGTGTGCTGGGGTGGCAGTGCGCGGTGAGGTCTGCGGCAGCTGCGATCGTCTTGCAGCAGCTCGGGTCCTTGCCAGGCTTACCGGGGCCCAGCACGACCTCTGCCCCTACCGGCATCCCTCAGGGCGAGCTGTACCGGCGCAAGGCGGAGGGCACGGCGGGCGAGGGCGGCGTGGCGCTGGTGCTGGGCGCGGGCAACCAGCTGCCGGTGGTGGCGCTGGACATCCTGCACAAGCTGGTGGGTCTGTTGTGGGGGACCTGCTGGCTGTGCTTGGGGGTGCAGAGGAAATGGTGGCTGGGAGCGGTGGAGTGGGGCGTGCGCTTGCTGGCGGGCTGTTTGTCAAGTGGATTTCTGCATGCCGGGCAGTGGGCCTGGCGGCTGCTGTGCAGCCTGCTTCGTGGGCTGTTTGTGCTTCCGGAGGGCCAACCATGCACTTCTTGCGCTACCTTGCCGCTGCAGGTGTTTGACGACGAGGTTGTGGTGTGCAAGATGAACCCCGTGAACGAGTACCTGGGCCCGCACGTGCGGTGAGGCGTGGCGGCATGGTGTTGCTGGTGGGATGGCGGCTGGCATGCTGTTGATGTTGGTCGGCCTTGTTGTTGGTGAAATGGTACTGTTGTGTGTAGGGGCGCACTGCGGAGCCTTCCCCTCCCCGCTCTCCTGGTATGCAGCAAGGCCTTCCAGCCGCTGGTGGATGCCGGCTACGTGGAGGTTGTGTACGGCGGCGGGCCGGTGGGCAAGTACCTGTGCAGCCACCCGGGCATCGCCTCAGGTGAGGAGGTGGGTGGTGGCAGGCAGTTGCTTTGGCGTGGGCAAGTTGCCTGCCACAGGAGGTAAACCCCGCTTGGCACTTGCGCTGTGCGTGCAACCTGGACGTCCGGTGGGCCACCCCTCCCCCCTCACGCACCCGCTGTTGCAGTGCACCTGACTGGCAGCGCGGCCACTCACGACGCCATTGTGTGGCAGGGCAAGCCCAAGCAGGGCGAGCCGCCATACAAGAAGCCAGTCGGCGCGGAGCTGGGGTAGGCTAGGCGCTGGGAGCAGATGGTGTGGCGGGCTTGGGGGAACAGCAGCAGTCAGCAGCGTGTGCAGGATGCAGACAGCTGCCCGCCGGTGCAGCTCTGCAGGCCTGTGCCGACGGCAAGCTGCATGCAGCGAGCAGCCACTTGCGGGGCACAGTTGCGACAGCATGTCCGGCTATTGCAGCCCCTCTGCAATCCGCTCTGCCCTGCAGGTGCGTCACGCCATACATCATGGTGCCTGGCCAGTGGAGCGCCAGCGACCTGGAGTATGTGGCGGACAGCGTGGCGGCGGGGCTGACCAACAACGCAGGTGAGGCACCTGGTGTGGTGGGCAAACGCCCTGCAAAACGGGCCCACTTGTGTGCAGCCACTGCAACCCTGGTGGCGGCACTGCTTGCGCATGTTGTAGGTCCCCCTCCGTGGTGCTCCCACTGCATGACTGCCTCCCCCTGGTGCCACCCCCGCCAGGCCACAACTGCCTCAAGGCGGAGCTGCTGGTCACCGACCGCTCGTGGCCGCAGCGGGAGGCCTTCCTGGATGCGCTGCGCGCCAAGCTGGCCAGCCTGCCCAACCGGGTGGCCTACTACCCAGGTCTGTGCGCTGCGTTGCATGCAAGCCGCGCCATGGGTGGCGCAGTGTGCAACTGCCAGCCACCAATGCTGCGATGTTTGTACTGCTCGTGCTTGCTTGCTGGGAGCTTGCCTCGTGCATTTCACGCGCCCCCTCCGCTGCCCGGCTCCCCGCCAGGCTCTGATGCCAAGCACTCGGCCTTCCTGTCACGATTTGGGGACGCGGAGCAGCTGGGGCCAGGGGACACAGCAGCAGATGGTGCGCAGCTGGCCTCCAACAGCGGGCGAGCGGAGATGCACGTCACACCCTGGCTGCTCAAGACGGGGCTGACCCCGCAGCAGGCGGCCACGCAGGATGAAAACTGGTGTGGCGTGCTGCAGGTGGGTGGAAGGCAGCACAGCTGGCTACCAATCTGATGGTGTGCGGCGCTGTGTGTGTGCAAGCTGGGCGAGGCACCTCCTGCCACCTGTGGCGCCCCGGTACGGTCTCAAGCGTACGGCACAAGTCTTGGGTTGGAGCCCAACTTCGCATCCTGCCTCCCCTGCCCCGACGCAGGAGGTGTGCCTGGACACGGGCGGCCACCCCGCCGCCTTCATGGCCGCAGCCACCGACTTTTGCAATGACCAGTGCTGGGGCACGCTCAGCTGCGCCGTGCTTGTGCACCCGGCCACACAGGTGGGAGCCAGGACCTGCATGCCAGCAGGAGTTTGCATGCACCAAAAAGTCAAAGGCCTATCTGTTCTTGCGCATTCGCTCTTGGTGCTCCAACCCGTGGCTGCCCCAACCGTGTCCTGCACTTCCCGCTCTTCAGCGCAAGCACCGCGCCGCATTCGACGACCTGGTGGCGGGGCTGCGCTACGGCAGCGTGTGCATCAACGTGCCCACCCTCATCGGGTTTGCCACCACCAAGCTGACCTGGGGAGCCTACCTGCCGGGCGGCACGCCGCAGGCAAGGGATTGCTGCTTGGTGGGCGAGGGGGCTGGGTGTCTGGCTCGATGGCTTGTACGCGCCCGCTGTGCGTGCGTGTTCAGCCTGGCTGTGTGTCGCCAGCGGGCTCGCGTTGTGCCCTGCCTGGGTTGTGGCAGTGCCATGCAGCACCACACCGGCCCCACCACCCCCCGCAGGACATTGGCTCCGGCAACTGCGCGGTGCACAACACGCTGCTGTTTGACCACGTCCAGAAGTCGGTGTTGCGCGCGCCCTGGCGCTTCCACCCAGCGCCCTTCTGGTGGGTGGGTGCTGTGCAAAGCGCACGGTGGGCAGCCCCCTGCTTGAACAGACTGTCCAGACGCAGTGCCATCACGCTGAAAGGGCAAGCGCCATCCTGTGCCTGCTGCTGCCTGCTAGTGCCATCACACTGCCGTGCAAACCCCATCCCCGTGCCCACTGCTGCCTGCCGCTCCTCCCGCCCCCAGGTCCCCCTCCCACCGCAACCTGGAGGCCGTGGGGCGCGCCGCCCTGCGCTTCTGTGCCTTTCCCTCCCTGCGCGCCATGCTGCCGCTGGCAGGGCAGGCCCTGCAGGGCTGACCTCCAAGGGGCAACGCCCCCGCCTGATGCGGCACCCGCAGCAGTGGTTCATGTAACAGGACGCCTCCCAAGGCACCCTTCTGCTGACGCCTCGCCGGCCGTGGCACCAGCACACCAGCAGGCAGCGGCTTTACAGGCCTGACCGACCAAGTTAGATAGGTGCATACGGGCAGACCGGCCGGATGGAACGGCACAATAAATTTTGGAAGCAAAAACGCCGCTCAAATGCGAGCGGGCAGCTGTGCAGTGTTGGGCAACGGAAAATGCATGCAACGCTCGTTCAAGGAGTTGTGTGCCTGGGAGCGAGCACGAGAAGCCGGCTGCTCCCGCGCAGCTGTTCATCAGCAGCTGTCTGTAACGCCAGCCGCACTCGGGCCTGTGTTGCGGGCGACCCGCTCTCAGCTCTGCCGGGGCTTCAACTGGGCAACAAGTGGCTGGGTGGCCTACTTGCCCTCGGGTGCCATGACCAGGGTGAGGTCGGCCTCGCAGACCAGGTCCTCGCCCACGTACGCCTTGGCAGCCATCTGGGGGGAGTGGGAGGGGAGAGGGGAGAGGGGGGAGATCAGGCAGCGATCAGGGAGAGATTAGGGAGAGATCAGGCCACCGGGTAAGATGACGCACAGGGCCGGAGGTAGGGAGGCAGAACCCGAGGGCAGCGCAGCAGCCCTCAGCAGGCACAGCTGCGGTTGCAAGGGCCAGCAGCTACCCCAGCACAGGCCCCGTGCGCACACGCAGCCCACCCACCTTGCAGATGCCAAAGCGCTTGTTGAACTTGGTCACGTCGCAGCGCATCATCTGCAGGGCGGCCAGCCAAGGGGGTGCGTGGTGCTGGAGCATGGTGCTGGAGCATGGTGCCACGCCTGGGCCATGAGCAGCGGCTTCTTGCAGTGCGCCCTGCCTTGCGCAAGCGCTGGCCGGTGCACAGTGCGCCAGGCCTCACCCCGCCCCATCCCCAGCTCACCAGCACATCGCCGGGCACCGCCCCATCCCCAGCTCACCAGCACATCGCCGGGCACCGCCCCATCCCCAGCTCACCAGCACATCGCCGGGCACCGCCCCATCCCCAGCTCACCAGCACATCGCCGGGCACCGCCCCATCCCCAGCTCACCAGCACATCGCCGGGCACCACGGGCTTGCGCCACCGCAGGTTGTCCACGCCGCCAAAGAAGAAGTTGGTCTGCGAGGGGGGGCCAGGGAGAGGAGATTGTGGATGCTGCATGCAAACAAGCCAGAGCACAGCGGCACCCATACGCTTGCTGCCACACGCTGGCACCCAGAAAGCTCTTTCCATTCAGCTGCCTCACTGCTGCCACACCGCTTGGCACACCGCTCCCCCTCCACGCCTCGCCCACCTGCTGCGCCGCCTCCTTGGGGTCGATCATGATGATGCCGCCCAGCTGCGCCATGGCCTCCACCTGCAGCACGCCTGCAGGGCGCACGAAAAGCAGGGCAGGGCAGGGGCAGGTGAGCAGCATGCGTGGGACCTGGCATTTGTGTGTGTCGGCCGACGTGGTTGTGATGGCAGCAGCGGCCGCCGGTGGGCTGTGGCACTGCGTCACCCAAGCCATCCACGGCGGCCCGCGCACCGGGCATGATGGCGCGCTGCGGGAAGTGACCGGGGAAGAAGTTGTCGTTGATCTGCGGGGGGAGGAGGGAGGAGGGGGCAGGGAGGAGGGAGGAGGGAGGAGGGGCAGGACGTGTGAGTAGCCCGGGTGGGTTAGGGTGACGCCTGGCTGTTGAGCTCTGCTGCTGTTGTCGCCAACCAACCTCAGACATCCACAACCAGTTTTTCAAGGTGGGGTGATCTGTTGTTCAGGGGCGCTCACCGTGACGCACTTGTAGCCCACTGCGTACTTGCCGTACTCCCACTCCAGCACGCGGTCAACCAGGAGGAAGGGGTACCTGCCGCCGGGTGGGGGCCAGGGAGGGTGGGCCAAGGGCTGAGGGCGCACACAGGGCGGCTCAAGAGCGGCGGCTGTGCAGAGCATGCGCCTCTGCAGCTTTGTGCTGCTGCAAGCGTCTCAGGGCCGGGTGGGGATGGTTGGCACACCGCAGCAAGCAGCAGGAGGGGCAGATCGCCGCGTGGACTGCCGGTTGACCGGCTGCAACACGGCCGATCTGCGCAGCCGCGCTCCCCGCTCACCTGTGAGGCAGGATGCTCATGATCTCCTGGATCTCCTGCACTCACACAGGCAGGGTTTGGCGGGCGATTCAGCCGGGGATCGGGCAGCGTGCGCGTCCAAGGCGACCGGATTGACCGGCGGCGGCGAGCGCTCGGAGGCGCCACAGGCCCACCCTGGGCCCTGCGCCCGCTGGCACACCCAATCTGGGGGAGCCTCACCTTGAGGGCCGTCATGTTGGGGCCCTTGGTCTCGATACCGCCTGCAGGGGCGGCCTCGCCCTCAGCGCGCACCCGCACGGCCTGCCGACGGGCGGCGGCGGGCTTCACAGCCGCCAGTGACACCTTCTGGGGCGCGGCAGCGCGGCGCTGCAGCCCAGAGGCGCAGCCGGAGAGAGCCACGGTCGCCTGCATGTTGCCTGCGGTGCTGGTTGGACCGATGGCGACCCCAAAGTGCCGATGTGCAGTCCGATTGCGCGATGGCCCGGTTTGACTCATAGGCGGCTCATGCACGACTTGCATGGGAAACTTGGCTCGACAAAGCAGCAAATGGCTGCAAGGATCAGTCTGCAGCACCCTGAGCGTGATCACAACTCAACCAGCAGCCTTGGCGGCCCCTGCGTCGCGCCCCTCCCTCGAAGCCCTCGCAGCCTCGCGTCCTGAGCGCATGTCGGACGCCTCGCCTTCAGCCGCACAACCAGAAGAGGTCCAGGATGCACCGCACGACGAGGCCAGCCCAGGTGGGCGGCAGTGAGCGGCGGCGGCGGCACCGGCGGCGGCACATGCCTGCCAGGTGCTGCTCGCACTTGGCCGTCCCTGTCGTCCTCTCGCATGAGCCAAATGTCGTCCCCTCGCATTAGCCAAGTGTCAACAGAAGTCACATGGACATGACTATTGCTGCATTGCCGGCAAGCACCACGTACTGCACACCCTGCCACAAAGCAGCTGCATGTGCGTCGGGCACACCCTGCCACAAAGCAGCTGCATGCCATCTGGCACGCCCTGCCCCCTGCAGGCCTGCTGGCCGCGCTGGTGGAAGAGGTTGCAGAGCTGTCGTCCATGCAGGCGCTGGAGCCCGCCCCCAGCGACAATGAGACGGACTATGACTTTGCGCAGCTCGATCTGGGTGCGCTGGGGTTGCCTCAAGGCGCCAGGCCAAGAAACAAGCCGCGCACTGTGGCCTGCATGTTGCTGCTGCAGCCCCCACGTGCCCGCCTCACCCGCATGACCTTTCGGCTTTGGCGCCGACCACGCCCCCCACCCCCCACCCCACCCCCCGCCCATCAATGCATCCACCCTCGCCCCCTCCAGGCGACTTCCTGCTGGAGACCACCAACCTGCGGGCGGCGGCGCGCGCCGAGGTGGAGGACGCGCTCAAGCGCTTCCTGTCGCCGCAGCGCGTGCTGCTGCGGGACAAGCTGACGTGGTAGGGAGGCACCAGCCAGCGTGCCGAGGTGCTATCGCTGCCTCAGCAGCACTGCAGCTGATGCGGATGGGCCCACCCAAGCAGCAGACTTGCTAAGCGGGGCCTGCCTCCCAGCGCTGCAGGTGTGCCGGCACACTCAGCATGGTGGGCGTGGCCTACTGGCTGGGGCACTCCCCACAGTGAGCGGCCTGCTGGTTTGTTGCTTGCCCGTTTGTGCAATCGTGGCGGCGGCATGCAGCGGCTGTTCTGTTGGTCAACCTGCAGCTGTGCTCTGATTGCTGACCCGAGCTGCTGCTGCATGCTCACGCTCTATTCCTGGCCTCGACTGCCTGCACGGCAGCCTGGATGCCAAGCCTTAACGGCTGGATGTTACCCTATTCGCAGGACCTTCCACCTGTTATACACCGTGGAGGCAGGCGTCCTCATCCTGCTGCGCTGGATGTTCTACCGCTGGTCGCGCCAGCACTACTACCTGTTTGACTGGCAAGTGTCTGGGTGGGGCCCCATGGGAGCAGGACGTATCAACACTGCGCGGGGATTAGCCTGGGTAGCTTGCTCCCATTGCTCCAAGGCGGCCACGGCGGCCTGCTTTTTTCGCCCAACACGCCAATGCCAATGCCCAGCACGCCCTTCGCCCTCGCCAAAATAACAGGTGCTATATCGCCAATGCCATGCTGCTGCTCCACCTGTGGTGGGCCCCCACAAACGTGCTGCTGGCCAAGGCAAGCGTGATCACGGGCTGCCGCCAGCAGCGGCCCCGTTGGTGCAGGATGGCCAAGCCTGTGGGCAGTGCTGCACATGAGGCTGCCTGTGGGCGTCCATGCCTGCCCTGCCCTGGGCTCCTGCTAACCAGGCAGCAGTCCCCCTGCAGGTCATGTTTGCCCACTCCATGGGCCCGCTGCTTTGGTCCATCCTGGCCTTCCGCAACTCCATTGTGCCGCACTCGCTGGACAAGATGACCAGGCAAGTGGGCGCTGCGAGCTTGCACGCCCAGCAGGTCTCACGAAGAAATGAAGAGCATGCCTGCCGTGCTGGCCGGCGGCTCATCTCCCCTTCCGGCTTCACACCGCCTGCGCTCAAGTTGACCTGGGCTGCCTCCCCCACCCACACCACCTCCTTCTGTGCAGCCACTTCATGCACTTCCTCCCCGCTTGCGTGTGCTGGTGCCAGCGCTGGCACACCAGCGGCCCGCTAGCTGAGCGCCTGCACGACGACCCGACGGCAGCAGCGCAGTGGGCCAGCGGTGGTGTGCGGGATCTGGTGCTGCTGCCCATGGTGCGCGTAGTCTGCAGCTGGTCGCCAGCTGAGTGGTTGCCGATGCATGTGGGTGGCCGCTGCCAGCCGCTCTTGATGCTGGTGGCTTGCGTGGCAAGGCGGCAGGCGCCCCCCTGACCTCATGCCTGCCCTCTTCGATCTTCAGGTGCCCTACCTGTGCTGGGCCGTGCTCTACTATTTTAAGATTTTTGTGTGGTCGTCGCACAAGATCCAGCAGCGCAACTACGACACCCTGTTCAAGGTGGGCGCTTGCATGCACGGGTTCTCCTCACCTGAGGCATTGCTAGTGGGGTAGAGCCCCTGCACTCTGCTGTTGTCAAACTTTGCAACCACGGTACGCAGTCAGCTCCTATAGGGTCCCCCACTGCTTTCGGCCCCCCTGCCGCAGTTTGTGACCTCTAGCCGGCGCTCGCTCTTTGGCGCCATTGTGCTGCGCTTCCCACAGGGAATGCAGCCCGTGGTGTATATGGCGGTGCACCAGTGAGCAGTGTGGGGCTGGGCTGGGGCCCTGGTGAGAGTGGCGTGCGATCGGCGCAGTGATGACGGCATGGCCTGCCTCACCTGCCATGCCAGCCGCACACTGATCCCCGCCCCAACCAACCCTCCTTCCCTGGCGCGTCACCCCCTGCCCCCACATCCCTGCACCCCGGCAGGCTGCTCACGCTGCTGACCATGGCGTTCAACACGCTGTGGTACTCGTCCCAGCTGGCCAACAGCCTCTTCCTGCTGGCCATCTTTTGCGCCTCCACGTGGACGGGCAGCACATTCTACTTTGGTGCGCGCTGTCACGGGCTGGATGGTGACTGGGTTGCTGTCCGTGGTTGTCGGCAGCCCACGGACGGGTGGATGTGGGAAGCAGGCCGGGCTGTTCTTAGTCCCTCGCTGCCCGACCACCATTGCGTTCCCTGCTGGCCAATTTACAGACCATTTTGCGCACCGCTACGTAGCCAGCATCGGGCTGCAGGCCAAGAAGTCGCGGGCCAGCGGTGCGGGGACCCCCACGCAGTCCACAGCCAGCGACGCGGTGCACAGCAAGAAGAGGAGCTGACGCAGCGGGGCGGGACGGCATGCACCGCCCACCCGCTGCATGCACCACCCATGCTTACCTTGTCCGAATGCCACAGGTTGCAATGAATGTCTCTTGTTGTAATGCAAGGCACAGTATAGCGCAGCGTTACCTGACAGCAGCACAGGGGCACCCGCCCAATTACTTACCAACGAGTTGCCCTCAGGACGGTGGCTAACAGGATGCAGGCTGCGGGGCTGTCCCAACCGACAATGCACACCCTCTCCGCCGCCCATGCCACCGCCGCCTGCCTGAAGCTGTGCATTCCGCTGTCAATCGCCGCAGCCGTCACCCTGATCGTCTCTTCTGATTGCTTCAGTAGCACGAGGCTGCCGCACTGCATTTGGCCGCTCGGGTTGAATTTCCGCACATTCCGCTGGCTGGCAGCGTGTCTCTCCCCACAGCGATTAAGTCGGGCTGCGGCGATCTCGAACAGCTGCCACGCTGCCAGCCCACAACTCGTCCCGCTGCCACTGCCGCCGCCGCCGCTCCGCCACCGCTGGCTGATGCGGGCCGCCCTGGCCTGGTGGCTGGCCTGGGCGGCGCTTGCGGCGCTGCTGGCACGGCGTGTGTGGGACGACGTGGCCCAACCCGTGTTCTGCGACACCACGTACCTGTGGCAGGGCTATGAGCCCGCCCTGCCCGTCGACGGCAGCGGCTACTCGCTGGTGAAGTTTGCAGACGCCGACCCGCACCGCGCGGCAGGTGAGCTGCACTGAAGCCTGGCTGGCCGACAGCCTTGTTACGGGAGGAGTTGTAGTCGCAGCGTGTCGGGAGGTGACAGCCACCGCACCACCCTCCCTCCCAGCCCTCCCCTGCCTGCGCCTCCCCTTGCGCAGCCTACCGCCAGCTGCAGCAGCGGCACGTGGTGCCCGTCCTGTTTGTGCACGGCCACCTGGGCACACACCAGCAGATGCGGTCGGCAGCGGCAGAGACAGCGCGGGAGCTGGCCCGCCGGCTGGGCGCCGACAGTGACTGGCCGCTGTGGCTGCAGTGGTATGGAGCAGACTTTGGTGCCGAGGCGTCCGCCCTGGACCCCGACCTGCTGGTAAGGAGCAGTGGGCTTCCCAGATAGTCAGAAACGGATGCAGCAGTGTGACCTGGACGTGTAGCGGCAGCTGTGAGATCTCAGGGGCCCTCGCGCCATGCGTGTGTCGACCCATGCACCCAGCATGCCTTGCCCCCAACTGCCTTGCTGCAGGACCGGCAGGCCGAGTTTGTGCTGCGCTGCATCCGGCACCTGCAGCAGCTGCATGGCAGCAGGCAGGCTGGCTCCCGACAGCCTGAGGGGCAGCCATTCCGCCTGGTGCTGGTGGCGTACAGCATGGGCGGGGTGGTGGCACGAGATGCCCTGTGCCGCCTGTCCGCCGACCCCAGCTTTGGTGAGCGGCTGCCGGTTGTGCAACTGCTGCCGGGTATGCTCTTACATCTTACATGCATGCTGCGCTGCACTGTCGCCATGCCAGCATGCAAGCAGTGAGGCGGAGCATGGCTGTCGGCCAGGGATGGCACTGTGCCAAACGTTCCTGCCCACCCTTCCCCCCTCCCTCCTCCATTCCAGACCTGGGCCAGGTGGTGGCCCTGATCACCCTGGGCTCACCGCACCACTTCCCAAAGCTGCTGCCCAACCAGCAGCTGAGTCGGCTGGTGGCGGGGCCACCTAGCAATGCAACAGCGGCGGCTCAGGCAGCCTCAGCCGCCGCTGCCGCTGCCGTGCCGCGCGCCAACATTGCGGCGGGGGCGGCCGACTACTTCCTGCCCCACACGCTGGGCAGCGCTGGCGCACCGGTCCGGCCGGGGGAGCAGCCGGAGCTGAGCCTGCTGATGCGCGACATGCCGGGGGTGTGGACCACATGCGGCCACAAGGTCAGCCGTGCTGGTGGGGCAGGCACTGCGCTGCTGGGGCGGCAGCATGCACTGCGGTGCTCCTCGCTGCCACATAATCTGCGCATGCCTGCCTCTCGCGCGGTTGCCGAATCTGCACATCCTTGCTTCACTCCCCACCCTGCCCCACACTGCCACAGGGCATTGTGTCGTGCAACCAGCTGGTGCGCTTGCTGGTGCCGCTGCTGGTTGATGCCACCTCAGCCTCCCTGGACCCAGCAAGCAGCACCGCCGAGCGGCAGGCAGCCATCCAGCTGATGCTGCAGCGGCGGCTGGCCCCCAGCACAGGCGCGGCGCTTGGGTTGCAGCCAGCCACAGCGGCAGAGGCGGCAGCAGCCAGCGAGCAGGCGCAGCAGGAGCAGCAGGCAGCCTGCCCCGTTGAGCAGCTCGCGGCTGCAGACACACGGCTGCCGGCACCAGTCGACACTCCACTGTTCCTAGGGCGCGTGCCAGCCGGCCGGCTGGTGCGGCTGACGTGGGATGCGGCGGAGCTAGCGCAGGATGCGGCCCACGGCCTGTTGCTGCTGGCCCACGCAGCCCAGCCCTGCAGCCAGCTGAGCATTGCGGCCGTGAGTAGCAACGGCGAGTGGCGGCCGCTGGCAGCCACAGCAGTGGCGCTGCCGCCGCTGCTGCCCGAGCTGCAGCAGCGCTGGGTGCCACGGCACTGGGAGGAGCTCATGCAGGGCATAGATTGGCAGCAGAACGCCACGCAGCTGCTGTACGTGCCCTTTGCCAGCGTGCCTGATGGCAGCCGGCTGCTCAGAGTGGACGTCGCAGTGCAGGGCGACGCCGCCGGCACTACAGCCCTGCTGGCCCAAGTGCTGGACAGGCAGCCAAGCGAGCAGGTGCTTCACCTGCCTCATCCAGGCAGCAGCCGGACACTCAAGCTGCCAGCGGAGCACGCGGCGGCCGTGCCTTTACAGCTGCCCGAGCGCTTCTGGCCACTCGCCGGCAGCGGCGGCGCGGCGGGTGGCAGCCTCATCCTGGGCAGCCTCGCTGCACTGCTACTGGGCGACACGCCGCCGTGGAGCCTGCACATCCAGGTGACGCACTGCGAGAGCGGCGGCAGCAGCAACTCTCTCCCAGACCTGCTGCCGGCAGTGGTCGGTCTGGCGGCCGGCAGCTTGCCAGGCGATGCTGTGCGGGTGGGGGCGGCTGCTGTGCCCGGCAGCGGCGGCGGCGCGATTGTGCCGCTGTGGGACGGCCTGCTGCAACACAGCCGAGCAGGCCGGCCGCAGCTGCTGCTCATCAGCCACCCCAGCTGCGCACTCAAGCTCAGGTGAGAAGTCTGAACACGTGGCTTTGCAGGGCTGCGGAACAACCGCCACACACGAATGCTGCCATGAGCATGCACTGCCAGCCGAGCAACAAACAACTGCTGATCGGACCGCTGCTCCCCTTCATCCAGGCTGGACTGGGACGTGGCTGGCTGGCTGGGCCTGCGCCTGCGCCAGCTGCTCTTTGTGCTGCCGGCACTGAGCATTGCAGTCAGCCAGGCTCGGCTGAGCCCCGTGCCGGGTGCAGCGGGCCGCACAGCAGTGGTAGCGGCATTGGTGGCCGCCTGGGCCTCGCAGCACCCCGCCGAGCTTGCAGCAACCATGCCCAGCCTGCACCCCTGGCTGAGGCTGTCGGCAGTCGAAGGCGTGATGGCGATGGCTCTTGCCACTGGCTGTGCCAGCCTGGTTGGCGCGCTGCAGCTTGCGGGCCTGCGCCTGCTGTCGGCAGCGCTACCCGCCAAGGCAGCCAGGTGCAGTGGCGCGGCGCTCAGTTGCCTGGGCGCAGCAGCCATCGCCGCCAGTTCGGTGGTGCACCCGGCACTCACCGCCTGCAGCGGCGGGCTGTGCTTGGCGCTGCGGCTGGCAGCAAGGGGCAAAGCGGCTGGCCAGCCCAGCCCTTGCGCACTGGCATGGCTCGCGTTCTACGGGCAGCTGGCGCTGCTGCCCTGTTTGGGGCTGTACAGCTGGCTGGTGAGCAGCGTGCGGCAGTGGGCGTTGCCGTGGACGGACGGTCATGCGGTGGTGCTGGCGCTGGCACTGCACGCCCTGCTGCTGCGCACTGGTAGCGACAGCGGAGCGGTGGAAGGTGGCCGGGCACGGGGCAGCGGCGGCAGTGGGCGAGCGCTGGTGCGGGCGGCGCTGCACGAGGCGTCGGCGGCGGTGGGCACGGTGGCATGCCTCCTGGGCCACCCCTTTGTGCTTGTGTACATTGCATGCGCCTCTGCTGCCGCTCAACTGCTGTGAGCAAGACATGGGGGAATGTGAGGCTCTGACGTTGGGCGGCACCTAGTCACCCGCCTACTCAGCCAGCAGCGCGGCAGCGTCGACAGAGTGATGGGCGGCCGCAGCTGCGCTCCCCTTGCATTCTGGCCTTTCCTCTCCACACACACCGCCTGCCAGACCTCGGGCAGCCCCTCGGAGCACAGTACAGCAGGAAAGGCGCCGCCTTTCGCCCTCCCGGTGCGCCGGGCCGCCCGCCCGCCCGCTTCCGCCTTGCAACCCGCTTCCAAGGCCCACGCCAAGGGCGCAGGGGCCCTGCAGCCCCTCCCGGAAGCTCCCGGCTCCGTGCAACCACCCAGTCTCGTGAGCCGCCCCTGACGCAGGCCACCAACGCGCCAGGCAGCCCGGCCGCAAGCATGCGGGGCTGGAGCGTGGTCACTGGAGCCGAGAGCTGGACGCCCCAGCTCTCTGCGCCGCGCGCCGCCGCCGTGGCGGCGCTGATGCCGGC
>RRZL01000059.1:151649-164334 GCA_006782975.1 Chlorella sp. Dachan | reverse complement strand
CGGGCCAAGCGGGCGGAGCTGATGGACGAGCTGCAGGTTGGGGCGGGGGGAAAGCGCTGGTAGGGCAGCCGGGAGGCACCTTGGTGTGTGAGTTCTTGCTGCACAAGTTGCAGCTCTGCTGCTCTGCCCGCGCCACAGCCCTCAATCCTACTCTGTCCTCCCAGCCGGCCCCGCCCATCCACCCGCGACCTCCACAAAAAACTCGCAGATCAAGGTGACCAGCCTGAGCCAGCAGAACTCGCGCCTTGTGAGCCATGTGGCGCTGGTGGAGGGGCAGAAGGCCATGCTGGCGCAGCAGGTGGGCGGGCTGGGTGGGTGGGTGGGTGCCGTGGGTCCGGAGGGCATGGCATGATTGGGTCTGAAGGAGGGGCAGCTAGTTTGCACGTGCCGAGGGTGCTGGCATGGTTGTTTGGAGCTGGGACCTCGCAACCAGCGCGCACTCGAGCGCCCTCTTCCTCCCCATTAACCTCCTCCCCTTCCTCTCCATTAACACCTCCCCTGCCTCCCCGCCAGGTGGCTGTGCTGGGCGAGAAGCTGGCGGAGAAGCACAGCGAGGCGGTGGTGCTGTACAACCAGATTTTCCAGGTGCGTAGGTTGGCAGCACTACGATCTGGCTGGCTGGGTGGGTGGTCCGGGGAAACGAGGGAGGAGCTGCTGCAACGGTGGACAGTCCGCCGGTGCAGGGCAAAGGGCTGTAGCGCTGTAGTGCGGCCCTTGCAGGCGTGGACCCAGGGGCACCCATCTTGCCCCTCCGTCCCAAACAACACCCAACCACCTGGCTTCTTCTCCCCGGTTTCTGCTGCAGCTGCGCAAGCACCTGTCCCCGGAGACTGTGGCGCAGGTGGAGCGCGAGGCGGCCGCATGCACGCCGCCGCCATCGGGCCCGCACGGTGCGGGGCAGTTGTGCAGGAGGGTGAAGAGCGCTGCACCTTCAAGCCGGGCTGAAGCCTGGCATGTGACGGTTCTAGCAGTTCCAGCAGCTGGCGTGTGGCTTGCATGCGCTCACTGCCAAGCACGCTGATCCGCCCTGCTGCCATGCGCACCCCAGCCACCCGCAGGTGGCGTCGGCATGGCGCACTTCATGCCTGTCACGCCCAGCGCGCCGGCCACAACAGCCGCCGCCCCGGCCACCGCGCTGTCGCTGGGGCTGGGCCAGTTCCCGGACCTGGGCCTGCCGGTGAGGCTCTGCTCGGACGCGGGCTTGTGTGGGAGGCAGGTGGCGGTGGTGCCTACGGGTGCCTGGTGTGGCGAGCAGTCGAGCTTTCTGCCGAGCTTTTCTGAGCACTGCGCCGCCTGCCGCCCCGGCTGCAGGGGATGTCCTTCCTGGCGTGAGGCCTCCGGCCACCCACCAGGTGGACCCGTCGCCTAGCACGCTACAAGCAAGATGCACGGCCGGCCAGCAGAAGCTGGCTGGACTTGAGCCCTCCGCCCCGGCGGTGGCGCGCGCGCCCCCCAGCCGCTGGAATGTGGCACGCACATTTGGGGGCAGGGCCGCCGCCGCCCAAACTCAAAGCTCGCCTGTTGAGCCCCTGCTATCGCTTCCCTGTCTTGCTCACACAATGTAGCACGCTTGCCACGCGCCCACCCGCCTGCCTGCCCATTGCTCACGTGCCAGCCTGCTGGGCGCCCCAGGGGTGCACAAAGCACCCCAGGGCCGTCCCGCCTACCAACCGCAGTGCCTGCCTCCTCTCCGGTAGACCAGACGCCTCTCTCTCCCCCCTTTGTCCTTCTAGGCAGCCCCGTGGTTTATCACGTATTTTGCCGTGTGAGGAGATATGCGGCAGGTGGTGTGCCGCCCTTTGCTGTTTCTCTTTAAATCTGGGCCCTCGGTGTTCTGAGAGATCCACGTTTCTGAGCCTTGCCTCATGCCTGCTTCCGCCATTCACGCCGCCATACTTGCCACCCTTTCACTGCCAAGCCTCGCGCACACACCACCACGCCGTCACCCTTCTTGCTGTTTCCTGCTTTCCATTTGCCCGACCATTTGCCAGCGGCACCCCCTCCTGCCTGCCTGCCTGTAGATGCCACAGACTGCGGCACCCCCTCCTGCCTGCGTGCCTACCTGCCTGCCACCGTTAATGTAAGAGACGATGGTTGTGTGCAGAATGAGTGTGCCAGCAGGCCGTCTCACAGCAGGGCTGTCGCAGCGCGGCGACGTCGGCGGTGGCGGCAGGCGAGCTGCTGCATTGGGGCAAGCAAGCATTCGTGTCGTCACAACAGCGCATTGCTCCCGGAGCCTCCTGCAGCGCACGGGCTGGGCTAAAACAGCGGCGCCTCGCAAGTTCCGGCCTTTGCTGGCTTGAAAGACTGAGGCAAGCGTCGCGCTGGACTATTATATGCAATGCGGCAAGTTGCGCAACTGGTGCCGCCGCCGCCGCTGCCACCGCTGCCGCCGCCGCCGCCAACTCGTACCACGTGCTGGCCATGCCGCTCTCTTCCCTGACCATCGGTCCGCGCAGCTCATAACGTCAGCATGAGGCAGGGGCTACGGCCAGAGCAGACGGGGCCAGCGACGCAGCTGTATGGCACAGATGCGGGGCGCTACACCACGCAGGTGCTAGCCGCCGTGCCGCTGGTGCAGAGGAATTGTTTGAATGCTCTGACCGTTCATTGCATCCAAGCTTCAAACTCTTCTACTTGACTTGGATAAGAAACTAGCCTCGGTCCTTTTTGCATGCTGCAGAACGCTGGGCTGCAGCATGACATGGCGTCCCTGGCCGTCGCTCTGCTGGACTTGCCGGTGGGTGGCCTGCCGCTGGTGGGCTGCCAGGTTTTAGCATCACACTGCTGATGACCAGAACACGGTTGTTATGATTGTCTCAACGCCCCTTCCGCTGCATAGTTGGCCTGTCACTCCTCCCACCCTGCGCAGCCCGGCGCCACCCCCGTGCTCGCCGACATTGGGTGCGGCTCGGGGCTCAGCTGCCGGGCGCTGCAGGCCAGCGGGGCAGCCTGGGTGGGCACCGACATCACGCGCGAGATGCTGCAGCTTGCAGCCGCTGATGGTGGCTGTGCTGGCCGCCTGGCGCTGTCTGATTTTGGCCAGGGGCTGCCCTTGCGGCCTGGCTGCCTGGATGGCGCCATCTCCATCTCAGCGGTGCAGTGGCTGTGCAGCAGCGGCGGCGAGGGCCAGGCAGGGCCGCCACCCGCCATGCTTCGCTTCTTCCAGGCACTGCACGCCTGCCTGGCGCCCGGCGCTGCTGCCGCGCTGCAAGTGTATCCTCAAGGTGGGAGGTGGCAGTGGAGGGACGTTTCTGCCTCGGCGGTCCCTGCCTTGTCGTGCCTTGCATGTGTCTTGCCAGCTCGAGTTGCCTGCCTGCTCCTGGCTGCTGCCGCAGATGATGAGCAGGCGCAGCAGCTGGTGGCGGGCGCGCTGCAGAGCGGCTTGGCGGCGGGGCTGCACGTCTCCTTCCCGCATGCGACCCCGGCCAAGAAGTGAGTCGGGAGCTGGGCATGCATCTCTGCCTGCCACTTGGCAGCTGGACGCGACAATGTGCGCTCTTACAACAGCTTGCCAGCCTGACCAGAGCGCTCCCCTTGTCTGTGCCATCCCAGGCTGTATCTGCTGGCGCGCCGTCCTCTGGGGCCACCGGGCCCCGCTGGCCTGGCCGCCCACCTGTCGCAGCACTGCTGCAGCCTGGCATGGCCCAAGTCGGGCAGCTGCCTGCTGAGCTGGGCGCGCTTCTTGCAGCAGCAGCAGCAGCAGCAGCAGCAGCAGCAGCAGCCTGCAGCCCTGCTGCCTGCCATCGAGCGCATGCAGCAGGAGCACGCTGTGGCGGGCAGGCACATGCTGCGCCTGCTGCGCCGTGCAGAGGCGCTGTCGTGGCAGAGCGGCGGCACTGCCGCATGCGGCGGCGGTGAGTCCTCTGCCACCGTCAATGAGACAGTTAGCAGCGGCAGTGAGGCGTCAGTCCTGCAGGCAGAGCTGCAGCTGGTGCACCGTGGGCTGCAGCCGTGTGGCGGCCCGCTTTACGTGCAGCTGACCGCAGCGCCGGAGCTGCTGGGTGGCGGCGGCGGGACAGGGGACTGCACATGTGCCAGGCCAGAGCAGCAGACGGCGGTCGGGGCAGCAGCAGCACAGCCGCAGAGCGGCCAATCCGCAGCTGGGGCGGCAGGCCCGTACCAGGGCCACGTGCCAGCTGCAGTTGCGGCAGCGCAGGTGATGCTGACTTGCCATGCATGGCTCGATGGCCACAGCAGCAATGGAGCATCTGGCACCGACACTTGTGAAGTGCTGCATGCAGTATTGAAGGCGGCAGAGGGTGCGGCGCAGCACGCCAAGCAGGCGCCCCTCCAGCCCTTCCGGGCACCCCCAGCCGGCAGCAGCCTGAAGGCCCACCAGTTCATGCGGTTGGAGCCTCTGGAGCCCGGCAGCGCTCAGCAGGCAGCGACGCCCTCCCGCCTGCAAGGGCCACGCCAGCGGCCACTGGCGGCGGTGCTGCATGCTCACAAGGCGGCGCAGCACCTGGTGCTACGGTTCAGCTGCGAGGCGACGCCCTGCGGTGCCTGCACCGACACAGCTGGCAGCGGTGGCGGCGGCACGTGCGGCAGGTTGTCGTGCTGTGCACACGTCGCCCGCTGCATGCGCGGCTTCTGTGCAGGCGAGAATGCCAGCGTGGTGGCAGTGGATGCGCAGCTGCACCCGGGCCGCCATGACTCCACGTGGCTGCTGTTTGTTGCCGGCCTGCAGCACCGCGACCGTGCAGACCTGGCGACCGCCCTGGACAGGCACTTTGCTTGAGCTGGCTGGCATGCTGTTGCATGACTCGACACCTTGAACGCCTGACCAAAACTCGGCATCGGGTGGCGGGCAGTGCCGTCGTCACGCTGGGCCAGTGGCAGCGCCGGCGCCACATGCTCCCACACGCTCACTTGATCACAGTGCTTGTACAACCACCTCAACCATTTCACCTCGCAATCAAACTGATCAGGTCAATCTTTTGAGGCCTGCCAGCGTCAAACCCAATAGCGCCGCGCGCCACCATGCTCCGAGCCCGCGGGCTGATTGCCTTGATTGATGTGGCGAGACAAGCGGGTGTCGGCTGTGCCCCGCTTGGTTGCGCAGCGGCCCTGCAGCACCTCCAGCGGCACTGCAACTACGCCGCTGCAGCCGCTGGAGGGCTGCTGAGCGCACCATCCAATCCAGCATCGGCAGATCTATGCCTACTGCGCGGGTGGTGCGCGCCAGCCGCTGGGCTACACACCGCCGCCGCTGCCGCCGCCGGGCAGCAAGGGACCGCTGGGCCAACAGCTGCCTCATCTGCCGCCCAGCCTGAGAAGATTGTGCTGTACCGCGGCAGGGGCATGCGCGTGTTCAGGCTACTGGTCAGGTGGGCAGCTAGCGCTGGCAGTGGAGCTTGCTGAACAGCGCGCTGCGTCTTCCGAACGCGCTGCATTGTTGCCGTGCTGCCACCTCTGCGCCTGTCCGCTGCTCGGCTTAACACAGCGCCGCCCCTGACACCTGCACGCCATGTGCAGGCTGAAGGTGTTTCAGTTGGCAGGCATTGCGGCGCTGGCTGTGCCCATCAACACCTTCCTGGCCACAGGCAATGTGGAGAGCACGCAGGTGGGGCGCCTGCTGCCCCGTGCTGCCAAGGCCTGCCAAGGGCTGTGGTTACGATGCTGCGTGGCTTGCTTGGTGCAGTGGCGAAAGCGTTGCCGGCTTGCCCGCTGTTGTTTCGTTGCAGCGCTGGGCTGTTGGCTGCATCTTGCCCTCTCATGCGCCTCCCCTCCACTTGCCCAGGTGGTCATGGCTACGGGGCTGGTGGTGGGCGCAGGCGTCGCCTCCACAACGCTTTGGTACTACTCCCGGCGCTACCTGGGGGAGATGTCGCTGCTGCCCAGCAGCGCAGCGGGCCAGCCGCCGCGCCTGCGGCTGAGCGTGCTCGACTTTTGGGGCAACCGAGAGGTTTGCTGCTTGGGGTGGTGGTGGGGCGATTGTGCATGCGGCTGGGCAGGTGGGGCCAGGGAGTGCAGCGGTGGGCAGGGCTGCCTGCAGACTGGACCATGGTTCCAGGCCTCACGAGTAGAGTAGCATGCAGACGGCAATGCGCAGTCATGCCCCCTTCGCTCTCAACCCCTCGACCCCTGTTCCCCTCCCCCGCTCCCCGCCTCAGGACAACGACGTGCCGCTGCAGGCGCTGGTGCCGCCGCTGGCGGAGCTGCCGGAGGCTGCCCAGATGGCGGCCGCCATGGAGCCGCTGCTGCCACTGGATGTGGAGGGGGACCGCCAGTACTTCCTCAGGCAAGCGCCGGGGGGAGCGGATGGTGCTGGTGGTGCCAACAGCCCTGGGAGCGTTGCAGGCGATGTGCAGCGTGTGTGTGGCTGTGGGCCTGTCCCGACGCGCAGAGTGTGTCGTTTGTGCTGAGCATCGGGTTTCCCTCAGTATCCGTGATGCATACATAGCTGCTGCTGATGGCTCAAGGTGCGATCCCTGCCGCTCCCATCACCAACCTGCCGCCCTCGCGTCATCGTCTCTGCAGCGTGCGCTATGGGACTGTGGTTGACGCACACATGCTGCGCAAGCTGCTGACAGGGAAGCTGGAGGGCCAGCAGCTGCAGCGAGACGACGGCAGCGGCTGATGCAGGGCCAACACAGCTGCTGCGCTGCTGTGGAGCTGCCGTTCTGTGTTGATTGCAGTGCAAGCGCGATTGCGATGCGACTGATGTAAAACACAATGGCAGGCGGAATAAAGACGGGCAGCACACATAATAAACGCTGGCAGCCATCTCCCCGCATCTCAGTCGGCGACAAAGCCGCCCCTGCTCTTCATGCCGCTGCCGCCGCAGTCGGGGCAGCCCAGCGTCTGCGAGCCGCGGCACAGCCAGCAAGGCGCATCTTGCGCAAAGAAGAAGCGGCTGTCTGCTAGGCCGTTGCGCTGCGCAGGGGCACAGGCGGGAGAAGAAGAATCGGTTGAGTTGGGGCAGCCGCACTGCCTGTGGCCCAGTTGCACGCTCTCCTGCAGCACTGGAGCACGCACACGCCACCCTTGGCCGTCTGCCCACCTGGATGATGACGTTGCGCTCATTCTTAAACAGCTCCTCAGCCTTGTCCGCCGCGTTCACGCCCGTGCCGTTGCACTGGTGGCACGGCGCCGCGCCGCTGCCGCCGCACCGCTCGCAGGTGCAGCTGTCGGGGAAAATGGGGCCCAGCCCCGCCGCCGCCCGCCGTTTGCGCTCCAGAAACTCCAGCTGACCAGCGCTCAGCGTGCCCCGCTCCTCATCACTCACAAATGACTGCTGCTGCTGCTCTGCTGCCTGCTGCGCCGGCTGCGGTTGCTGCGCTGCTGCCAGGCGCTGCGTTGTGTTGGAGGGTGCATGGAGCAGGAGGATGAGCAAAGGTGCTGCAGACCGGCATGACTTCACAAGTTGGCATGTGGAGCACAAGGCAGTAGCTGAGATTTGCCGCACTCGGCATCCGCAAGGCGGCACCAGTGGTAGGGCCGCCGCTGCCGCCGCCGCCGCCGCCCTGTCGGGCGTTTGTGCGTCCCAGGCCGACCCTCAACGTCTCACTCGCAGCCTGCTGCGCAGTGGGGCCAGCCGATCGGGCGCCCTGGCTTGCAGGGCGGCACTGGCGGGAGTAGCCCTGCTGCTGGCGAGCATGTGTCGGACCGAGTGCAGCTGCGGTGAAATGTCCTGATTGCTCACAGGTTGCAGACGGGGCACAATCTGGCTGTAACTTGCCACTGCGACGAGTGACCTGGCCGCCCCTCATGCAGCGCTCCGAAGGGCAATCAGGCAAGCAGCCATTTGCGTTTCACATCTAGGGCCTGCGTAGAACATCCAACGCCAGCATTGGGCCAGGGCACCCCTGGGCGCCGACTTGCAAACCCGCTCTGCCGCCCTGCAAGCCCATTGTCATCCAGCGGCCCCAAGACTGCAGAGGTAGAGCATCCAAGTTTAGAGCAACGCAGCAGGGCATCGCCAGCAGCGGGTGGTAGCAGCGGCGAGCAGCGGCGGCAAGCAGCACGTGGGGTGGGCGGCCATGCGGGCCAACGCCAACCTGGTGATCCGAGGGCAGCGGGTGCTGCTGGTGCCCTACCGGAGGGAGCACGTGGAGCTGTACCACAGCTGGATGCAGGACCCGGTGCTGCAGGTGAGGGCAGGGGGCAGTGCGGTAGCGCACACCTTGCTCGCGCCTGTCCGCCTGGCCACAGCTTCACACGCCATGCCCATGGCACGCGCTGCCGCTGGCCGATGGATGCGCTGATGCTCACCCACCGCAACAGGAGCTGACGGCCAGCGAGCCGCTGACGCTGGATGAGGAGTATGAGATGCAGCGCAGCTGGGCGGAGGACGAGCAGAGTGAGTGCTTGACCCGCCCTGTTGTTGTTCCCGGGCGTTGAGTCGATGTCCACCCGCTGGCACCAGCTGTCGCAGCATGCAGTGTGGACCCGTTTGTAAGGAGCTGCTGATGCCCGCCCGACAGCAGTCACTCGCCTCCCAACCTCCCATCCCCCGCAGAGTGCACATTCATCCTGCTGGACCCCGACCTGCCCGACACCCCCGGCACCGGGAGTCGGGGCGGAGCCATGGCGGGTGCGGCTTGTTGTTGCACTTTGCACGCCCAGCCCCTGTATCAGCTTGTTGTTGCGCTTTGCACGCCCAGCCCCTGTATCAGCTTGTTGTTGCGCTTTGCACGCCCAGCCCCTGTATCAGCTTGCAGTAGCCACTGGCGAGGCTGCAGCGCACGCTGCACCCTGCATGCCGAGGCAACATGTCAAAGTGGCTGGGGGTGCAGTATCCCTCGGCGCCTGTCCTTGCACACGGCTGCGCACGTGGCTCACCTCTGCCCACCGGAGCCTGGCCTGCAGGCGACGTCAACATCTTCCTGAACGACCACGACGAGCCGCACACCGCCGAGATCGAGATCATGGTGGCGGAGCCGCGCAGGTGCGGTTGAAGCGGGGCTGGCCTGCGTTCTGAGAAGCGCATGCCCGCTCTCACTGCCTCTGGAGTGTGTGACTGCAAGCCAGGTGGGTGGCAGTGTTTAACCACATTGGCTGGTGCCTGTCCAGCCACCTTTGCTTGCTGCCGCCTCGCCCCTCCTTGCTGCAGCCGGCGGAAGGGCATTGCGGAAGAGGCGCTCACGCTGTTCATGGCGTACTGCTCCTCCCGCCTGGTGAGCTCTGCGAGGGCTGGACGCACGGTTATGCCGCTGCTTCAAATGTGGCAGCAAGCGAGGGGCCAGCTCGTTGTTCACAGCTTTGAGTACGCATGTGGCTCCACACCACAGCCCCTGCGGCCCCACCACCCCGCCCACCCCCAGGGCGTGACCAAGTTCCGGGCCAAGGTGGGGGAGACCAATGCCCCCTCCATCCAGCTGATGACCAAGCTGGGGTTTGAGGAGGTGTCGCGCAGCTCCATCTTCAAGGAAGTCGCGCTCGAGCTGCCGGTTCAGGGGGCAGCAGGCGAGCGGCTGGCGGCGGCGGCGGCGGCGATGCAGACAGCGGCCTACGACAGCGAGGGCGGCAGCGAGCAGCAGCCAGAGCAGCAGCAGCAGCTGAAGCAGCCGCAGCAGCAGCAGGGGAGGTGAGATGACATGCTTCCTGTCTTGAAATTTAAGCTGCACCGCCGAAGGCAACATGGGGACTGCTGCTTGCGTCGCCGCCGCCGCCCGAGCATCAGGGCATGCACAGCAGGTGGGGCTTTTTCACCGGTGATCACAGCGGTGTCAGGCAGAGCGGCTGGGCGCGGGCCGGAACGCTACAGGGGCCCCGTGAAGCGAGCTGTCGGCGCTATGGCGCGCACGAAGCAGGCCAAGCCGGTGCGCGCTGCCCTTGCCGATCCGGGACTTTGCTCAGCTCTGACGAGTGGCGGCAGGGCTGGGGGGCTGCGCTTGTTGCCGCTCGAACCGCTCGGCGCCTCCCCTGCAGAGCCCGTCCAAGCGGGGGGCCACCAAGACCCTGCCCAAGAAGGGCAAGTCGCCAGCCAAGGCCGTGAAGGCGGCGGCAGTCAGTGAGTGCGAAGAGCGGCGGACGCCGCTGCTGCCGCCTGCACCCGGCCACAGCCGACAACGCCCTTGCACCTGTGGCGCCACTTGCAATGGTTGAACAGTGCAGGCAGCAAGTGTTGTCGTGTGAGCACGAAGATGATTGCACTCTGCCTCCCCTGCTTGCGCCTGCCCCGCCGCAGAGAAGCCGCACCGCTTCCGGCCGGGCACGGTGGCGCTGCGCGAGATCCGCAAATACCAGCGCAGCACCAGCCTGCTGATCCGCAAGCTGCCCTTTGCGCGGCTGGTGAGGGGCAGCTGAGTGGGTGGGCGGTTCCTATGCTGACTGTGTTTTGCAATGCTGTTCAGCTATAGCGGCACAGCCCTGCCGAGTGGATGGTGGGTGCTGCCCTGACACGCCACCCTGCCAATCACACGCTCCCTGCCTGCCGTGCCGCGCCCCCGCTGCTGCCGCCAGGCCAAGGAGATCACCAACAACGTGGCGCCCGAGCCGTTCCGCTGGACGGTTGAAGGCATGCTGGCGCTGCAGGAGGCGACCGAGGACTTTATTGTGAGGCCGCCAGCCTGGTGGAGGGTGGGCCCAGGTGGCGGGTGCTGCTGCAGTGAGCCGGATGTTGGGTTGGTGAGGGCGCTGCCACCGCCCGGACGTGGCGCAGGCGCTGCAGGATTGCGCTGGACCCTGCAGCTGCAAGGCCAGACTGAGCTCTGCAACCATGCCTGCAGGTGCACCTGCTGGAGGACTGCAACCTGTGCGCCATCCACGCCAAGCGCGTGACCATCAGTGAGTGGGCAGCCGCGGCCGGGCAGTGGGCTGCTTTGCTGTTACGGCGTGGTTCAAGGTTTAGCTTTCATCGCGTTCTGCTTGACGTGCACGCGTCGTCCCAGCATTCTAACGCCGGCGTATGTCCTCCGCCCGCTGCTCCCCGCAGTGCCCAAGGACATGCAGCTGGCGCGGCGCATCCGCGGCCCCGTTTACGGCGTGTGCAGCTACTGAGGCTCCGCACCCTGAGCGGCAGCTGTGGTTGGGCTGCCGACAGGCAGGCCCCCTCAGCCTCCGCTGAGTTTGGTGCCAATCAGCAGCTGTTCTCTTGTCCCATAGGCAGCCAGCAGCAGCAGCAGCAGATGTCTTTCCGTTGTTTGACGCACTGACCCTTCCCACGCTGCATGCATCTTCACCCCTTGGATGCTTAACCTGCAGACACTCCGCCTGACTTGACTCCGCCCTGACACCCCCCTCCTCACTGACTCGGCAGTTCTCAGCAGCAACTCAGCATATTAAAAGAAGCCATGATAACTTTGCAAGAAGGCAGAAAGGAAGGGTTGGCGGCGTGTCTGTCTTCAGCGACATGTCTATCTTCGTTGGCGCAATCAAATCAAACAGCGGGTTCATTCTGTGGGGCGGGTGCCCCTCACACTCACACGGCAGCCGTGGCAGCGCTCTTGCCCACCGGCTGCGGTTGTGTCTCCGGTTCCGGCTCCAGCCCAAGGTACTTGCCATTGATGGTTTTGCCGGTCACCCGCTGCCGCAGGCCTCCCAGCAGCTCGCCCCAGCTGCGCTGCGCCGCCGCCGCGCCCGCGTCCGCCTCGGTCCACGGCTGGCTGAAGGGCACAGTGCTGCCCACCTCGAATGTTGTGTCGCGGGCGGCGGGCTGCTCCAGCAGCGCCACGCACAGCTCGGCCACGTCCTGAGAACATGGAGGCCGGGGTGCAGGGAGGGTGTGGGCTTGGGGATCTGGGCAGCATCACACGGCACGCAGGCGCGGGATGGCATTGAATGAACGTAATGGGCAGTGGCACCAGAGTGCATACCCAGGTGCCAGCTAACGAGCGCCTGATCCCACACCCCAGCAACGCCGTGCGCAGCCAGCCACATCCCGCTGAGCAAGGCAACCTGTCCTGCAGAGTCTTATTTAGGGAATCTTACCTCGCGCGACACCTTGCCCTTGAGCGTGTCTCCCTGCTCCACCACCAGCGGCATGCCCCCCGCCTCCTCAGTCAGCGCGGTGGGGCGCACAATGGCAAACGGCACGCCGCTGGCCCGCAGCTCGTCCTCGGCTGCAAGAGGGAAGGTGACAGGCAACTAGGGGTGAACGGGCATGGGGGCTTGCGGGGCGCTCCTTTGCAGGGCGGTCGCCGGCCGAGCGGCACAGCAGCTGCCAAGCACCACTGCACCCCAGCTTGCAACTTGCTGCTCGCTCGGCTTGTCTCTCCAATCTGCTGCCATAAAAACGCTTATCGACCACCTCCAACACAGCGCCCCTCACCCTTGAGCTTGTAGTCCAGGATGCCGCCCAGCATGTCGTTCATGCGCACCGCCGGCGGCTCCTTCTCAATGTCGATGCCCGGCCGGCTGGGACGCGTGACGCCGCTGGAGGACACGTGCACCCAGCGGGGCGGGGCGCCGGGGGACACGTACCCTGCATGGGGGCAGCAGGTGCGGGAGGGCTGCTGAGGCTGGGGCTCAGCGGTACACTGCCGAAGGCTGGAGCGGGCCCTGCGGGAGCCCTGCTCGCATCTCAATCAACCCCATCCCCTGTGGTGCAAGCAACAGACCAGCCGGCAGCCATGCTATGGCATGGCATGCGGCTGCCCACCGGAGATGCGCTGCAGGGGCAGCGAGAAGGCGCCCTCTTGGAACGTGGGGTTGAGTGCGCCGTCCTGCTCAAACTTGCTGCGCGGCGCGGGTGGGAATGAAGGTGTGGGCGGGGGGATGGGTGGGTGGATGGGTGGTG
>RRZL01000059.1:104089-151352 GCA_006782975.1 Chlorella sp. Dachan | reverse complement strand
AGCTGGGCAGTGGTAGCTGGGCAGTGGTAGCTGGGCAGTGGTAGCTGGGCAGTGGTAGCTGGGCAGTGGTAGCTGGGCAGTGGCAGCATGGGTATGGCAACAGCACTCACTGGTCAGACGTACCACAGCATTGATGCCAAGATGACCATCGAGTGCCCTGCCCTGCCCGCCCCCTCACAAAGCACACCGACTCACCGTCATTGGTGGTGTCAAAGGCAAGGGTGTATCCCACAGCATCCCAGCCGGGGTCGGTGCGGATGATGCACTTGTAGCGCAGGCCGTTGCCCTTCACTCGCAGCTCCAGGCCGTCAAAGACTGCAGCAGAACGGCGAGCGCACGGTGAGGATAGGGGTGGGGCAGGGCTGCAGGGACGGTTTGGGCGTTGCAGGTGGTGCGAGTGCAGGCGCGCCAAGCTGCCACGCACGCACACCTCTGGAAAAGCACAGCCAGCCCCGTCAGTTGTACCCACCCGACAGGTCCAGCGGCGGCTCGATGTTGCGGCAGCGAACGGACGCAAACCCGCCGTTGTTGGCGGTGGTGACGTTGCCTGCAAACACGCCTGCGAGGCCGCCGTCCTCGCCCGCCCCTGCATGCAATGGCCGCATTGAGCGGCAGCGTGGTGAGTCACAGATATGGAGTACAGCGGCAACATGCAAGGCGGTGCGGAGCGGCTGCGGGATGCAAGCAAGTACACGTGGCCACCCACAAGCTCCGCACCTCCTGCCTCACCGCTCACGATGCTGAAGTTGCTCTGGCTCACTCCACCCATGACGACATCGTCCAGGCTGCCCCAGCCCTGGATGGCGCCGCTGCCGTCGGGTGCGTACACCGGGCGGCTGGTGCTGCCCAGGCGGCCACCCAGCGCGCCCAGCAGGTGCTGCATGCCGCGCCACTCCACAGACTCGGGGGTGTCGCCCACGATTTGGGGGTCGTAGAACTTGATGCCCTGCTCCAGGGAGGCAGGCGTGAAGCAGGCGGGCCAGGTGAGGGCGGGGCACGGGGTGTTGGTGGGGTTGGGGGCTCAGTTGGGGGTGGGACGTCAACCAACCGGTTCAGCTTGCGGTGCACACCGGTGACACCTGGCCCGCACCTGCAAGTACTTCTTGCGGTCTGTGGTGTCGCCCTGCAGGTGGTCAGAGGCCGGGGCCCAGGGCAGCAGACGGTCAGCAGAGCATGTGCTGGACAAGCTGAAGGTGGCACGCTGGGGTCACGATAGAGCTCACAGCTGCCTGGCACTCTAGCTGCCTGGCTTTACGGCAGCAGCACGCACCTCCTTGGGCACCACGGTGACAGCGGAGCAGGAGACGACCTGCCGCACGCCCTCAAACATCTCGGGCAGCAGCGTCTGGCGCTGCAGCACGCGCATGCAGGGAAGAGTGGTGGTGGGTGGGTGGAGCACGGCAGCACAGCACAGGGGGAGGTTGTTGTGGCTCACAGGACAACCTGCTTTCTGCCTCACTGCACTGTCCGAGAGCTGTAGCCACGCACGCAGATATTACGGGCGGCCCTCCCCCCATCACACCTGCGTGACATCCGCGGCCACCAGCTCCAGAGAGCCGCCGGCGCCAGCGGGCAGCCCCGCCAGCAGCTGCCGCGCCTTCTGCACGTCCCGCACCAGCGCCCGCACGCGGCGGCCACGCGCCAGCAGGCGCGCCACCACGCGCCGCCCAGTGCCGCCAGTGGCGCCAGTCACCAGCACAACACCGGGCTGGGAGGGCTGAGCACCGCCGCTGGCCGGGATCAGCGTCTGCACCGCATTGCCCATGCTGGCGGCAGCGCTGCTGGCACTGGCGCTGGGCGCTGCCGAGCTGCCAAACAGCTTGCGGATGATGTCTGTAGGGGACGGCGGCCGGTTGAAGTACAGGACCGTGTCCAGGAAGCGCCCAAACTCCCAGGGCTGGCGCTGCCCCTGCTTGCCGTTGCCGCCTGCGGCCAGCACCACCACCGAGCGTCGGCTGCGCCCACCGGCAGCTGCCTGCCGCCGCCCTGCGGAAGATGAGGCATCAAAAGACGACGAGGTCGCCTCATCAGGCACCGGGATGGCTGCACGGGCTGTTGTGTGCCTCAACATGGTGGTTTGTGCGCAGGCGGCGGAGACGGCGGGCCCGAGTGCCGGAAGGTGGGAGGGCTTTGGGCAATGGCCCAATGGCACACGGCGGGCGCCACACAGTGCGCTCTTGATCGCCTTGCAGGGCTTAGAGAGGAGCTCACCAAGCCCAGAGACGCGAGAGGGAGCAGCCAGGGCCGCCTGCATCGCTCAGCTCGGGGCACGCCTGTGTGGATGCTGATAGTCAATCCGAGCGGGCGGCGGAGCATGAAACACGCAGCAGAGGCCTGGGTGGTGAATGCGCGCCCATGCTGCGTGCTGGCCTGGGAAACGAGCGCCCCAAATGCGGGCTGGGCGCCCGCCCCGGCCTCTCTCACTGGCTGGGCGAGCAACAGGCAACCATGGTGAGCGGCGGCAGGGGTCGGGAGCATGTGGGCGCAGGGCGGCGGCTGCGGGGCCAGGCAGCGCCTGACTGCGAGGGGCACCGCGCCCCGATGCAGCGGAGCGCGGTTGCAGCGGCCAGAGAGCGCCCAGCAGCCGGACATGCAGCCGCAGTCGTGTGGGGGCGCCTCGGCAGCAGCCCCGTGGCCAGCACTGGGCGGCACCAGCCTCAGCATCACGCGCCTCAGCGGCAGCAGCAGGGGCGGAGGCCGGATGGCACCGCCCGCCGCTAAGGCCGGCCAGGCCTCGGGCTGGCAAGCAGCAGGCGGCCAGCTGATGGAACTGTGACGGCAGGCAGCTGTGCGGCTGCTGCACTGAGTCGTTCGATGTGCAGCGACATGGTGTTGGCAATATTGGCGCTCATCCGGCACGCAGAGCGGCCTAACAATGGCAGCGAGCTGCGGCGATTCAACACGCGCTCACCCCGTTGCAGCGGCAGCTGCAGCCAATCAGCCTATGAGAGCCGACCATGGTGCACACACAGCAGCAGCAGCAGCCTCAACCAGCAGAAACAGCTGGGCACATACTTTGCTGCTGGCGTGCCGCTGAATTGCACGCTTGGGTGTGCCGGCATGTGCCGCTGACTGCCCCCGCCTCCTGCCCACCGTCGCTGTGCTCGTGCAGCCGTCCCAGAAGCGCTTCGCCATCAAGAAGAAGCTGGCCAAGAAGGCCAAGCAGAACCGCCCGATCCCCCCTTGGATCCGGTGAGCGGCGGCGCGCTGGGCCTGCACTACTGCCAGTAGGGCGCTGCCTTGTATGCTTGTGGCATGCTGCAGCGGGTTTCAAGCCTCGACTCCTGCTTACAGCCGTGCGCCTTCCTGCCCAACCCCTCCCCGCCATGTCCAGGTTCCGCACCAACAACACCATCCGGTGAGCACGGCAGCCGGCACCGCTTGCAGAAGAGCAGCAGCACGGCAGCCGTGTCTGCGGCAATAGCCTGGATTTGCCATTTGGTAGCCCCGCAGCCCAGCCTCCTCCCTGACTTGGCTGTTGTGATAAGCTGCTGACCCCGCCATTCACCTGACCTTGCTTGCCACTGCAGGTACAACGCCAAGCGCCGCCACTGGCGCCGCACCAAGCTGGGCATCTAAGCGCCTCCCTCGAGGAGCAGCTGACGGCGGCAGCCCGGACGCAGCAGGCAGTGCGCTGGCAGCGCTCGCAAGGCAGCGCCTCAGTTGGCAAACGATGACAGCTAGCTTGTAACGATGGCCTAGCCGCCGCCCCACACAACATACACTGGCTGTGGCAGGCAGCAGCGTGCTGGCAGGAGCCAAGGCGCAGCCTGAGGATTGGTTACACCAATCGGAGTCACAGAGGAAGAGAGCTGGAGGGGAGGCAGGTACAACAGCCGGCAGAATTGCGGGGAGGAGGGCAGAGGGTTGAGGGATACAGCAGGCCGCAATGGTACAGTGCGCTGTGTGCAGGGTTGCAGCCTTGTGCAGCGGCGGGGCGGCTGAAGCAGAGGGAGCCTGGCGCTACGAGAAGTTGACAAACACCTTGTGGATGGAGCGCAGCTGCATGCCCTTCCGGCAGGTGGGGCACTTCTTCTGCGCTCGCACCGCCTCCACCAGGCAGTCGTAGCAGTACACCTGTGAGAAGCAGGAGGGAAAGAAGGGTACTGAAACTGGACGTAGGGCAAGCCTCGCTGTAGAGCACGGGTAGCGCAGCCCAGTCAAGCCCAGGTTCTCATCACGTCCCGCACCCATCCTGCCAGCCCTCCCCGACTCACATGCCCACAAGTGCCGCTGGCCATCTGCCGCCCCTCGCTGCCGCCCATGGGCTGCGGAGCGGGGAGAAACAACAGCAGTGAGCGGGGCAGCAGGGCGCACTGCGTTGCATTTGCGGCCAATGCGCTTGCAGGGCGTGCGTTACGATCGGCCTCCCACCCCCCACCCCACCCGCCTGCCATCCAACACTGCAGCACCTTTGGGAGCTGCTCACCTCCATGCAAATGCCGCACTTGGGCCCCTCAGGCTCCGGCTCTGGCGGCGGCAGGGCCGCCGCCGCGCGCGCCGCCTGCACCAGCATGGCCTTCATTGGCGACAGCTGCGCCACCTGCTGCTGCTGCGGGGATGGCCGTGGCCGCTTCACGCCGCGCATCGGCCCCCGCTGCGCGCGCTGCACCGTGCTGCGCACTATCTGCAGCTCGCCATCGCCCTCTGGCGGCGAGTCACTGGTCAGATCAATGACGTCACCGCCGCCGCCGGCCCCCGCTGCTGACGCTCGTCGCTGCTGTGGCTGCGGCTGCTGCGCGCGCCCCGCTGGGCCTGCGGGGGCTTGCCGTGATGGGCCGGCCCCTCGCCCGCTGCTGGAGCGCTGCAGGCAAGCGGGACGGGAGAGGCGAGGTTGGTTGGCGGCACGGCAGGCGGGCAGCGGCGCACCCGAGCAGGCGCGATGTGCCCCCCGACAGTCCTTCCCTCTCATCGTGTCAGGTGTTCTCACCTGCTGCTGCGGGTGCGGCTGGTCCTCATCGCTGTCCAGCAGGCAGATGACGTCCGCCTGCGGCGGGCCGGCTGCACCCGCCGGCGCGACGCCGGCCGCTGCCATACTGTGTGGCGGGGTCGCTGTCGGGCGCTGGGTGATAGCTGCAGGTGGAGCGGAAGACCCGCTGCGCTAGCGAGCAGGCGGCTGGAGGGCCGTGGCCAAACTGGCGGACTGGCCGAGGCGTTTGAGCGGCGAGGTCGCCTTGGTAGTGTTGCCGGTCCGTGCTCGTGTGTTGCGTGGAACCTGGTGGGGTGTGGAGGAGGGGCAGCGCGAGTGCCGGGCTTCATGAAACATGCTGAGCACCCCGTGTCGCAGCAGGAAGAGTCAAGCGGCAGCGGCTGTTCAAAACCGAAGGTCGGGGTGAATTTGCCTGCCTGCCAGTGCTGCTAGGCCCCCCAGCCCTGCGAGAAGGCCAAGACAGCAGCCCAAAGTTTGGAAATACAACGCGGCAGGCTCTGCCCGCCCCCTCCCAGGCTCCCAGACGGCCCCAGGGCACAATTCCGGGCGCACCAGCGCGCTTGTGAACCCTACACCAGGATGGCGGCGCGCACCGGCGGCGCCTCTCGCGGCGGCCGCCAGACCGACCTGCTCAAGGATTTTGGCCTGTGAGCCAGAGGTGGCGGTGCGGCCTGATGTGGAGGTTGCTGTGGGACTGCATCTGAGCTTTGTGCTGCCCTGGACCACATCGCCGCGGGCATGGCAGCCACACACACCCTCCCCCGCTCCTCCACCCACGCCTGCAGGAGCCGCAACCCCTTTGTGGACCGCACAGCCGAGAAGACGGAGCTGGATGACGTGTCGCTGTACATGCACTCCGACCTGCTGCTCCTCCACCCACGCCTGCAGGAGCCGCAACCCCTTTGTGGACCGCACAGCCGAGAAGACGGAGCTGGATGACGTGTCGCTGTACATGCACTCCGACCTGCAGGGATTCAAGCCCTCGGGTGCGCTGCTGGGGCAGTGGGGGAGGGAGGGAGGGAAAGGCCGCCGTGTTTGTGCGATGGAATGGGTGGGCGTTGGGGGCACGATGCCTTGGGAGCTTGATCCTTGTGATCCGATCCCACCTGCTGCCTGCTGCAGAGACGACGTACATCTTCTTCGGCCGGCGCGGCAGCGGCAAGACCACCATCCGCATGTCGGTCAGTGTGCAAGCTGCAGCTAGGGCTGGGGGGCGGACTCGTCACCACATCGCAACAGCCGACGCTGGTTGACCCCAGCTGCTGGCCCAGCCACCCACGAGCTCACCCGCTGCCCCCGCTCTGCCTGCCGTCACAACCAAACTGCAGATGCAGCGCGCATATGCGCAGTACAACGATGCGGCGCGCGCCACGGGCAAGACGCGGGGCCATTTCATGATTGACCTGTCCCGCCCCGGCCACCTGACCGCCTGCCTGCGCCAGTTCCAGGAGCGCATCGGCGCCACCGACGACAACTGGGACTCCTCCTTTGGTGGGTTGGCGCGACTGTGCTTGCACAAAGGCTGCCTGCCTTGCAGCAGGGGGTCCCGTGACAGCTTGTTGCTTGGCGTGGACTGCCTGCAATCCAGCTGCGGCTGCTGTGGGTTCACAGCCATCGCGGCGCGTCACGGTGCCCCTCCCAACGTCCAGCCTGCACTGCCCCACCCACCACCCCACGCAGCCGAGAAGTGGCGCACGGACGACATGGTGGACTGCATGCTGAGCTACGCGGCCACGCACCTGGTGGACGAAATGACCGACGTGCACAGCGTGGAGGGCATGGACATGCTGGAGCGCATCCGCGCAGGTGAACAAGGGGGCAACGGCTGCCACGCCACCGCTTTTTTGAGGGTGCGCTGCCCTCGACTCAAAAGTCCAGCTGCAGTGGGTGCGCTGCCCGCTCAATAGTCGTCGCCTCGCTGCTGGTCGTCACCGGCAATGCCCTGCAGTTGTCAAGGGACAGGTTGCACCGCCCACATCCCCTGCTCTCTCCCCCACCCCCCCACCCCGCGCCCCCAGACCCGCGCGCCGCCAAGCAGTTCCTGCTGCTGGCCCACCTGTACGCCAAGACCGACGCCTCCTCCCTCGACTTCCTGCGCTACAAGCTGCTGCCGCCCCGCTACAGCGCGCTGCAGCTGGGCGCGGCGGCCGCCGCGGGCGCCGCCCTCGCAGGCGGTGAGCCCTGCTGCTCTCTGTGGCCGCTGCTGCTGCCTGTTGCCGCTGCCTGCCGCCTCTCATGCTCCCCAGCAATGTCTGCCTGTTGCTGGCTGCTAGCTGCCGCGTTGTGTTGCCACGACAACCGCCGTGCCCGCGCCGGCGCCCGCCTGACGGCGCGTCTGCCCCCCGCGCCACCGCCGCCGCCCTGACCCCAGGCGTCAGCCTTGCCTCGCGCAACCCAGAGGTGGCGGGCGTGCTGCAAGTGCCGCTGGACATGGTGCGCGGCGAGCTGGAGGCTAACGCCCCCTTCCTGCTGGAGCACCCGCGGCTGTCGCTGGCGGGTGCCGGCACGCTGGGCCTGGCGGGCGCCTACCTGTACCGCCGCTGGCGCCGCACGCAGGGGCTGGAGCGCGCCGACGCACTGGCCAGCGAGGTGGGCGGGGCAGGGGCAGGGGCTTGAAGAGTGGTGTGGTGTGGGGACTGCTTGGGTGACTGGTGTGTGTAGGTGGCGTTCTGCTGCCTGCTGACTGCAGCCCTGGCGCCGGACCCCCCTCGTTGCAGATCCGCGTGGTCAAGCAGCAGCCCACCGAGAAGGTCGCCAGCCTGCTCAGCGTGCTGTTCAGGTGACCAGAGCAGCCTTGTGGCCTGCGGAGCGGCCTTGTCATGACATCCCTCGGGCGCTGCGTCTGATGCGTCGACCTGCCATTGCCGTTTGTGGTCACTCGCCCCTCCCCACCCCGTCCTGCCCTCCTGCCGCAGCACCCACGACTCTGCGGAGACGATCCGCCAGCTGTGCATCGGCGTGAGCGCGCACCAGAAGCTGGAGCTGCTGGCCTCCCTGGTCCGCCTGCTGGGCTTTGAGTCGGTGGCCGTCTTTGGCGACTGCTTCGACGAGGTGCGGGCGGTAGAGGGGTGGTGGAGGGGCCTGCTGACGAGGCGGGCCCTGTCCATGGGGCTGCAACGCTGGTGTCCACGGGGTGGCACGCGTTGCCGTGGCATGCCCAGCTCGCGCCGCTTTGGCGGCTGTGCAGCCGCTGGCCTGGCGAACCCGCACCCTCCCCTCACCACACTCCGTACCCCCTGACTTGCTCCCTCCCCAGGTGGTGCTGCTGGACCCGGTTGTGTATCCCGGCGCCCTCAAGGTGTTTGCCCGCGAGATTTGCAAGAACGACCTGCTCAACTTTGGGCGCCTGCACTTCTTCTTCCCCGACTCGCGCCTCTCGCTGGACCTCTCCACTGACCGCACGCTCAAGGTGGGCGGGTGGGGGTGCAGGGGCTTGCAACCCCGGCCACATTGCGTGACGTGCTCTGGTGGCATTCAGCAGGCAGGCTGTGGGGCATGCACATGAAGCATGGCTACTTGCGTCACCCGCCCGCCCCCGGCACCCCTCCCCACCCCCGCAGGAGGCGCGCTTTGACCGGCACTTTGTGCGGGACCTGCAGTGGAGCCGGCACCAGCTGGAGGAGCTGGCGGAGCGGCGCTTCATGGCCGCGCAGGTGGGTGCTGAGGGAATGTGCTGGCATTGCTGACATGAGTGGCAGGCAGCAGAGCTGCCCGGCAAGGCGAATGCCACAACGCCAGTGCTCGCCGCTGCTCACTGCTGTGGCATGGTTGGCCGAAGCCACTCTGTCCTAAGCTGAGCTGCCTGCTGTCGCGACACCCCACGTCACCCCCGCAGATGGAGCAGCAGCGGCGCAAGGGGCTGGGCATTGCGCACCCGCCCCCCGGCGGCAACGGCGAGGAGGGCGACCACAAGCTGTACAGGTGGGGAGACGTGCAATGCCAGAGTGCCCCTGCCTGGGGCGCGTGTGCTCTCCCTGGCGGGTGCCCCTTCGGCGCATGGTGCCAGTCTGGTGGTGCGTCAATGGTTGGTGTGCCCCCTCCCTCCCCCGCAGCTTTGCCGACCTGTTCCGTGCCATCAAGGTCGAGGACTTCTCCTCGTACATCTCCAAGGTAAGGGGCAGGGGGGACAGCACAAGTCCCAGCACGGCTCGAGAGTGGGGCAGGCGTGGCCTTAGCACACGTGTGCAACAGCCCGATCGTGGAGGCTGATCGCTGGGACTGCTGCCGCCCCCGCTGCCTGCAGCTGACCACCCCGCGCGAGCTCATGCTCTTTATGACGGGTGAGCAGCTGCACTTGTCCTGGTCCTTGCCACAACTGGCACCCATGCAACGTGCATGGCATGGTGCAACCAACCGTGTGGCGCTCCAGTGTGCTCACCCTGGCGCCCCCGCCCTGCCCCCTCAACCCGCCCACAGAGCTGCTGGCGCGCATCGAGGCCCACCCTGACAACCAGCTCAGCGCGCAGGACATGGAAATTGCTGTCAGCCGCGCGCTGGAGCAGGCGGTGTGAGGGCAAGGCCCTGCTCAACTGCTGGTCCAGCTGGCCATTTCTGCCCAGGCCTCCTGTCTCGTCTGGGCTCCCCACTCCTCATTACCTGGGAGGCACCTGTCACAACTGGCTGCCCCCACCTGCCCTCCCCGATTCAGCCGACCATCATTTATTGCGTCGCACCTGTGCTGTTCCCCACCCGCTTGCTTTTTGGCTCCCTGCCTCTCCTGCTTTTCAACGGCTTGTTGTTGTGGCTCGATTCCTCCAACCGCATGAATTGCCCTGTGATGTGTTACCTTGTTGGGCTCATTGTCGGCCCCACGCCTGTCTGCCTTTGCCAAACGTGCGCAACTTGTGACAATCTTGCATCTGGAGCTGAAGCAGGGGCACTGCAACTCAACATTTCGGTTGGGTGTCCGTCAGGCTTGCAAGGTCAGTCCGTTGGTCAATGTCGTGTCAGGTCACAGCCGAAAGAATGTCGTCTGCCGCCGGGTGCGCTTGGCACCGCCATCCGCAGGCGCGGCGGCCGCCGCCTGGCGCGCCGCAATCTGCTGCCGCAGTGGCACGCTCTCCCCGTCCACCTCACCCAGTGCTGCCCGCATCTCCAGGCTGATGGGCGCGCTGGGCAGCAGCCGCCGCTTGCGCTTGCCTCCCCGCCCGCCATCGGCTGCTGCCGCATCCTGCTGCTGCTTCGCCTGCTGTGCCTGCTGGACGTCCTGGTCCCCGGCCGCTGCCACCGCCTTGGCCGCTGCCTGTGCGGCAGCGGAGCCTCCGCCGCTGCAGCGAATAGCCGCGAGCGCCGCAGCCAGGCTGCCCTGTGCTGCCGGCGGCTGCTCTGGCGCATTCTCCTTCTCTGTTTGTGCAGCCGGCTTAGCTGCCCTGCAGGGAGAAAGGCAGGGAGAAGGTTTGCTCAGGGCCTCGTGATAACAGCACAGGCTTGGCTCAGGGTCTCGTACAAAAAAGCACAGGAGCACCTCATCTGATGGCACGCGCGATGGCAAACTGCACCAGACTCTGCCACCGCACCTTCGCTTGCGGGGCTTGGCCTCGGCTGCTGCGGGCTGCTGCGCAAGAACGGCAGCAGGCGCCTCAGCTGGCCCAGGGGCAGCGCCCTGCTCCGCTGCCACCTCGGCCGCCACCTGGGGCGCTGGCGCTGGCTGCCCCGCATCATGCCTCTCCACCTCTGCTGGTCCTTCGGGCAAAGGCGCCAATGGCACTGCCTGCGTCTTGCAGCGGCCCCGCCGCCCAGGCTTGGTTGGCGCTGCTTCCTGCTGCTGCTGGCCCTGCTGCTGCACAGCTGCGGCAATGGGCGCTGCCTCATGCACTTCCACCTCTGCTGCCTCAGGCACAGGCGGCAGTGCCGCTGCTTGCGTCTTCCGACGCGCCTGCCGCTTGGGCTTGGCTGCCTCCTCTGCTGCGGCCTCTCCTGCCACGGCCACTACCGCTGGCTGCTGCTGCTGCTCGGCAGCTGCAGCGGGGGGCGGTGCAGCAGCAGCCAATGCAGCAGCAGCACGCGTCACGCGCCTTGACGGTCGCGACTCGCCTGCTGCCTGCTGCGGGGCAGGTTCAGCCACTGCCACTGCCTGCTGCTGCAGCAGTTGAGCAGCTGGAGCTGCCGCCTGCACCTCTACTGCTGCGTCCTCAAGGCCAGCAAATGCAACAGCCTTCCTAGGCCGGCCCCGGCCACGCCGCTGCCTGGGCTGGTCCGCTTCTGTTGCAGGAGGCTGCTCCTCCTCCTGATGCTGCTGTTGCGCCGCACCCAGCTGTCCCAGCTGCTCCTCCTCGCCCTCCTCCGCCACAGTGTCGAGCTGCCCCGCTGGCGCCCCACCCGGCATGGGCGCCTCCGCCTCCAAGGCAAATCGACTGCGGCTGCGAGGCGCGGTTGATGCGCCGGCCGTGGAGCCTGCCGCGCCAGCAGCAGCTGCGGCGGCGGCCAGCTCGTCTGCAGCTGCCGCCTGCCGCGCACGAGCCAGGGCCACATCATGCGGGGTGCCGCCCGCCCCCCGCCCATTGCCCTCAGGGGCAGCCTGCGGCAGTAAATGGGGCTTGATTGATGTAGTGAGCAGATGGAATGCCGAAATAAACACACTCAGTACCTGTGCACCCATTACCCGCCACTTGCCTGTGCCATGCGCGCCACCAGTGCGCCGGGTCCCCCGGCAGAGGGCGAGCCGTAGGTGGCCAGCGCTGCCAGCGCCGCCCCCAGCCGCTGCTGCAGCGCCAGGTTCTCCTTGCGCAGCCGCTCCCCCTGCTCCTCCGCCATCTCCAGCTCCATGCACTTGTTGGCCTGCGAAGAGAGGCGACTGGTCAGCAGAATTGGACAGCACTGCTAGGCAAGTGGGGATGCTTGAGGTGTAACTGCCTAGCATTCATACTTCAATCCCACCCAAAAGACTCAGCTGGGCCATCTGCAACAACAATGTGCACATCCAGCAACTGAATTCCCCTGAACCCACCTCCAGCTGCGTCACTGCCTCCTGCAGCTGCGCCTCATACTGCTGCGAGGCGGCGGCCTGGCTGCTGTCGGCGGCAGAACGTGCCGCCGCCAGCTCTGCCTCCAGGCCCTCCGCACGTTGCCGCTCAGCTGCTGCCTCTGCTGCCGCTGCAGCTGCCTGCTCACGCGCTGCCGCCAGCTCAGCCTCCAACGCTGCCGAGTGCTGCTGTGCAGCGCCCAGGCTGGCTGCTGCGGCGGCGGCCTCCTGGCGGGCAGCAGCCATATCCTTTTCCAGCTCAGCTGCGCGTTGCTGCTCAGCCGCCAGCCGCTCCTGGGATTGAGCAGCGGCTTGCTGCGCTGCGTCCACAGTCGCCTGCAGAGCCGTGGCCTGCTCTGCTGCCTCAGCCTGCTGCCGCTCCGCTGCCGCCTGCAGCTCGGCAACCTGGCCCCGCAGCTGCTCTGCCGCGGAAGCAGCATGGGCGGCATCCTCACGAGCGGCGGCCAGCTCCTCGGCGGCACTGGCATCAGCCTGCTCCGCCTTGTCGGCCTTGCCGCCCCGCTTGCCACGCCGGCCCCCCTCTGCAAACAAGAGGGAAGCCCCTTGCATCAGACGGTGTATCCCAGGCAGCCAGCTGCCATTAAATGCAGCACCAGGTGGCCTGTGCAACAATAGAGCGGCAGACATGCCAGGCCGGCCCACCTGCTGCCACGCCTGCCGCCGCCTTCTTCTCCAGCGCCGCCACCTCGGCCTCCAGCCGCTGGCGGTAGCTCTCCTCCATGTCGCGCAGCAGCTGCCGCAGGGTTGGGGAGGCAGCATGCATTACTCATGTGCACATTCAGTCGCCGTGCGTGCATGGCCAGCCTGCTCCACAAGACGCTGCTTCGATGCATTGTTGCAGCCCACGCCGCACCAACCATGACTGGCACCCACCCAACCCACCCAACCCACCCACCCTGCCCACCCACCTGGGCCATCTCATCAGCCACCTCCTCCCGCACCTCCGCCTCCAGCAGCACACACCGCTCCTCGGCGCGCTGCAGGTCACCAATCAGCTGCTGCACCTGAGCCTGCAGGGCGGCGGTCGGGCAGACAGGCAGCAGGGGTCGCAGCCAAGATTTGGCGTCCAGGCAAGCAGAATGTGTGGCAACTGCCCTTGGCCCTTGTGTACCCCCAACTGCCTGGCCAGCACGCATACTGCAATACAAGCCTGCTCCCTGCTGGCCGGCCCACCTGCAGCGCGGCGGTGGCCTCATCCTCCTCGCCATCACCCAGCGGGGTGGCCGGTGTGCCCTCCCACTCGGCCTCGCCCAGCTCGTACTCCGCCACCTCCGCTGCGGCAGCATCTGGACCTCCCTCATCTGCGTCTGCTAAGCCGTGCGGGCTGAGCTGCGCAGCCACATCCCCGCCATGTTCCTCCGACTGCTGCTGCTGCACGCCCGGCTCCTGCTGCTCGGTTTCGCCAGCTGCTGCCTCTGCCATCTCGTTGTCAGCCTCCACGTCTGCTGGCTTGTCGGCCGCAGGTGCCGCCGCTGCTTTCTTGGTTTTCTTCGCCCTGCATGCAGGCGCAAGTTTGGGCAGCATTCAAGCACAGGTCAAAGGCTGGCACGCCACAACCTGTGCAACCAAAGCAGATCAATGGCAAAATCACATCCCCCAACCCTCCCAATCCAGATGCTCACTTGGCGCCCTGGCCCCGCGCCTCGGGCGGCAGCGCCGCCTTGCGCTTGACCTTCTTGATGGCGGGGGACACCGCCTTGATGGTGCGGCGCGGCGCCTCCGCAGCCTGGATTGTGCCGATCTGGGTGGCCAGCGCCGCGTACTGCGCCAGGTGAGCAGGGGCAGGGGCAGGAACCCGATGTGCGGTGCGCACGCCCACTGGGCCAACCATGCCAGCTGGGGCGTAGTTGCAAAACGGGGTGGCCACCATTCGATGAACACCTCGTGCACGCCCTCCCACCTTGAGCACGTGCGCGGTTTCGTCGTAGTCCTTGCTGGCAGGCGACACATTGACGCTCAGGATGACCTGGCCCCAGCCGTGCAGCGCATCCCTGCAGTGGGCGAGGACAACTAGATCTCGGAGGAAAACGCAGGGCAGGCAGCGTATTTTGGTAGGGTTGACAAAATGCAGCACAGCACCAACGCATGCATCAGCCCTGGTGTGCCCAACCCGCTGCTTGCCTGAATAGGTGGGTGACCTTGCTCTCGCGGTAGGGCACCACCCGCAGGTTGCTGCCGCCCTTGTGCTGCTGGTTCCAGCGCAGCGCCTCCAGGCAGCGCCCCAGAGTCATCAGGCTGCTGTTGATGGCCACGCTCTCCCTGCGGCAGGGGCAGGAATCGAGACAGGTGTATGTGAGCATGCCATGCTGGAGAACCGCACCTGCTCTGCTGGCCACCTGCCTGATCTCTCCCAGCAAGCCCGCCTGCCCCCCTCACTTGAGGCGCACGCCCACGTTGCCGGTGCGCTGCGCGCGCTCCGACCCCGCCAGGTCCACAAACGAGATGCGGCCCAGCCGCTCCTGGCTGCCCACGCCCTCCTCCGACTCCTCCCCACTGCCGCTGCGCTCCGCGTCCTGGCCCTCCAGGCCCTGCTGGTACAGCGTGACCTGCATGAGAGCGCAGGAAGGGGAGGTCGCCACATCTCCTGTGCCTACCCTAAGCTAAACTGCAGTACCACCCTCCACGTCTACAAACAGAACAGCAGGCAGCGCGCACCGTGAAGATGGAGTGGGAGCGAGAGGACGAGTAGTTGAGCGCTGTTTCGCCGCGCTGCCGCTGCCGCGAGCCGCGCCGCAGCAGGGCCAGCGCCTCGTCCGCACTGGTCACATCCACCTGAGGAAGACCAGGGCAAACGTGATGCTTGGAGCCCTGAGCACGAACGCAAGCCTTGCCGGCAGCACATGGTCGGAGCAGCCAGCTTTGCAACCTCACAGCCACTCCCCGCACCTCGGACAGGCCCGCCACAAAAACGCGGCCCAGGGTGTCCTCTTTGAGCCGCAGCGCCGCGCGCTGGCCCAGAGGCCCCAAGCCATGCTCATCCAGCAGGTCGTAGATTTGCTCGTTGTACACCTGCGGGAGTGGGAGGGCCAGGCAAGGGGCATCAAACAAGGCTGCACGAAGGGTGCCCGCCTGTTGGCATGTCGCCTGCTGACTGCAGCTCTGCTGTGCAACATGCCATGCACCTCCCAAGCCGCCCACCTCGTAGTACGAGGTGCGTGCCACCAGCGGGTCCACATGGGCGTCCAGCCCCGCAAACAGGTCAACCAGTGCGCGTGGCATGACGCCGGGAGCGTCCTTGGTGCCCTCGATTGTGTACCTGCAGGAGGAGGGAGGCTGGGCAGCAGCAGCTGCTGAGGCAGCCCAGTGCAGCAACTGCAGGGAAGCGGCCGCCCCGCTTTGGCAGCAGCCAGCAGTCCATGCACAGGCAAGCCGAATCGCCGCACGTTTTGCCTGCCGCTGTGATGCCGTACGCCATCATCACACTGTTGTGCCGCGCATTGCGCAGCAGGTCACGTACCTGCAGGCAACAGCAGAAGTACGAAGGGTTGTGATGGTGATCGGGCAGGCGCAGTGAAAGCCGGCCATTGCCCATGCAAAACAAAACGTGGGGTGGCAGCGCATCTTCCTCGGCAGCGTGGCTCTGTGCCGGACCAGCCGCCTCACCAGCGGCGCCGCGGTGGCCTCGTAGTACTCGGTTTGCGCGGTGTGCTCGTCAAAGACGCGGGTGAAGGAGTAGGTCTGGCCGCGGTCGCCGCTCTTGTACGCCTGGGAGCCCTCGGGCGGCGCGATGGCGATGCTGTACTTGCTGGTGGCATGGATGCAGTTCTCGGTGTCCCAGCGGGGTGCGCCTGCCGTCACGCCGGGCCGGATGCGCACAAACACCTGCGGTGGGGGCAGAGGCGGGGGAGGGGAGGGGGCAGCCGCAGCTCAGCAGGCACGTGGCCTGGCGCGGCAACACAAATGCGCTCTGCTGCGTGCAGACACCTGTGCTTAACGCACCTGGGTGGCCAGGCGGCGTTGCGGGATGGTCCCCTGCTTCGAACAGCACACCCCGGCACACACATTGCACACCCACCCACCTGCAGCTTCTTCAGCTCCAGCTCGTCGTCCAGCCCCGCGCCCGCAAACGTGTGCGTGCGCGCCAGGCCCGCCTGCCCCGGGTTCTGCTTGGGCTTGGCGCACTCTGGGTCCTCCGCAAACAGGTCGGTCAGGCTCCTGCGCATGTGCAGCAGCCAAGGTGGGGTTGGCAGGGCGGCGGCAGTGCTAGCATGCTGTGTACGCGTCCTGCTGCTGCTGCTGCTGGGTACACAGCCTGCCGCTCACATCAGCCCCACAGCCACAAGCAGCATCGGCAGCCTCACATTGGGCGCAGCTCCTCCGAGACGCGGGGCGGCCCCAGCTCCTCCATCGCCGCCTCCAGCTCGTGTGCCGCCGCCGCCGCCGCGCCGCCTGCCCAGGCCTCCTGCGGCCCGCCCGCCGCGTGCTGGGATGGTGAGACGCTCATCGGGGCATCCGTGTGCGACCGCTGGGCCCTGAAGCGGCGGAGGAGGGGGCGAAAAGGCTGCGGGACGAGACAGCAACCGACAGGTAGGAGGTCGTGGGCGAGGCCAGGGACCTGGCACACCCTCTTCGATGGGTCGTGCTGTCTGGCGCAAGAGCTGGGAGCCTCAAAAAAACACTCTCTTTGTTTGCATGACGCCCTGCTGCGCATGACGCCGACGGCAGGCGCCCCATTGCAGGTCCCAGCTGCCCTGTGGCTGATCCAGCGCTGGAACAACACGTTTGCAAAGGCGTGGACCGTCGCGGCGCCTCCCTGCGACCCACCGCAGCCCCGCTCCCGCTCGGCGCTGCGCCAAACCGCTTCCTGGCAGCCACTAGCGGCTAGTGAATCGGTCGGGCGCCTGTTGGAGGCCCCCAGCCGCTCGGAAGGGTCAGCGAGGGGTGAGTGCGCCGCTCTCGGGCCTTTGCTGCGAGCCGGCGCGCCAGTTTCGGGCTGGTGTGCTCGGATGCAATCCCGATAGCCCCCGCGGGGGCAGGGTTTACTGGCAGGGCTGCGCTGCCGTGGCGGCGTCGGCGGCGCCGGGGCGAAGGCCCGCGGCAGCCAGCGGCGCTGCAAGTTGGGAGCTGCTTGTGCCAGTGCGTGCAGCCCTGCCAGCGTCCGCAGTCTGATCTTCCCAGCGTTGCCCTTGTGTGCCCGTGGTGCTGCTGCACGCTTGACCGCTGTGGCACGCTGCGGCAATCACTCGAGCTCCGCTCCTCTCCACCGCAGGTAGTCGAGCCAGCTGAGCACCATGGCGGCGGTGGCGCCTGCAGCGAGCAAGGCGCAGTATGTGGTGTCTAAGGTGGACCAGCTGGTGAACTGGGTGAGTGGCCGGGCGAGGCGCGGGGAGGGCTTGGTAAGCCGGGGCCAGCCTCGCTTGCTCGCCTGCAGCCTCTTGCGGCCTGCACAACCGCCTGCCGCCTGCTGCTTTTCCTGAACGCTGCAGGCGCGCAAGGGGTCCATCTGGTGAGGGCCTGCTGCCGCCTGCTTGCCGCCGCCTGCCTGCCGCCTCTGCCTGCCGCCGCCGCCGCCTGTTTTTTTTGGCATCTCATCTCTTTCTCAGCTGCTTGCCTGCTCTCCTGCTGCTGCTTGCACTGATGCTGCTTGCACTGTTGCTGCTGATGCTGCCTGGCTGCCAGCTACTGTGCCTGGCTGCTGCCGCTGCAGCAGGCGGCAGGCGCCACCGCCGCCGCAATTCGCCGCCTCTCCTCTCGTTTCAACTTCTTCAGGCCAATGACATTCGGGCTTGCCTGCTGTGCCGTGGAAATGATGCACACGGGTGAGGCTCGCCAAAAAATGGGGTCGGGGAGGTGGGGAGCTGGCCGGGCGGGGGCCGCCGCCACCGCCATCTCACCGCCGCCTCCCTGCCCTGCCCTGCCCCGTCCCCCCTGCCCTCTTCCCCACTCCCCACCCATCCCAACGCCCACCCGCCTCCTTTCCCCCACCCTCCGCCGCGCAGGAGCGGCGCGCTACGACTTTGACCGCTTCGGCATCATTTTCCGCCCCTCGCCGCGCCAGTCCGACTGCATGATTGTGGCGGGCACCCTGACAAACAAGATGGTGCGCACCGCTGGTGCACCGCACGGGAGTTGCAAGCGGGGCGCAGCATGCTCAACCTGGTTTCGCTCGATGGCTGAGAACCGCAGATCGTTTTTTGGCGGTGCCCCAGGTCCAGGAGCAGAGGACGTGCGCTGAATGCTACGCATTTACTGACCCTTGATGTGCCTGCCCCACGCTCATCCCCCCGTCCCCTGCCACAGGCCCCCGCGCTGCGCAAGGTGTACGACCAGATGCCGGAGCCGCGCTGGGTGGTGTCCATGGGCAGCTGCGCCAACGGCGGCGGCTACTACCACTGTGAGCTGCCTGGCCGGGCGGGAAGTCGCGCATGGCCGGCGCAAGTATCGGCTGTGGTGATGCAAACTGTTGCGTAGGCGGCCTGTGCAGCGGTTTCCTGCAGTTTCCTGCGGTCCTGGCCGCATGCCACGTGACCACCGCACCGCACCCCACGCCCACCACTTCCCGCAGACTCGTACGCCGTGGTGCGCGGCTGCGACCGCGTGGTGCCGGTGGACATTTACGTGCCCGGCTGCCCGCCCACTGCCGAGGCGCTGCTGTACGGCATGCTGCAGCTGCAGAAGAAGATCGGGCGCACCAAGAAGACGCAGGTGGGTGGGCTGGTTGGGCCCAGGGCACGGCTGGTGGACGTGGTGGGGATTCGGGTGGGGTACAGCCAGGCCTGGGCTGCGCTGGCTGTGTCTGTAGAGCATCATTGCCCAACTACATGCAATGCACCTGCCCCCTGCTGCCGCAGGTGTGGTTCAACAAGTAAGCACGCCGAGGCGCGGCTGTGCTGGCACTCGTGCCGGAACTGCGCTCGCTGACGCGGGCGCATCAGGTTGCTATGATGTATGCACCGCACCCTTGGTGCTCCCCCTCTGCGTTTGCTGTCCTCTCCCGCTACTTCGCTCCCCCAAGGCAGCTGCACCCTCGCAGCGCCTTGCGCATCCTCCCGGCTTTGTCTCCCCTGCTCCCCCTTAGCTGCTGAAGCAGCTCTGCCAGTAACCTGCATACCTTGGCGCCGCCCACACTGGGCCCAGCGCGTGTCTGTAACTAGCCGCAGTATACGAATGCCAAAGTGCATGGAGCCCGCTTAAACACAAGGATGCATTGAGAACATGAGAACAGAGGAGAAACACCCTCGCATGTGCATCAAAAGTGCTGGCTGCACAGCCGGCTGGCTGGTCAGGAGACAGGTATGAATGCCCTCAAACCCAGGCTTCAGTGTCCATGTGCACATACAGAGCAGGCACCCTCCTCAGGCAGAGGGCGGCTTGTTTCGTGGCAGGCCCGCCGCGTCCCGCACAGCTAGGTGGATAGCGCCCCAGTCCAGGTCGGCGCCGTGCCGCGCCTTGGCCGACAGCAGGTGGTTGAAGGCCTGCGGGCGCAGGTAGGGGGGTTACGGCGCGTGGCTGTGTGATGGCATCCACAATGTGTTGCGGCCTGCAAGGAACACCCACTGGGACCTCCTTGCAATGCATTCATTGATAGCTCGACCCAGGCCCAGCAGAACAGGCGGTGCCCCACCTGGTCCACAAGCGGCGCGGGGCAGCAGGACTGGTGCGCCAGCGTGCGCATGTGGCCCACGTCCTTCAGCGCCAGGTCGATGCCAAAGCCGGTCTGCGGGGGCGCGCAAATGTGGGGTTGAGAAGTATGCCCCCGCCCGTCACAGCGGCAGTGTGAGCAGCCTGAGCAGGGCCAGTGGCTAGCTTCAGCATCGGCATGCTTGCCACAGCCGCTGCCTGTCACGGCGTCTGCGCCAGCAAGCCGCACGCCTGCTCAAACTTCACCCACCGTCCCCCACACACCTCTGTGGAGTAGTCCCCCGCGGCAATGCGCTGCGCGTAACCCAGCGGGATGGGCGACGCCAGGAAGGTTTTGAGCATCGTCAGGATGTGCCCGGCTGCGAAGCAGAGGGCGAGCAGCAGTGGGACGCAGGCTGGGCACAATAAGATGTTTAGATGGTCCTACCTACCCTGCTTGCTGGGAGCGGGCAGGGTGCTCCCCAAACTGGACCACAGACCCCTTTCCTCTGCGTGGCAGAACACGACCAGGCACGCACCCTCAATGCCGTTGGCCTCCCCGAGCGCCAGGCACTGGGACGCCACCTCAATCTGGGACACGATCCAGCTGTTGCCAATCAGCTTGAGCGCTGCGGAGGCGGCGGGGTCATCTCCCAGGTCCCACACCCCGCGGCCTGGTGGGGGAGAGCGGATGAAGACTTGCTGACCACCAGCTTAGGAGAAGAGAGGTGAGCACTCCAGCGGTTGCGCCACAGCCTGGCTGTACTCATGGCCACACCACGAGGCATACCCAGCCGCCACACAGCCATGTTGTCCACCCACCAGAGAAGGCTTGGAGCAGGGGTGCCAGGCGCTCGCGCGCTGCAGGCGCGCCCGCCGGCACCGCCACCAGAGTGCCGCCAGCTGCCGCGTCTGGCCTGCCAAACACCGGACAGTTGGCGCTGCGGGGCAGGATGGGCGAGAACAATGGTCCCTGAATCAACGTATGGCACATGGCGGTTGAGTACAATTTCTTCCTGTGTCAAAGCCACAGCGCTGCGGCCTCCACCCCTCCACCCCCAGCCCGCGACTCACTAGAGCATGCCTACCGCCTGCGCCTGCGCCGCCTGCCTGGTGACCGTGGTCGGCAGCACCGTGGCGCAGTTGACATACAGCGGCTGTTCTTGGAATCCACCAGGGCCAGCCATCAGGTAGTCAGACAGCACGGCGTCAGCTGCTGCGTCGTTGGCCAGCATGGAAAACACAATGGCAGGCTTGGCCGCCGCCACTTCCGCCACCGTCTTGGCGGCGCGGCAGCCGTGCTGGGCGGCAAACGCCTCAGCCACAGAGGCGGTCCTGTTCCACACCAGCAGGCTGTCGGAGAAGCCTGGCAGCTGCCCGCCCTTCAGGTGCGCCTGCAGGCGTGCCGCCATGCCCTGCGAACGAGGGCGGCAGGAGTAGCAGTGAGCGGCGGCCGCGGCGGCAGCAGTGGCGAGCTCGGCGACCGATCCAGCTTGCACCCGACCGGTCGCTTGCCTGTCCCATCGCTCCGAGTCCCAGAAAAGCTACTTGCGACGCCATCTTGCTCGCGGGGCTGGGGTTCTTGCAAGGCGGGCTTGCGAAGAGAGATCAGAGCGGCTAACTTTACACGAAAGCTGAGCAGCGAACGAGAGACGACGCAGGACGAGGTCACCGGCCCTGTGCATGTAATGCCGCTGATGATGCTGCCGGTCGCGCCGCTCACGTCAGCCACCGGAGCGTTGCCGTCGACCCTTGCCATCACCCAACGCCTTGAAAGTTGCACAATATTATTTGGTGATTGAGTAATACACACGGGATGAGCTGACATTTGTCAGCACGGGTATCAAATAGTTGCAGGCACGCATCGCCCGGCGCATGCCTCCTCAGCCCTTGCCCGCCGCTGCCCCCGACCCTGGCAGTGCCGGCTGGTTCCTCTGCACCTCCTGTGCGATCCATTCCTGTCGCAGCGCCTCCAGCGCCCGTTGAGATGCCTCCGTGAGCTGACCCGCGCCTGCAGGGTGGTGGCACCGGATGGGACATTGGTTGCAGGTTCGGTATCTGTGACAGCCGGTGCCGGTTATCAATCCAACTCTCCATGCCACACCCCCCTCTGCCACCACGCCCTCACCCTTGCGCGGCTTGGTCTTCAGGCCCGCCGCAGCGCCCACCACGGAGCCCTTGGTGGACGAGGAGCGGGTGCGGCGCACCACACCCCGCGACAGCTTGCGCATCACCACCTTGACGCTCAGCTCCTCCAGGTCGCCAAAAATGGCGGCCGCAGTCTGTGGCGCAGTGGTTGGCAGTGTGCAGATGTATGAGCGAGCAGGTGGAAGGCCGTGCATCCTCACCTAGCACACATTCGCATTCCCACTGCTGCTAGTTGCTTGCTGTATGGCAGCAAGGGCTGTGCACACACCACCCCTCCCACAAGCCGCCCCGCCCGCCCACCCGGCCCGCACCTGCTGCGCCGCCTTCTCGCTCATGTCCTGGTCCATGTGCAGCAGGGCGCGCATGACGTGCTCCCGCCGGCACTCCTCCTCGTGCCCAGCCTCCTCGTACACCGTCGCCTCCAGGGCCCTGGGTGGGTGGCAGGGAGGGAGGGGAGGGTCCAGCTGGCATCAGCATGCTGGCGCCTTGCAGCAAGCAACCATCAAGCAGGCAGTACTGGGTGGCGCCGTAGTGCCATGGTGCACCAACAAGCACTAGGCGAGTGATTTCCGTTTGGGCCGCAACCAATCCCCCCTGACCCGGCCCCTCACTTGAAGTACTCGACGCGCTCCTGCAGGAACTGGTCACGGATGCTCTCCGCAAACTCGCCTGCAGGGGCAGGTGGCAGCCAGGACAAGGGAGGTGCTTCGGTGAAAACAGCTCAACCCAGATGCAGCACCCTCCCACAGCTGGTCCCAAAGAGAGCCTCCTGTGCTCAGCAGCAACCACCCTGTGCACACATGACCATGCGCCTAAGCCCACCCACCCACCCACCCTGGTTGAACTCGCGGTCCTCCTCAAACACCTTGCGCCACTCCACCCGGTCCCCCTCCTGGTCCTCGTCCACCGCCTGGGTGGCAGGGGGGAGTGGGGCACCAGCGGCTGTTGCAGCAGCGGCAGTTGCAGGCACGCAGCCAGCCAATGACGGGCTAGCCCAAGCGGGCAAGCAGGCCAGTCATGGGTTGGTAATTGCTCAAGGCAGCGCCGCCGGGGAACCATTGAATGTGTCAGTTGGCCAAGCACCCCATCTGCAGCTGGTGCGGCACCCTCCCACCCACTCCACCAGCCCCCACCCTCCCCTACAGCGCACCTGCATGAGCTCGTCAAAGCGCTGCAGCGTCTTGCCGCCGGGCTGCCCCACCTTGAAGTAAGCCAGCAGGGCGGTGCGCAGGTCATCCTGGGCAGGCGTGAGGGGTGGGTGAGCTTTGAAGTCAGCGCGTCATAGGTGGCTGGCCTCTTTGGCACATTGGCTGGAACAAAATGCAATCCACAGCGGCTCCATGGGACTCGCAACGTGGCCTCCCCCTCACACTGCCGCGCCCTTCAGCCCTCCCCACTTTCGATGCACCCAACCCACTCCGCCCACACCGACCCCCCAGCACACCTTGTCGATGAAGCCGGTGGCCTGGCCCTTGGCGCGGTCAATGGCGCCAAACAGGTCCTCCAGCTCCTCCTGCCGCACAGGCGGGTGTTCCAGAGAAGTTAAGATTGAGAAAAGCTGAGTCCTGGGCAGCGCAGGTGGGAACACACGACTCGAGCAGGAGCAGGCACGCCGTGCGATTGACGTGGCACTCCATCGGAGGCCCATCTCCATGTGACGCCCCACCCAGCGGCCCCACCTGCAGCCGGATCTGGGCCACATACACGTCCTCCTTCACCTCGCCCTGCATGGCAGCCCGGGAGCGAAGAGCATGGAGCGGCAGAAGCAAGCAGCCTGACGCACACCCAATACAGTGGCCCATGTGCTGCAGCAGTCAGCTACCATGCCAGCCTGGTGGGATGTGAAACCGCGCACCAGCAGGATGCGCAGGAAGAGCTCGCAGTCGGCATCCCACTGGTACTTCCACAGCCCAAACAGGAAGTTGTAGCCCGCCTGCGGGAGGGTGCGGGGGGCAAGCGGCTGGGTGACAGCTCAGCGCGGGCGGGACAGGACAGGACAGGGCAGGGCAGGACAGCCGGCTGCACACCCATTTGGAGCTGCGAGGGGCCCAAAGCGGATGGGCGGTTGCGCCATCCTGCCTTGGCTGGGCACGGCCGCCCGCGGCCGCCCCGCAGCGGCATCCATGGCTGGCGCAACGCACCTCCACCACCGCGTTGATGATGCCCACTTTCTTCTGCAGCTGCTGGAACACAAACTCCAGCAGGTCCACCGCGCTGCCCGCCGCAGCAGCTGCAGGGGCCAGGGGCAGAGCAAAGTGTGCTGAGCGCAGCTGGACAAGGCGGTGTTGCACGTCTGTGCGCACTGGGTATAAAGTGTGCCGTTGTGGGCACACCACCCGGCTAGTGCACACGTCTCCCTGCTCAGTGCCTGAACTCGCCACAAACAGCCCACCAGCGGCAGAGCCCCGTCACGCTGCCGACCCACCCTGCCCACCCACCCGGGTCGTTCATGCGCTCCCTCCAGATCTCCTTGACCAGCTTCTCGGTGTCGCGCTTGCTCAGGTGCTTGTTGCGAATTCGCCCGCTGTGGCGGAACAGCTTGGGCACGTTGGCGGCCTGCGGCGGGCGGCCCATGAGGGCAGGTATGTCGAGCCCCGGCATGGATACAGGTGCAAGCAGAGCTGTGAGGGCGGCCGTGGCAGTGCGACATGAGGCGTGACTGACGATTGCTGCAAATCATGCAGGGCAGCGGCAGCCGCCACGGCGCAGCAGCAGCTTCCCGTCGCACCCACCTGTCCCATGCCGATGAGCCACTCCTTCCAGGCCGCCTCGTCCTGGCTGCCCAGCAGGTCCACGTACCTGGGCAAGGGGGCAGGGCAGGGGGCGGGTGGCAGGGGCGTGTGGCAGGGGTGGGTGGCTGGGGCAAGTGTGGCGGATGTGTTCTGGAATGCACAGCAGCTGGCGGTTGTGCAGTGCATCGGCTGCCCTCAACCACCCTGGCCCCGCCGCTGTCCAGGCTGCAACCATGCAGCAGCAAGGGAGCAAAGCCCGCCCACGCACTGCTGCAGCGGCGTCTTGGTCTCCAGCTGCGCCTCCTCCTCCCGCCGCCGCCGCGCCAGCTCGCGCTGCGGCAAGCAGGCAGGCAGCTCAATCGGGATTGGTACAGTTCAGTGCAAACAGCCGATGCAAGCACGGAACCACCTCAAGCTGCTGCAAGTGGATCGCATGTCCCTTGACCCCGCACCCGCTGCTCGGTGTCGCGATAGCCCTGCACAATGGCCCGCAGCTCGCCCGCCTCCTTGCCCAGCGCCCGCACCTGCGCAAGCGCACAGAACAGGCAGCATGAACGCTTGCAGTGCAGCGAGCCCTGCAATCCTCTCACTAACCCGTCCCAAACATGCGTTTGTCTGCAACGGCCAGGTCAGAGCCAGGCACATCTGCACCTCAGCCAGGCTGCCCTGCGAGCCCAGGCAATATTGCCCCCACTCATTGCCCCACCTCCTCCTCCAGCGCCGCCACGCGCGTGCGGGTGGACATGCGTGCTCGCTGCACCGCGGTCCGCACCTCATCAAACGTAATGCCCTGCATGGTGCACAAGGTGAGGGCGGGCGGGCCTCAGCTGACAAGCCGAGTTGCGGGGTGCAATGCGCTCGCTGCGTGGGGGGTGCATGGCAAGTCATGTCACACCAGCCTCCACACCGCATCCCAACCAAACACCCAGGCGCCAGTCCCCACCTCTCGGTACTGCTGCATGCAGCCGTAGAAGGCGGGGCTGATGGGCAGGCCTGACCGGGTGCTGCCCACCAGGAAGTCCACCAGGGCCTCTGGGGCAGCGGCGGGGCGGCTGAGGGCTCGCGCCAGCCAGGCAGCCTGCTCCTCGCCAGCCGCCTCCTGCAGCGGCGCGGCGTTGCACTCGTGTACGGCCTGCAGGGGTACCAGGTAGTTGGAAAAATACATGGTTTCAGAGCTTGCAACCGCGTGCAGCGCATCACTACTGAGTTGTGAACCTTGCAGGAAGATGCCCTATGCCGCCAACGAGCTTCACGCCCCCGCCAGCAACCCCCCATCAACCGCTCACCTGCAGGATGGCTGGCCTACTGAGCAGGCCCTGGGCAACGGCAGCATGCAGGCAGCCCAGCCCAGGCTCGATGTGCTCCCGCAGGTGGCTGCTGCCCTCCCCACTACCGCTGCTAGCGCCTGCGCTGCTGGCCGTGCCACTGGGCTCCGCTTGGCTGGCGGTGCTTGCCTCGGCAGTGGGAGCTGCCTGGCTGCCCTCCGCTTCCGGTAACTGGAGTGGGGCTGCAGCCAGGGAGGTGGCTGCTCGAGCCGGCGGGCCATGCAAGGGAGCGCCCGCCAGCAGGGCGGCCAGCTCGTCTGTGGGCCACTGCTTGTGCGCCTCCAGTGCAGCCTGGAAGCGTTGCAGGCCTGCAGGCATCACGTGGCGGCGCCGTGCATCAGTGTATGTGGAAGGCATCAAGCTACACGCGCAACCCTGCCACGGCCTGTGGACTGCCAATCCTTTCTGCCTTCCAGCTGGAGGAGGCATGCACTACTACCTCTCAACCCACATCCTGCACATCCAACGCCCCCTCCCCGCCACCCCCCAGTGGCCCCGCACCTGCCTCCCCCACCAGCTCCAGCAGGGCGCCCCAGCTCTGCTGCGGGCGCGGCGTGGCGGCGCGCAGCTGCTCCAGTGCCTCGTCCCGCTCCCCCTCTGCCGCCTCGGCCCGGCTCTCCAGCAGCACCACCTCGCCGGCGGCCGCCTCCAGGTCAGCCACCTGCGGGAGGGGGGCAGGCGGAGGTGCCACCCAGTGGGAGGTGGCCGAGGGACAGATGCCGGTGCATATCTCCATGCAAGCCGCCGCTGGCAACAGAGTCGGCATTCCATGCCCGCATACCAGCCAGCCTGACCACCACCCAGCCTGCCGGCAGCTACCCCACAAACCGCCTGCAACTTGCCTGCTTGTAGGCGTCCAGCAGCTCCTGGCGCGCGCCTTCCAGCGCCTCTCGCAGCGCCTCGTTCTGCTGCTGCAGCTCCTCAAACTCCTCGCTGCTCACGCCTAGTACATTGCAGGAAGGCCCTGGCGCAGATGTCAGCATGGGCAACAGAAACATGGCGGTGTACCCAGAGCAGCTGCAGAATGTGACACATCGACACCTCCGCATGGGCAACCGCTGGAATGGCTGCAGCGCGCACCAGCGGCCTCCTGCAGGTGTGGCATGAGGGAGCCCCTGGCCATGGAGGCCTTGCTGCTGCCGGGGCGCAGCCCAGCCAGCGTGTCACGCTTGCCTGTTGGGAGAATGGGGCACAGTTGGTGCAGGTTGGGAACTGCATACTCTGCAAGCGCGCAATGCAAGTCTGAATGACTCACAGAGGTTTGCCTTTCCTGGCACAGCGTGCCAGCATGCCAACTGTGCCGCACAATATAAAGCAGCTGGCCGTACCTGCTGAGCTGCCGCGCTGTGCAGGGCCAAAGGTGGAGTCCCGGAAACGCACACTGCGCCCTGCGGCAGCAACCTCCCCGCCGGCCGTGCCTGGCCGGCTGTCGTCTGCGGCAGGGGGCGGCAGCGGAGCAGGGGGATGTAGGAGAGGCCCGGATCCCCACCCAACATCCCCACCCGCAAGAACAGTCTGAAGACTAGAAGAAAGAATGCAGTTCTCACCGCCGCTGCGGCCCGGCCCCAGCACCACCGATGCCACGTCTACACGCCCGCCACCGCCGCCCAGCGCCAAGGCAGCAGTCAGCTCGGCACGTAGACGGGCCACCTCGGCCTGCGCCTCAGCCTGTGCCACAAATGAAACATAGCACGGTGGGCAAGTTCAAGGTATGCTGGTGCACTCTGTCACCGACTGCAGCACGTTGGCCAAGTCAGCGGCACTGCAAGCTGAGCCTAGATGCGGCGCTCCTGCAACAGGCCCTCAAACAACAGGTGGCGCGGCGCCCACCATCCGGCCCTGGTGGTTACCTTGTAGGCCTCTGTGCTGTCTCGCTCCTGCGCCAGCGCCGCCTCCGACACCTCCAGCGCCGCCTCTGCCCGCTCTGCCCGCTCCTTGGCAGCCATGTACGCGGCATGCACACGGCTCAGCACGCTGCGGTGCAAAAGGGTGGTGACAACAGAAGCCTCGCTTGTGCACAGCTGCAGCAGCTGCGGGCGGCTGCATCTCTGTGCTGGCAACGTAACAGAAGCGCCAACTTGCACCTGCACCATCCGCCCACCTGTCCAGCATGGCGCTGTAACCAATCCAGACGTCAGCCATGAGCCGCCCGCGCTCCTCGCAGTGCCGTGTCACCTGCAGTGTGGCGTGGTGGCAGCATGTGTGCAGAGCAGTGGCGCTGGATGCAATGCAGCTCCGTGTTGCCTCACGGACTGCCGCTGCCTTCTGTGACATCAGAAACCCGCAGCACACCTGTCATATCCAATCATGAGTGGGCATCTGAGAGCTCCAGACCAACACTCCTCTCCAGCAGGCACCAACATCTGATATAGGCCCACAGCTACCAACATCCTCCCGCCCTGCTTGCCTGGCGCGCCAACTCGGCATACGCGGCGCCGTACATCTCCCTCGCCTTGGAGGCCGCCAGCATCAGGAACTCCACCAGCGGCGTGCGCTCGTCCTTGCGGGCATATGTGGCGTTGAAGCGCTGCGTCTCCACCTGCGAGGGCAAGCAAGGAGGCGGCGCCCTTGGAAGAGGCGGTGTGTGGGGCTCGGGGCTGGGCGCCTGCCTTGTCCGCCTGCCACGGTGACATTCCTGTTGACAGTCCATGGCGGCTGTCATGCAACAGCAGTTGGTGGCACCTACTGGCAGCCAACCCGCGTCCTCCGCACCTCGAGCCACTTGGCGAGGACAAAGACCTCGCGGCGGCCGGGCGTGGGCGCGTGCCGTGCGCTGCGCAGCGGAGACGGGAAGGCGCCCCTGCCGCTGGTGCCGGCCTGCAGGTGCGCCATCTGGCGCTGCACCATGCTGCTGTCCTCCTCTAGGCGGGTGATGTAGGCGGTCAGAACCGACGGCTCCGCAGCAAGGCCTGCGGGGGGCGGCTGCCCCGTGTCGTGCGCTGTGGCCGCCGCCGACCAGCTGCTGTCGTGCCGCACCAGCGATGCTTGCTGCTGCAGCTGCGTGCGGCTGGGCTGGGCTGCTGGTAGGAGGGACTGCAGCGTCAGTCTGGACAGGCAGCCATCCAGCACTGGTGGCTCGTCACCGCAGGCCTGCTGCTGTGACGCCGGCGGCAGCGGCTGCGCCTCCTGCCGCTGCTGCGGCGATGGCATGATGCCGCCGCCTAGCAGCCGCTCCAGTGCCGCCGCATCTTGCTCTGCAACAGCCTGCTCTGCCGCTCTCTGCCGTGCTCGCTGCAGCTCCGGTCGGCACAGGGTTGAGCTGGGGTTGGGCGGCAGCTTGCCGCCGAGGCGCCGAGGCGCCGCAACCGAGGCGGCGGCGGTGGCGCCATCTCCCCTCATGCCTGCGCCCCGCCGGCTGTCGGCCGCCCTGGACACGCGAACCAATTGAGCACGCAGGCTCCCAACAAGGCGCGCGGCGGGCAAAGTCAGCGGGGCGCAGGCGGCGGGCGGGCGCCCTGGAGAGCCATGCGGGCTGGATCGACGCAATTGGTATGTGGGAAGCTCACACGAGTGCCCCGGACCGATCAGCGCTCACTGAGACCCAAGCAGGTCAGGCCGTGATGTGGCGGCGGCTTCCACGCCGCAGCGATGCAGAACTTCCTACAACTGTACTCAGCTGCCCAACGGACCGTAAATGAGCTCCCATTCTCTTGACCAAGGGCACACCTTTGGGGCTCCGTGCCTGCCGCCAGACACAACAGCGCAAGCTGCACGCTGTGAGACATGTGTAGCCGGCAAGCCCTAGGGACTTCCATCCTGACCAGAAGCTGCCCACAGAGTCTGTTGGCCCCCACACCCGCACAAGGATAACACCAGGGAAAGGTGCAGGTTAAGCGGCTGCCAGCCTTCCAGTTCGTTCTGAGGGCCACCGCGTTTGAACAGTTGGCCGGGCCCGGGATACCTGTCTCTGCTACATTGGCGGAGCTCCGGCAGACTTGGACTATGCATCCCTAGTGAAAGAGGGTATGAACAGCTCGCACCGCTTGCCAGGAGCACAGAAATTTCCATTTCCACTGCCACCGCCCGCATCCGCAAGGCTGCATAGCGGCAGGCGGAGCGGCAGGCGGGACTCGGTGGACTTGCAGCGCCCACCCGTGCCGCCGATACGTCGCTTGCGTTTTGGAAATCTATTTCATGCGTGTCAGCAGCCGTGAGGCATGCCCGAGCAACTGTCCAGGCCAGGCCCGCTAGCAACAGCGAACGGGTGCTCTTTGAGGCGGTGGGCGGCACTCGCGTTGCTCGTAATCGTCTTTTGCACATGCGGGCGAGCAGGTGCGCATCCAACCGCTCTGGCACCACCACCGCTGCGGCCTGCACCGCCGCCGCTCTCTGCTCCAGCACAGCTCACCTCCGCTGCTGGCGGGCCCTGCAGGCGCTGCCAACACGACTTCTGATAACACAACTTCCAATCTGATCAGATGGGGTGAGCAAGAGTGCATGCAGTTGGCTGTGCGCACGCGGGTCCCCGCACGCTTACGCAACATGCACATGCCCACTCGGCTCGAGGCTGTGCCCGCCGCTGCATGGCCTCCCCCAGACGCAAGCTTTGCACCAGGACTACCAGACCAGCCGTGGAATCTGACGCTGGTGCCTGGTGGCCTACATTTTGCCTCGCTGGCAGCGGGCTACAGCTCATGCGGCCTGGCGGCCAATGGGTCGGCCTTTTGCTTTTCAGGTGACGTGCCAGTTGTGAAAGTCTGCTGTTGTGTGGCTGTCCTGCACCTGGGCAACTTCCTGTCATGGCCCATCTCCTGCCCGGCCCCGCATATCGGAACGCAGAGGATAACAACACGACGGACGCCTTTGACGCATCGAGTGACAAGTTGACGACGCTGGTTGAGCCCGTCCCCAGCGGGCTCAAGTTTGTGTCCCTGGCCTCTGGCGGCTCGTCAACCTGCGGTTTGCTGGCCAGCGGCTTGGCGTATTGTTTCGGCAATGGCGAGTCGGGCCAGCTGGGAAATGGCAGCCGGGAGTCAAGCAGCACCCCCCTGGCGGCCATGCCCACCCGCCAGTTCAGCGCGCTTTGTGCCGGGGACGACTTTGCCTGCGGCGTTGACAGCTCAACGAGCGGCGCCGTCTGCTGGGGCGCCAACAGCCGAGGCCAGCTGGGCTCAGGCAACCCCACCAACACATCCGACTCGCTGGAGGGTGTGCAGGTGGTGGGCGGCCTCCTCTTTGCCCCCACCCTCGCCTGCGGAAAAGACTTTGTGTGCGCGGTCACGGCTCCAAATGGTACGGCAGGCAACGACACCTACTGCTGGTGCGCTTGGCGTCAGGTTGCCTGGTGCTGCCTGGCACTCGTTCCCTGCTGGCATATCGCTGAGCTCAAGCCCCTTGCATGCACCGCAGGGGCAACAATGCGCTCCGCCAGCTGGGCAGCGGCAGCGACTTGTCCGAGTCATTCCGCCCTCTGCTGGTGCTGGGTGGGCACCGTTTCAGCCAGCTTAGCTGCGGCGACGAGCACTGCTGCGCTCTTGAGGGGCCTCCTGACCAGACTGGCGGCATGAAGGCCTTCTGCTGGTGCGTTCACTGGGTGGTTGGCCCAACTGTTGGTGCGTCCACTTGGCGCTCGGCCTAGCTGCTGCTTGCCAGGTGCCGGGAGTGTGCAAGGGCGATGGAGAGAGGCACAGCTCTGGATGGTGGCTTGGAACTGCTCCAATGCCCGCCCGCAGGGGCTCCAGCAGCTACGGCCAGCTTGGGTTTGGCGAGATGGGCAACCCTGGCGCCCCGGTGGCGGTGGCGGGCGGCCACTCGTTCATTTCCATCACAGCGGGCAGGGAGGAGACGTTTGGCGTGCTGCCCAACGGCACCGGGATGGCCTGGGTGGGTTGGGCTAGTGAAGGGAGCACCCCAAGCAGCGTAAAAGTATGAGGTGTTTCCTGCTGCATCCGTGGGCCCCAAGTAGGAAGTGCTGTTGGCTAAGCAGGGCTGCTGGGCTGAATGCGCTTCCCTAACCCCTTCCTCCTCATGTGCCACAGGGCCTCAACACCCAGGGCAGCCTCGGCATTGGGGAAACGCCCAGCATCAATGTGCCCACGCCACAGCCCATCCAGGGCAACTACTCCTTCAAGTACATTGGCAGGGGGTATGGCCTGCTGCGCACTGGCGACGAGGGGCCAGAAATGCCGCCCACCACGCCAACCCCCACCCCGCCTTCCGCCTCCTCTTCATCATCGTCCACTCCCATTGGTGCAATCATAGGCGGAGTGGTGGGAGGCATCGGTGAGTGTGCAGAGCGAGGACGGTTGCTCGAAGGCGCGCTGCATTTCTGAGGCCCCTTCTTGACTGCTACAGCTTGGCTTGCACAACCCCGCAACCTGTTCCGTGGGCCGCAGCTGTGCTGGCGATTCTTGCATTCCTTGCCCTACGCCCGGGCAAGGGCTGGCTGCGGCGACGCAGAGCAGGCGGGGCAAAGTCGACGGCAGACAAGGAGGCTCAGCTGGATGGCAAGCTGCTCAATGCCATGCCGCAGCAGCTGGCGCCTGCCCAGCCTCCCTTCTCCGTGGGCGTGGTATCGAGCGGGGACACGCATGGACAGCTCAGCCCTGTTCCTGTGCCAGTCAGCTACCTCACCACTGCCGGGGTGGGGCATGGTGACGGGACCGCACGGTGAGCAACAAACCAAGTTGCCAGGGCTGGTGCCTCCTCCGCCTGTATGCCACGGCAGGCCTGGAGCACGATTGCAGCTCACCCCTCCTCCCCCGTTTTGTGCAATGCAGGTTGCAATCAATGGCCGCAGATCCACTGCTCAGTGCCATTTCCACCGGCCTGGCGGCTGCCCGGCGGGCTGTCCCAGAGGCGCAGGGTGGCAGCGAAGTCAGCGCAGCAGAACTGCGGGAGTGGATGGTGCGGTGGGAGGACCTCCAGCTGGAGCGCCCGCTGGGCCGCGGCAGCTTTGGCAAGGTGCGAACGTCGGAGAGTGGCCCCTCTGTGTGTGTGTGAGTGGCTGTCTGATGCCCACCATGTGCCGCTCGATCCACCAAGCCACACTGCCTACCTGGCTGCAGGTTTACTTGGCTCGCTGGGCGGAAACACCTTGTGCGGTCAAGGTGCTGCTCACAACAGGTGGGCGGTAGAGGCTGATCGGCAGGGAAGGCGGCAGAGGCAATTGGTTTGCAGGGTGCACGGCAGCTCTGGGTTGCATCTGTGTGGGTAAGAGAGGCTTGTAACTGCCCCTTGCCTCTCCCCTGGCAGACATGGTTGAGCAGGGGGAGCTGCAGCTGCCGCCCCGTGTGCTGCACGACCTGCAGGAGGTGGGGCGGGGGCGGGGGCGGGCGGCTGGGCGGGAGAGGCCTGCATGCTGCATGCTGTTGGCGGTGTGCATTGCCTGCAGCACGTGGGCACCTTGCCAGCCCGTTGCGCACGCCCCGCACCACACGCTGTGCAGGAGGCGTCTGTGATGGTGCACATGCGGCACCCCAACCTGCTCAACTTCCTGGGGCTGTGCACCCTGCCGCCCTGCCTGCTGACCGGTGGGGTTCCAGACCAGGGAGCCAGGGTGTGCTGATGGGGCGAGGGCACGCACGCACGAGTGTGTTGTGGCTCGCTGCAGGCCACTGGCTCCCTCAGCTGCCACCTCCCCCCACCACCTGCAGAGTACTGCAGCCGCGGCTCGCTGTATGACGTGCTGCAGGCGGCCTCACGGCAGCCGGAGGCGGCGGCCGCGCTGACCTGGCGCCTGCGCCTGCAGATGGTGTGATTTGTTTGGGTTTATGACAACATTGTTGGATGGAGGACTGATGGACGGACTCGGGGTCACAGTTAACGCTGGTTGTCCTGCCCCTTCTTTCCCGCCTCACCCACCCAATGCCGCTGCTGCACCACTCACTGTGTCCACGCCCCTTGCAGGCGTGTGACGCCGCCACGGGCCTGCTGTACCTGCACCGCCGCTCCATCGTGCACCGTGACATCAAGTCGCCCAACCTGCTGGTGGACGACAGCTGGCGCGTCAAGGCGGGTGCCGGCAGGGGGGTGGGGGACCGGCCGCTTGGGGTGGCTGCTCATGTGTGTTCCGCCCTCGCGTGTGCTTGCCTGGCACCCTGGGCACGTTTCACCTGCATGCCCATCTCCCCTGGGTGCAGCTAGCCGACTTCAATCTGAGCAAAATCTTGGTGGCAGAGCAGCCGGCCAATGCGCCACCGACCGCCGGCGGTCCGACCAACCCGCTGTGGCTGGCCCCAGAGATTCTTCGAGGGGGAAAAGCATCCCCCGCCAGCGACACCTTTGCCCTTGGCCTTGTGATGTGGGAGGCAAGTCTGCATGCATCTGCCATGGTTGCCTGCTCGCCGGGACCACCAGGCCAGTCCGGTGACGGGGTCCGCACCTCGGGCCACTGCCTGCTCCCACCGCGCAGATGTTGACCTGGAGCCTGCCATGGGCCGACCAGCAGCCCTTGCAGCCGTTTCGGGTGAGGGGTCAGATGTGTCCCCTTGAGTTGTTTGAAGAGCACAATTATACAGCGTGTGCCCGGATCACCCCAGCGCTCGCCTGCCCACTCTCCAGATTGCACGCTTGGTGATGAATGGCAGCCGGCCGGCCATCCCACCTCAAACGGAGCTGCCGGGCCCCGACATTGGACGCTTTGCTTCTTCTGGGCTGGATGTGTACTGCCAGCTGATCAGGCAGGGGCAGGCAGCATGGAGACGGTGCTGTTGGCTGATGCTGGCCAACCACCGCCGTAATGCCACCCAGCCAGGGCAATCCTGTGGCCTGCGTGAATGCTCTAGCGACGTTTCTCCTGCTCTGCAGGGAGTGCTGGGCACAAGACCCAGCTGACCGCCCCTCCCTGGCCGATGTGGTGCCGCGCCTGCGGGCGCTGCTCGAGCGGCTGGAGCGCTAGCGTGTCTGGCCATGTTGGCCAGACAGCCGCCTCCAAACTGTGCACTACTACCTTGAATCATGTTAACGCTAGCATCCTATGTCCAGTTAGGTGCAAGGATGTCTGCATGACCATTGAGCATGTGCATCACGCAGGCCGCAGCACCGGCGAGCGATGGCGTCGGCATGGCAGCTCAAGCCTGGCGGGGACTGGGGCCCAACCCGCTTGCAAACTGCAGTCTTTCGATCTCTGGAGAACTAATCTGTCTATCCAGCGAGCAGTGGGCTTCCGCAGCTCCGTCCCCGCGTTGCGGACTCCTCGAGACCTGCGTGGCGGCTCCTGGGCACGTAACCCGTGGGCAGGCATCCTTGCGTGACGCTAGAGGCCTTATGCGGCCGCCAGGCGTCGGGCGGTTAGGAGCAGCCGCCAGGATCCTCTGCTGCCTTGCGGCGTCGGCGGCAAGCACGGATGCAGCACCAGCACCGACGGGTGTCTACTGGGGTGGGCGCCTCTAGCTTGATCATGTCTTATATCAGTGTTGTTTTTGCATAGAACAGTATTAGTGTCTGCATTCAGACAGCAAGTCACCTGTGATGTGCACCGCACCGCACAAGTCTTGCGTTGCTGAAGGGGACCCCATGGCCTTTGCACAGCCACCTGCGGCAAACAGCAACCCTTGGCAGTCACAGTCCATACCACCCTCCTGCATGCAGGTGGCACCGCATCGCCCGAACCAAAGCCTCTGCCCGGCAGCCTGCCGATTGCAGCCCTCTTTGCAAATGGGGCTGGCCTGTTGACCAACGGCAGTGCAGTTGCTTTCAGCTGGGAAGGCGATGCACCAACAGCTCCCACACTGGTGCCTGGTGGGCGTACATTTGATGTGCTCTCCTCCTCCGGGTCGCTGACCTGCGGTGTGGAGCGTAGCAGTGCTGGCAGCGGAGGAGCGTTGTTGTGCTGGGGCGGCAAAGGCGACCTTGCCACCCGCAATGCATCGAATGAGTTTGAGCAGGTGAGTGGGATGCGGCTGAGCAGCACGACTGCAGGGCTTCATTGTTGGTGGCCCGCACCTCCCAACACTGCTGAGCCGCCCCAGCGCTCCCCTCCCCGCAGATTACAGAGCCCACTCGCACCCTGCCAGGCCTGTTTACGGACGTCGCCGTAGGCATGGTCAGCCAGCAGGGCGCCTGGCTCTCTTGTGCACGGCTGCTTTATGATGAGTGGTGCGTGTACTGCCCAACAGCCGCAGGTCCCCCACCATTGCAGGTCATTGCCAAGGGTGCCCGGGAGCATGCGTGTGCCCTCAACATGACGGGTGCCGCCATCTGCTGGGGCCACAACGAGTTTGCCCAGCTGGGGCGAGGCCCTGCACCCACCGCCGCTGCATACATGAACGTCGCAGTGCTGCTGGAGGCAGTGGCCGTCCCATTTGACGGCCCGTTTGTCAAGCTGTGGGCGGGCCCTGGCCGGACATGCGGGCAAACAGCTGAAGGGGAGACATACTGCTGGTGAGCAGGTGGCGGGGTGGAGGGGAGCTGGGGTGCTGAAGCCGCCGGGTCAGTGTAATGTGCGGCCTATCAGCCAGGCTGGAGTCCCCGGGCAAGCTTGTGTAGTATCCCACTGTCCTGAGCCAGGGGCTTGAACTGGAGCGGAGCACTGGGCCATGGCAGCCGTGTCTATTCCACTGCCACACCTACGCTTGTCTCTGGCGGGCACAAGTTCACGCAGCTGAGCCTGGGGCACTTTCACACCTGCGGCGTCACCGCCAACCACACAGCGCTCTGCTGTGAGGGACTGGTTCCTTTGCCTCTGCCCTAGCTCTGATGGATGGCACCGGCTGCACAGTCACTGCACGGCATGCATCTGGGTTGGCCTGTCTACAGCGTCTCTCGATATGTCCATCTTGCCCTGCAGGGGGCAGCAATGAGCAAGGGCAGCTAGGTGTTGGGGAGGTGGTGGGGGAAAGCAGCGTGCCGGCCCCTGTGGCAGGTGGCTGGCTGTTCTCAGGCATTTTCGCCGGGTATGAAGCAACGTGCGGCGTGCTGTGGAATGCCACATCATCTGTCATGTGCTGGTGAGAGCTGAAGGCGGGTGACGGCAGCCTGGTTTGATGCATGCAGTGTCAGCACAGCAAATCTCATGCCGCTTTATTGGCAAGTGGGGCTGACCAATCCGTGCTGCCAAGCCGCGTGCAGGGGCAGCAACAACAGCGGCACGCTGGGGCCCGGCCAGCCCCCTGCACACGGCCTGACCAGCAGCGCCCTCCCAGTGCTGGTGTCCAGCCTGAACTTCAGCTCTGTCAACCTGGGCAGCGGCGGTAGTGACGACAAGCCTGTCGGTGTGTTGCGTGCGGCTGATGCACAGCCGCCACCAGTGCGAGCCAACGAGGGCAACCAGTCTGTAGGCAGTGGCAGCGAGACCAGCCCGACGCCAAGCCCCACTGCCGGCCAGAGCCTCCAAGGATACTCAGGCAGTGTGTACGCAGGTGCGCTGCCTGTGGCTTTGCAGGAGAGCGCCCAGGTGCCCATTTGACCCAGACCATCTGGTGATTCAATCACTGACTCCTTGTCACTGTTTTTTATTCCTGCCGTGCAGGCGCGCCGTTCCGGACATATTTTGAAGACCGCGGCAAGCCGACCACCGTGGTGGACACAGCGATGGTTTCTCCCACGCTGCGCCCGCTGCCAGGCCCAGCAGCCTCCCAGTTTGTGTCGCTGGTGGCCGGCAAGCTGCACTACTGCGGCCTGACTGCCGATGGCGCCGCTTACTGCGCCGGGGACAACCATTTTGGTACCCTGGGAGACGATCTTGCCACCTCTTCTAGCGGCTCAAAGGACCCCGTCCCCGTGCACGGCGGCCTGCTCTTTGACGCACTGACATCCGGCCCGGAATTTACTTGCGGTGTGCTGCGTTCAAACCACTCCGCATTCTGCTGGGTGAGCATGCGCTTGTTTCGCCGTCGTGGTGACTTGCGGCACGTGCATGCTCCTTGCAGATTCTGGCAGTCCTGCAGCCGCCTAAGCATTCGTCTACAGGCTGCCAAGCGGGTGCCAGGTGTGCAAACCATACCCCTGCGTTGCCGCCTGCACCCGCAGGGCATGAACTGGGCGGGCACGCTGGGCAACTTTTACCGCTGCGTGGACCAGGCCAGCCCCGGCACCACGATGATCTCAGGCCTGCCGCCGTTTGATACGGAGTGCGCATTTGAGACGGCGTTCAGCGCCCTGCACCCCGTGCCCGTCCACCCAGACCTCCAGTTTGTGCAGCTGGTGGCCGGAGAGGAGCATGTGTGCGGCATCCTGTGGGCCGGCTCGAGCCGCACTGTCTGCTGGGTGCGTGGCGGTGGGGGTTGGTGCTGCATGGAGTTAGTTGCGTAGCAGTGGGCCAGGAGGGGCTGGCAGGCTCTCCTGGGCAGCTTTGCTTGGGGGCAGCCCAAAAAAGAATCCTGCTTAGAGTGCCAGCTGATCTGCCACTTCTGCCTCTACAAATCGCTGCAGGGCTCCAACCAGTACGGTCAGCTGTCAGTTGACCCGGACAGCACGGTCATCCCCGCCGGCAACAACTCCATGCTGGACCCGGTGGTGGGCTCCCTTGCACCCATTGAAGTTAAAGGCTACCGCTTCTCGGCACTGGCTGCGGGGTCTGGCTACAGTTGCGGCCTCACGGAGGAGGGGTCCCTGGTCTGCTGGTAAGCTTCACCTTAGCGTGTTGCTGAAGCCACACGTGAGATGGATGCATGCCTTACGGCCAGGAGGTGCTGTAGCGTTCCTGGCTGGCGGATCGATGAATCTATCCGCCACGCCCACCGCACAGGGGCAACCTGGCACCCAACGGCACGTCGCCCGGTGTGGTGTCCCCTCCGGGCCTCATACTCAAGCAGATCAGCGGCGGCGCCGGTAGTGTGTGTGCGCTTACCGCAGATGGCACAGCATACTGCATGGGAGATGACGCAGATGGGCAGTTGGGGAATGGAGGTGGGGGCAGCCAAAACACACCCATAGCAGTGGCAGGCAACCATTGCTTTGCGCGCATCAGCGTGGGGACAAACCACGTGGCTGGCATAGAGCTGGGCAGTGGCGCCGCATGGGCCTGGGGTAAGCTAGGCAGCAAGTGTGGTTGCACAGCAACGTGTGGCCACTGCGTACGAGGGGCTGCATGCGGGGCACACTTTGGTAGACGTACACCTTACATGCCCACTACCACAAGGCTGATGGCTGATGCCCTCACCTGCTGCCCCTGGCACGCAGGGTCCAACGAGTACGGCAAGTGCGGCACAGGCACCGCGCCGCCTGAGGGCGCCTTCCGCTTCTCCGAGCCGGTTCTCATGGCTGGGAATGGCAACTGGAGCGACATTGTGGCAGCACCAACAGCCACCCTGGGCATCTTGCGGGCGGAGGGTGCGGGGCTGCCTGCTTCCCCCCTGCCTGCCTCCCCATCGCCCATCCCGGCTGACGCAAGCCCTGCGCCGTCCAGTGGTGCTGGCGGGCAGCCAGAGGGGCAGGGGGATGCCAGCGCGCAAGAAACGTCCTCTTCATCCTTCCCTGTTGGCGCTGTTGTTGGCGCAGTGGTGGGTGCACTGGGTAAGTGGCGGGCGGTGGGTCGAGGCATGCACGCTGCTCATGGCTCCAACAGGGTTGAGCGGCATTTGCCTGTGGCCATCTCCCCTGCAGCCATTGGCGCCCTTGCCTTCCTGGCGCTACGTCCCGGCAGGGGCTGGCTGCGCCGGGCTGCCCCAGCCGCTGGCGGCAAGGTGCTGCCTGATGAGGAGAAGCAGCACGGGGGCAAGTCCCTGCTGGCAGGATACAGTGACACAGGCGGATCAGGCCCTCCCTCCAAATACATCACGTCACCTAGTGGCACTTCCCAGCCTGCGCTGCCGACGTCGCATGCAAGCAGGTGAGGAGCGTCCAAAAACCTGCACCGGTTCCTGCGTCCAGGACCACATTCAACTGCCGTGTTGGGCTCCTAGCACATCAATCCACCTTGCCTTGTCTACCCCACTACTTCCAACGTGCAGTCTGCACTCCCTGGCGGCAGATCCGCTGCTGAGCGTCATCTCCAGCTCACTGGTGGCATCTGGCATGACCGCTGATGGCCAGGGAGCCAGCGAGGGACACACTGGTGGCAGCATGCAGCGCTGGATTGTGCGGTGGGACGACATCCAGCTGGAGCGCCCGCTGGGCCGCGGCAGCTTTGGCCGGGTGAGCTCCGAAGGCAGCGATCTGCGTTGCACAGGTGGCATGCTGCGCTGTTGACAGCCAGGCTCGAACCGTCTCCCACGACGGCTGCAGGTCTATTATGGTTGCTGGGCTGAGACACCCTGTGCAGTGAAAGTGCTGCTGACCCCAGGTGAGTTGAGCGGGTGCATGCTGCAATAGGGACACGTCAGTGCAATGGCGGTCGATCGCCGACCGCGGGTCTCTAATTGTAATTGTTTGCAGACATGGTTGAGCAGGGGGAGCTGCAGCTGCCGCCCCGTGTGCTGCACGACCTGCAGGAGGTGGGGCGGGGGCGGGGGCGGGCGGCTGGGCGGGAGAGGCCTGCATGCTGCATGCTGTTGGCGGTGTGCATTGCCTGCAGCACGTGGCACCTTGCCAGCCCGTTGCGCACGCCCCGCACCACACGCTGTGCAGGAGGCGTCTGTGATGGTGCACATGCGGCACCCCAACCTGCTCAACTTCCTGGGGCTGTGCACCCTGCCGCCCTGCCTGCTGACCGGTGGGGTTCCAGACCAGGGAGCCAGGGTGTGCTGATGGGGCGAGGGCACGCACGCACGAGTGTGTTGTGGCTCGCTGCAGGCCACTGGCTCCCTCAGCTGCCACCTCCCCCCACCACCTGCAGAGTACTGCAGCCGCGGCTCGCTGTATGACGTGCTGCAGGCGGCCTCACGGCAGCCGGAGGCGGCGGCCGCGCTGACCTGGCGCCTGCGCCTGCAGATGGTGTGATTTGGTTGTTTTTGCGTTGGATGGACCGACTCTCTCCTCCATCGGATGGAGGACGGACGTGTGGTTACAGTTACACTGGATGCAATCCCTGGCCCCTCTTTCCCGCCTCACCCACCCAATGCCGCTGCTGCACCACTCACTGTGTCCACGCCCCTTGCAGGCGTGTGACGCCGCCACGGGCCTGCTGTACCTGCACCGCCGCTCCATCGTGCACCGTGACATCAAGTCGCCCAACCTGCTGGTGGACGACAGCTGGCGCGTCAAGGCGGGTGCCGGCAGGGGGGTGGGGGACCGGCCGCTGTTGAACGTGTTGACTTAACCCAACCCTCGACAGGCCTGTCCCAACTTTCAGGTCGCTGACTTTGGCCTGAGCTCGGTTCTTACGGCCGCCGCACCTGGCCCACCTTCGGCCTCAATGGCCTGCCTCAACCCAACTTACCTGGCACCTGAAGTGCTCGATGGCGCACCCGCCTCAACCGCCAGCGATGTTTTTGCTTTCGCCCTGACGTTGTGGGAGGCAAGTGAGGGTCTGGGGCGGTGGGTTGTGCTGTTAACAGGCAGGAAACAGACACCGGCTGGACACCCTCCTGCCATCCACCCTGCTGCAGCTGCTGGCGTGGCAGCCGCCCTGGGCTGGCACGGATCAGTTTGAGATCGTCAGCCGTGTGGCGGCAGGTGCCCGCCCCCTGTTGCCGGCCTTGGAGGAACTGCCAGGTCCAGACAGGCCGGTCCCTGAGCAGTACGAAACGCACTGCCAGCTGATCAGGTGGGTGGCACTTAACCGCGGGCGTCAGGAAGGACGCTGGCCAACCTTTTCATGAGTGGGACATAAAATGGATCCGCATGAAGCGGCGCTACGCATGTTCGCCTGCAGGGACTGCTGGGCGCAGGACCCAGCCGACCGACCATCGATGGCGGAGGTTGTGCCCCGCCTTCGGACGCTGCTGGAAACAGCGGGCGGCGCACCCGCTGGGTCCGGCCAGTGATGTTGCAGTTGGAGGGGTCCTGCCCACAACCAAATGTGTTCGAAGTTTGAGTGGTTGTTGATCACAGCAAGCTGAGTTGCCCAAGTGCAAATCCAGCCACAGTTGCATGAGAGGAAGGTTGCATCTGCGACGACGACGGACGGCGGGCTGGCTTGAGGCAGCGTTCTCCACAGGCGGCAAGCAGCAGCGGCTGACCCAGATCAGCATATGCAAGGCAAGCCAGATCTATCAACAGTGGCCCCCAAAACTGTTGACAGCTGCTGCCTGGCACGCTGAGGACAATCGCGACCAGCGGCGAATGTTACATTTGCCGCTACCCATACATGCAAGCACGAGATGTTTGGCAAGTGATGGTTGTGCGGCGTAAGGCTTGTGGTATGGGTCCCAGCAGCAACTGGGAGTCACAACAATCGAAGTTGCAGCCGGGCACAGAGGTGGGTGGGCAGAAGGGCGAGAGAAAGAGGGAGAATCAGGAAACATACGGGCAATGCCCTCTGCACAGGAAGTGCGCAGGCAGGAGGTGGGTGGCTTGCATAGGCACGGACGGCTGGCAGCAGCACAGTGCAGGTTGTCATTGGCAGGCCGCTGCCACCTGCAGGTTGTAGGAAGGCGCTGGTGCAGGGCAACCCACAGTTGACATGCCGGCTCCGGCTGGACCGTGCAGATAGCTAGCTGCAGTTGGAGAACTCGTACCACCCCTCCTGAGCAATTACGCCGCTGCTGCAAAACTTCGCGCTCCTGGCATCGCTGTCATCGGTGTCGCGAACAACCTGCAGATTAGGGCCCGGGGAGGCTTTCTTGTTGGACGCACATTCAAACTTGAATGTGTCTGTGTTGCCACCTGCTCTCCCTGCAATCTAGCACAACATGCAAGCAGTGCTGCATCACATGCACACCAGTTGCTTTATGCCTGCCGATCACATGCACGCCAAATGCCTCTGCCGTGGCCGCACTTACCTTGACATACTCAGGTTCCCAGTTTGCAAAGAGGCCCCACGGCTTGAAGTACACCTCAAGCTGCGTTTTTTCGTTCATGAGCACCTTTGTCTTGAGCAAGCCCTGCAAAGCTTAAGGTGAAGCAGATTTCCACGCTCTCGCCTGCTGTGAATGGGGGGCAGCCAGAGCAGTGGCAGGCAGACGTGCGCCTGGAAACCCCGTGAGCTCAGGCTACCCACCACAGCATACGTGTCCGTGGAACAGCTCTGACGGTCGTTGCCTGGGTTGTCCAGGTCGCCGCTGCTGATCCAGGCGCCGCTGCATGGAGTAGGGCCACAGATGAGGCAGCAATCAGCAGTAGCTCGCTGACCACATCCGGTTTGAGGCAGTCCGAATGTGACGCACGTCTCGTCAGTGAACTTCACTTGTACGTAGCCATCAGTGCCGGCACCAGCGTTGCAGCTGGTACCAATGATGACCTCGTAGCGGTACAGCACTTCCTCGCTGTAGTTGTCTGATGCAGTCTGGGAGTTGCAGCGCTCTGCCCAGGCGTAGCTGCCGCAGCTATCTCGGACCATCTGGAGCTTGATGCCAAGCGCAATGGTGGGTGCTTCCTTGACAGACTCATAGGACTGGCAGCCGTCGCTGGCCCAGTTGCCACTGTTCATGCCGCAGCCCTTGTCTTCCAGCATCTGGCAACAACACAGGAGTTGCTAAGTAACTGGGCAATGGAGCAGGCAGGCTCAGGCAAGCAGCTGCAGTGCCACAGGCAGTCCTATCAGCCAGCAGCTTGCTGGCACCAGCTGGTTAGCACCCACTTCATGCTCACCTGATCGATGTCTTGAACCAGAGTAGCGTGGCACAGGCATCTCATGCAGGGGTCGCTCTCAAGCGTCAGACACTTGTCGTGTTCCTTGCAGTGCTCGTCGAGGGTGTCGACCGGTGTCCCTTGCTTGCCCATGCAATCTGCCCCGCACCAGTTGCCGTAGTTGCACTTGCCAGAGAAGTGCTGCAGCACAGGGCATGGAGCCAGCAGGCATTGACTGGCATTTTATGGGCTGATGAGCTATACCAAGGGCACTACATGAGTTTAGAAGAGCTGTTTAACTGCATGGAACGCACCTCGTCCAAATTTTCTACTCCGTATGCCAAAAGGTTTGCAGCACCAGTCAAAACGCTGTCGACAATTTCCGCCAGGCCCTTGGTGGTCATGTTGCTACCAGCCGGCGTTGCCATGTTTGTGTCGATGCCGCTGCAGGTAGCAGGCCAGATGCGGATGCAAGTGGTGGAAGGTTCATTACTCTCCAGTGCGACTCACGCCAACCCCAAGATCCCTGAACCGGCATGCACAGACAGCTCACCGCAGGTTGCGCCCCAGCGCGCGACGGGCGAGTGCGGTGGCGGCGGCGCTGTGCCCCTGGTCACGGGCTGGCGCCGCGCCGGCCGCGACCTGCACGCAGCGGGTAGCTCTCACTGCTTCATTTAAAGCCGAACAAGAACTGCAGCGGCCGAAGCGGCGCAGGCAGACCGGCCCGGTCAGCAGCTCGCGCGCACTGTGCGTTTTGCCATGTAGTCGGCGCTAAATTGCACATGGCATGGGATGTGAGAGTGTTTCCCCAACCATGCTGCCGCCCTTAGCCACCAGGGCGGCCTTACCAAAGCGGCACACGCGAGCGCCAGCAGCAAGGCCCTTGCTGACATGTCGAAGCGACTGGTGTTCATACTGGGGGAGAGGGGCAGGTTAAGAGCGAACGGGGGTGGCTGGGCCGAGGCAAGGCAGGGCGCGCTGCGCCTGCTGGGACTTGGCTTGGACTCGGGGCGCCAGTGAAGTGTATTGATGCCAAATGCTGGTTAGAGATGCCCTTGCACTGAGCTCCCTCTTGTGTGTCACATCCATAAAATCACAGCGACGAAAACGGCTAAATGCTCTGCTGTTGCCAGCCAGGCGGCCGCTTGTAGCAGGCACTGCAGCGCGAAATCAGGGGACCATGGCAAGCTGGCCCTGACTGCCACCACTGCGGCTGCATCTGCCCCGCCCTGCTGCTAATGCTGTCGGCGTTGCTGACCGCGGGAAGTGCCTACTGCAGCTGCACAGGAGGATCCACAGTCGCTGCTGCCTGCAGCAGCATCTGTTGTTGCACGCCAGCATGCAGTGCTGCGGGGGCCGCCAAACGTCAGACAAGTGCGAGCAGCAGCGAGAGTGGCACCGCCGTCCCGCTGTTCCTGCTGCCGCTCCTGCTGCCGCTCCTGCTGCCGCTGCTGCACACGGGCGGCTGTCCGCACCATCGGGGCCGCAGGAGCTGAGAGAGGGGGTGCTGGGCCGCAGCCAGCGGTCGCCGCCGCCTGCGCTGCTGGCACTCCGCCTGTTTGCCTGCAGGGACTGCTGGGCGCAGGACCCAGCCGACCGACCGTCAACGGCGGAGGTTGTGCCCCGCCTTCGGACGCTGCTGGAAGCAGCGGGCAGCGCACCCGCGGGGTCTGGCCAGTGACGTGCAGTGGAGGGGTCCTGCCCACAACCAAATGTGTTTAAAGTTTGTGTGGTTGTTGATTACAGCAAGCTGAGTTGCCCAAGTGCAAATCCAGCCACAGTTGCATGAGACGGGAGAGGAAGGTTGCCTCCCGCATCGCCCATGCAAGGTGACGAGGCGGCAGGGCGGTGCCCTCCAAAAGCCGGCCGTGCCACTGCGTGCGCACTTGTAAGCTCTCCTCCTTCCGTCCCATATCGTCCCTGCAACACCTGACGCCAGCAGCCACTGCCTGCGGGAGAGCCCGAGCCCAGTGCCGTCCCTGCTCTTCTGCACCGCTCGCAGCTACCGCAATGGCTTCTGCAGCAGCCCAGATCACCGTTGCACGCACCGGCGGGCGCTTGCATTGCGCCGGCAGGCGGGCAGGTGAGCCAGCGACCCTCCCACGCCTTTTGCATCGTTCCTGGCCAGCAAATTGCCACGCAGATCACCGCAGGTATGGTTGGAGTGTCCCGAGCGGCTGTTGGTTGGTGCCCACTGGCTGCCGCCGCCGCCGCCGCCTGCCGTTGCTGCCACCACAAGCCACAGCTGCCATCCCTCCTGCCGCAGGCGCCCCGCGCCCTCTGCGCGCCGCTCGGCTGCACCGCCTGCAAGTGCGCAGCGCTGCTGAGGAGCCTACCACTGCCACACCGGAGGTTGCCGCCCCTGCCGCTGGCAATGGCGCAGCCGAGGCGCAGCACAGCGAGGCTGCCGCTGGCGTCCAGGCTAATGGCGCTTCGTCTGCTGCCGTGACAGTCGAGGAGCTGCCTGAGCAGGAGCTGGTGTGGGTTGAGCCCAGCGGCGGCGACAAGACGTGGACGAGCTGGAAGCTGCTGTGGGCGCTGCCCTGGCGCCGCTTCAAGTCGGGCAGCGTGCTGACCCTCAAGCTGTCGGGCGCCATCGCGGAGCAGCCGCAGGGACGCTTCAGCCAGGTGCGCAGGAGGGCCAGATCTGCAGCCAGTGGAATGGTGGGGCTGGCTAAGCGGATACGAGGGCTGAGGCGGGCCTCTGGTTTGTGTTTTGGTGTCTGCTATGTGGCCCATGCACGCAGCATCAACCCCCTCATCCCTTCTTGAGGCCCCCTCCCCATCCCTGGACTGCAGACCCAGAGCCTGCCGGCCCTGTGCGAGTGCCTGCGCAAGGCAGCCCTGGACCCTCGCATCAAGGGCGTTGTGGTCAAGATTGACCCTCTGGCCGCGGGCTGGGGCAAGCTGCAGGTGGGTGGGCGGGCCTGGCTGGCTTGCTGGGCTGCAATGTGCTGCAGCGACGACTACGTTCAAGAGCACTGTGTTGGGATAGCGTCGTTGACATGCCTGCATTCCTGGCAGACCCTCCTGGTGCAAGCAGCCGCCCCTCGCCTTCTGCTGGCTGCAGGAGCTGCGCCGGCACGTGGAGCACTTCCGCCAGAGCGGCAAGTTTGCCATCGCCTACCTGGAGCGGTGCGGTGCGGGGCAGGGAGGCCGATGCTGAGCAAGCAGCACCCCAGCGCTGCTGTTGGGAGGGACTGTGGCTTGCAGCCGCCTGATGGCATGCTGAGCAGCGGCACGCTGTGTCCTGTTGCGACCGGCCTGCTCCCTGCCCTCCCTGCCTTGCCTTGTAGGGCGGGAGAGAAGGAGTATTACCTGGCCAGCGCATTTGGCGAGATCTACGCCCCTCCCTCTGCAAGCCTCTCGCTGCGCGGCATGTCGGTGGCGGGCACCTTCCTGCGCGGCGCCCTGGAGAAGGTGGGTGGGTGGGGGTGGGTGGGCAGCATCTTGCTGTGTGGAAGCTGGGGCAGCGCTGGGCTGGCGCTTGGTGCTGGATGCCTGGGCTGGCTGGAGGCCTCACACGGGCATCCTCACTTGCGACCGGCCTCCCAACCCTGCTCTGCCCTTGCTTTTGTTGCAACGACAGGTGGGCGTGGAGCCCGAGGTGCGGCGCATCGGCAAGTACAAGAGCGCGGGGGACCAGCTGCTGCGGGAGGACATGAGCGAGGCGCAGCGGGAGCAGTTGGTGAGCGTGGTGGCGTGTGTGCTAGGCTGAGTTGGTTGGCTCATGGGCAGGAGCGCATGTGGCTGCACAGCAGGGCTGGCTGCGGGCTTTGGTTGGCCGCTTGCTTCCAGCAGCCTGCATCTGTCTCACCCACCCTGCCCCACCTTGCCCCTTCCTCCCCTGAAACAGACTGCGCTGCTGGACGACATGTACGAGACATGGGTCACCGATGTGGCCGCCTCCCTGGGCAAGACGCGCGAGGAGGTGTGCCCTGGGCCGCTGCACCACTGCCACAGCTGTGTTGAGCCTTGCCCCGGCCGCTGCCGATGGAGTGCACAGACACGCTGCCTCCCGTCACCCATCCAGCCCCCAGAACCAGCCCTAGTCACATCTGCAGATGCGCGGCCTCACCCCCATCCCCACCCCTAA
>RRZL01000059.1:86620-103272 GCA_006782975.1 Chlorella sp. Dachan | reverse complement strand
CCTTCTTCTTCCCGCCAGCGACCTGATGTGGCGCGAGATCCGGGAGCTGGGCAAGACCAAGCCCGTCATTGCCAGCATGGCGGACGTGGCGGCCTCTGGCGGCTACTACATGGTGAGTAGTAGTGGTGAGGGCAGGCAGGCAGGCAGGAAACAGCGGGGGGCGTGGGGACTGGTGTTGGTAAGAACATGAGCAGACTGCCCATGGGTTCCTCTGCTGCTCTCTGTGGCTCTTCCTAACAAGCCTTCCCCAACCGCGCACTGCCCCGCCCTCAGGCCATGGGGTGCAGCAAGATTGTGGCGGAGCGGTCGACGATCACCGGCAGCATCGGCGTGGTGACCGGCAAGTTCAACCTGGCGGGGCTGTACGAGAAGCTCGGGTACAGCAAGGAAGTCATTTCCCGAGGCCGCTACGCCCAGCTGTTTGCCGAGAACAAGGTGGGCGTCCTACGGGAGCACTGCTTGGGCGCGTGGGCGTGTGGGTGTGTGGAGGTGGAGGTGGAGGTATGTCAGGTGGCCACTTGCTGCTGCTCCCTCGCGTGTCAAGCGTGTCGAGCGCGGTGCAACATGTGTCGCACTGCCACTTTTGCTTCGATTAACAACACTTGCTGTGAGCTTACCCGTTTGCAGCCCTTCAGCGAGGAGGAGGAGGCGCTGTTTGACGCTGCGGCGCAGCACGCCTACGCGTCGTTTCGCGAGAAGGCGGCCGAGAGCCGGGGCATGAGCGTGGAGGCGATGCAGGTGGGCGGGGCAGGCAATGGAGGGCGGCGAAGCGGCCAGCCCAGGTGTGCAGCGGCTGCCTGAGCAGCTGGTTGAGCTCCCAAGGGTTCCGGCCGCTAGTCCCTAGTCCCTTGCATTCCAACAGACCACAGTCCCCAGCTGGCTCAAGCAGCCTGCACCCACCGCCCTCACCACCCGCAGGAGGTGGCCCAGGGCCGGGTGTGGAGCGGGCGGCGCGCCTCGGGCCTGGGCCTGGTTGACGCCGTGGGCGGCCTCAACCGCGCGCTGCAGCTGGCCAAGCAGGCGGCAGGGCTGGCGCTGGACGAGCGCGTGCGCCTGCTGGAGGTCTCTCGCGCCAAGGTGGGCGGAAGCGAGGGGTGGTTGGGTGGGTGGGGAGGGTTTGGGCGTTGTAAGTGTCGGAGCGCCAACGTCGACTGCCTTTTACACTCCCGCTGCTGCCCACCTCCTCCCTTCCACCTGCAGTCCTCGCCACTGGCGCTGCTGAGCGGTGGCGGCGCCTCGCTGCCCGCCATGGGCATGCTGCTGCTGCAGAGCCTGGCGGGCGGATCGGCGGCCCAGGGCGCAGCAGCCGCCCAGGCGGCAGCCGGCGCTCCGCTGCTGCTGCAGGCCCTGGCGGTGGTGGCTGGCGGTGCAGCCAGCAGCAGTGTGCCCAGCGGCACGGGTGGCCTGGCGGCTGGTCAGGTGCTGGCACAGATGCCCGACCTGGCAGTCGAGGGTGTGGCCTCTCAGGCCCTGCTGGCGGCTGGCAGTGCGCCTGTTGGCGGCAGCGGCAGCGGCGGCCTGTTTGACGAGGAGTGAGCGCCAGGCATGCCTGCGGCGCCGCTCCCGACACCTGACCACAAAATGCACCCACTCTCGGCGATTTGATTTGATTTGTTTTTGATGATCACACACCCCTTGCTGTTTGATGATCATCTCCACCCTCGGAATCCCATTCTCTGACCCACTCGCTGGATGATCCGATCCCATGCGACCAACGTTTGATGCCAGCTGTCGATGTGCCATGTCATGTGATACCCTCAGCCAGACGTGCACGCTGCGCAACAGCTCACGCAGGCGTGCCCAGAGCGCGCCCTGAGCGCATGGTGGCTAGGTGGGAGCGGGTGATCACCGGGTGTGGAGGGGCCAGGGTGGCAGGCGCCCCCCAAACCCTGTACAGCCCTCGCCTCCTCCAGCTGTGCTAGGGCTGCAAACCCCAGGTCCGAACCCCAAGGCACGCATTTGCGTTGTTGTCCACCGCCGCTGTGGCGCTGTGGCGGTGCAAGCTGGGCCAATCTTGCTGGCTGCCTGCTGCTCGGCCCAGACCGCCTGCATGTGACGCTGCCGCGACCCTCACCTTGCCAAAATGGCTGCGGACTGGGCGGCCCTGCCGCCCCTGGTCACCCTCAAGGTCTTTGCGCACTGCGCCACCCCCAAGGATGCCGCCGCCTGGCGCCTGACATGCAAGAGCTTCCTGGCAGTCTGCGGGCGGGTGGACATGCTGCAGCTGCGGGTCGTGGGCGAGGACAAGGCGGCCGCCGCGGCCCTGGACGCCTCCCTCCGCGATATCGCCACCTGGTTCGGCCTGGACCTGGACTTTGTGCCCTTTGAGCTCGCGCAGCAGGTGCGCGCAAGCCGCCACAGGCGGCCAGGCCGCTCCGCTCGGCGCCGACCCAGCTGCCTGCGCCGCGGATGCTGCCGTGCCTGCCAGTGCTGGCAGTCAGCAAAGGGCCCTCATCTGCTTGCTGATGCAGGGGCGCATCACCTCACCGTTTGTGCTGCGGCCGGAGCAGGCCAAGCTGGTGGAGAGCGTGATGCAGGCAAGCGGTTGGCGGGGGGTTGGCGGCGGGGCCACACCGATTTGGACCAGTGAATTTGGGGATGTGACGCTGCAGCGGTGATCCGTGCTGACAGTCGCAGGTGGGTCTTGTGTGCTTGTGGCAGTCGCCCAACCAGCCGCCCCCTGCCGGCCCCACCTTCACCCCGCCCGCAGCACCTGCACAAGGGCATTCGCTGGGCGCGGCTGGCGGAGCCCGCCTCCTTCTCCCTGCCCTACCACCTGCACAAGCTGTCACGCTGCGTCAGCCTGGAGCTGGTGCTCAACCCAGCCATGGAGGAGGTGGTGTTCCACTCGGCGGCGCTGGCGGGCCTGCAACACCTGCGCCGCCTCACGCTGCAGGGCCGGCTGCCCGCGCACCGGCGGCGCATGCAGCGGCGCGCGCTGCCGCGCCTCAGCCCCTCGGTCACCCACCTGACCGCCCACGGCCTCAACCTGGCGGACACCGACTGGTCGCACGCGCGTCGCCTGCACAGCCTGGACCTCAGCCACTGCGGTGGGTGGGTGGGTGCCGGGGGTGGGTGGGTAGGTTCGTGCCGCACTGGGCAGGTGGCTTGCTGGACCATGGCTCTCAGCTGATGGACAGCACTGCTGTGCTTAGGTGTGCTTAGGCGCAAGTCGCTGGCGCCAGCTGCCTGCCGCTTCCAGCCCATCCTCTCCGCTCCCACCCCTGCCCTGCTCACCCTCACCAGACGTGCGGCTGGGCCCCTACTGCGGCGCGCTGCTGGCGAGCCTGCGTGCGCTGGTGATGCGGGGTGCCGCCCTGGAGCTGTCCACCCCTGCCGTGTTTGCCGACATGGCCTCCCTGCGGTGCTTGGACCTGGAGGGATGCACCGCCGCCCGCACCGGCAGCTGGCTGAGCCGCGTGCTTGGCGCCACGCCCGACGTGCTGGCCCTGCCGACCGGCCTCACCCAGCTGCGCGCCATGAGCAGCAACGTGTTTGACAAATGCGCCCTGGAGCTGGGGGCCTGCACCGCGCTGCAGCGCTTGGAGCTCAGCAGCGGCGCGCAGCTGCCCGCCACGCTCAAGCACGCGCCGGCCGGCGTGCCGCTGGGCCTGCATATCGCCGAGGAGGCGCAGGTGGGCGGCGGGCAGCTGGATGAGGGCTGTGCTGCTGCTGGGAGGGTGGGGCCAGCGTTGATCACACGTTTGACTCTGGTTCACGCGCCAAACAATGGCCCGGGCCAGCCGGCTGCCACGCTTCCAAGCCAGGCCCTGCCCGCCAGGGCCGCCACTGCTGCCGCTGGTATGGCAGCCCCCACCCCAAGTCCGGCCTGGTCCATATCCCCCCGACCTCTCCTTTCGCAGGTGGTGACGCGCCAGGGCCGCGACAGCGTGAGCGTTAAGGCCTGCCTGGCTGGCCGCCTGGCCGACATCCGGCGGTTGGGCGGCAGCGGGCTGGGGCGCGCCGCGCTGGGCGTGCTGGGTGAGATGCCAGGCCTGCGCCGCCTCTGCCTGCTGGCGGGCGAGCGGCGGCGGCTGGAGCTGGAGCTGGAGCTGCCGGAACTGGAGATGCTGCGCATTGAGGGCTACCAGATCGCAAAGGTGGGCTCAATGCGCCGTGAGGTGGAAGGTGGATGCGCAGCGCCAGCAACCGTGTGTGCCCAGCTGCTGTACAACCGCTGCTGACTGGCATGCAAGTTGAGCAGTCACGCCGTCATGATCATGCATACCCAAGGCCGACTGGCGCTCACCCCGGCCCCCACTTGTCCACAGCTGCGCCTGCCGGTGTGCCTGCACCTGCACACCGTGGTGCTGTCGGGCCACGGCGTGTGCTCCCAGCTGGCGCTGCCGCCCTCGCTGCGGGTGCTGGTGCTGGACAGCGTGATGCGCGATGCACGCACCCTGTCCCTGGCCACCATGGTGAGAGGCAGGTGGCGCGTCATGTTGGACAGTTGCTGCAGTGCAGCAGCTGCATTCAGTGGCAGATTCTGAAGGTTGCGTGTGTACCAACCACATGCACGTGTGCGCTCAGCAGTTTCCACCGCCACCGTACCTCAATGGGCTCACGCCTCTGCCTCTCTCGTCCCCCCCAGGTGCCGCGCCTGCGCACCGCGGTGCTGGGCATGGGCCTGCTGCCCGCCAGCCTGCCCGCCACAGTGGAGCGGCTGGGGGTGGTGGGCGAGCCCTCGGAGCCGTCACTGTCGCAGGCGTATGCGGGCCTGCAGGCCCTGCTGCCGCAGGTGCGCACTCGGGGAATGGGGCTGTCATGGAGTGAGTGACTGCTCAGCGTCCACAGCCCCGCTGGCATCTCCAGCACTGGCCTGCAACCTGCACGCCTCACGCCCCCTGCCCTGCCTCCCCGCCCTCCTCCCAGCTGCCCCACCTCAAGGAGCTGCGCTTCACCTCGGGCCAGGCCCTGCCCGACGCGCTGGCGGCCCTGCTGCCCCCCGGCTGCACGTTCAGCACAGCGGGGCTGCCGCGCGAGGGCCCGGCCACCGACTGCTGGGGCCGCAGCCTGCACCAGACCGCGCCGGTGAGTGCGTGGTGGTGCGGGTGGCTTGGGGTTGCAGCATGCGGGGGTGCCTGTGCTCCGCACAGACCTCAGTCAGGAGACGTCCTGTCCTGCCCTGCAAACTCATAACACCTTGCCCGCCTCTCATCCCTGCTCCCCCCCCTCCCTGCAGCTGCACATGGACTGGTGCGAGAGCCTGCTGACCACGGCAGGCCTGAACCTGGACGCCATCGAGGCCGGGCCGGATGTGGCGCTCATGCGCCAGATCAGCCGCGTGGTGACCAGCTGAGAGGCGGCGTGCCGTTTTGAAGATCCCATAAGCTCTGGCTGACAGGCGCAAACATTTGGCAACTTCCTGCCCACGCCGCAGCCCCACGTTTCGTTTCATTGGTGAGGGTTTCCGTACCGTGTTCATACGTTCCAATGCATGAAGATTCAAACTCGATTCGACTTGCCAACGCACGACCACCGCGGTGTTGTTAGTCAAGTGCGCGTTTCGGCCAGTGCTGCGCTTCTTCCACCTGCATCCAACAGCTTTTCTTTGCAGCCGCCCCACCGCACTGTGCTCCGGCACCGGGGATTTTCTGCCACCCGGACCGCCTGGTGCGTTTTCCCTCCGTGTTTGCCACAAGCATCGATCGTTTTTCCACCCCTCTGTGCGTCCACGTCCATGCCGTGCCTGGAGCACTGCCACTTACCAGACCCCATTTGCCAGACCCCATATGTCACGGTTTGTATTGCAAACCGATTTGTTGTGTAAGATTGACGCTCTGAGACGCAGGAATGGGATTTTGTTGCAGGCGAGCAATTGTGTTTGCGGTGTTGTTCGGCAGCGGCGTCGGCGCCAGCAGGGCGGCTGCTGGCATGTGTTGCGCCCCAGATGGGCATGGGCCCAGATGGGCTAAACTCCCTCCGCGCGCCTCGCCGCGCCTGGCTTAGCTTTCTTTCGCGTCTTAGACGCTTATTACCGACGTATCGGCCCCTCCCGCACTCCGCAGCTGTCGCCAACTTCGAATATGGAATGCCCAGCTGAAGCCTACGCGCGCGAACACCGGCTCAATGCTAAAAACTACAAGACCTTCTTCACCCATGGCGATATGCGCTACGTCAGCGCGCGGCTGAAGGCGCGGCGGGGTGCACCGGCACCGCCTGCCGCCATTGGCCGGCAGCAGCGGAGTGCGGGAGGGGCCAAGCCTGTTTCCAAGCCTGTTTCGCAGGATCCGCCCCTGGAGTTCTCCGACAAGGTAGGGGAACAGGGCCACAACAGAGGCAGCAGCGCAGGGCTTGTTGGTCTGCTTCAATCGGCCAGAGCCTGGGCCTGCCCATCCCCTTCTCGCCTCGCTTGTTTGTTGAGTTGTGGCCATGCTGCAGCCGGTGGCCCACCTCTTGCCAAACGGTACCTGCCGTTTTCCACGACCCGCAGATTGTGGACGGCTTCAAGATCGACTACCTGGTGAACGGCGAGGAGATCCTGCTGCGCAAGGTGCAGCGTCCTGATGCGGCTGATTCCAACAAGGACGGCTACAAGTGGCTGCCGATGGTGGCATTGGACGACCTGCGCGACGTGGTGAAGGAGCAGCATGAGCGGGCGCTCCTGTTCAAGTGCAGCAAGAAGCTGTACAGCCACGTGCGTTTGAGAGTTAGAGCTCTGTGTTTGAACTGATGAGGGAATGGCTGGCCATGGCAAGGAGGGCTGCCGCCGCCGCCGCCGCTGCTGCTGCTGCTACTGCTGAGGGGAAGGCAACAACCCAGCTTGACATGTCAAAGCTAACTAAACGCACATTCCAGTTGGGCTGCTCCACACTGCTTCCTGGGTTCGAAGTGCTGCCACCTCTGCTACTTTCACCGCAGATTGCTTACAACATGGCGACACAGATGGCGCCTCACCCTGATGGGACCCCGCGTGTTATCAACGGCGTGGCTGGGGTGGACCGCAAGTTTGTGGAGCTCTTCTTGCAGTCATGCATTGTGCGCAACGATCAGGCCGCCACCAAGCCTGAGGAGATGCCCCCGCCTGTCGCCATCGTCACGCTGCGCGCCCTGCTGCACTGCCAGGCAAGTGTGGCAGCGGGGAGGTGGACGCATGCTGTGGCTAGCTTGCAGTTGCACGGCACTGCAGCATCGATGCATTGCTTTGGCATGGTTGCCTGCTACATGCTTGGAGCTGACCGCGTGTGCAGCCATGTGCAGCTTGTGCAGTCTGCGCCAACCTCACCCCCCTGCTCCTGCCTGCGCGCAGGCGGACCTGATCGACCTGGGCGCTGACCGCGACCCCCACTACCGCTACGTGCTGGTCTACATTGACCACTACACCCGCCATGTGTGGCTGCGCCCGCTGCCCACCAAGGAGCCGCTGCAGGTTGCGCGAGAGGTGCGGTTCAGTCACCTTGCAAACCTGCATTGCAGCCGACCTTGGCATTTGGCTGGTACACAGGCGGTACAGCAGTGGTCAGTTCACTTGCAGCTGCAGCCACATGTGCATTGATTCAATTGGCGTTGTGCTTACCTGCAGATCTACTGGATTTGGATGGACACCCAGCGCCCTGCTCGCCTGCAGTCCGACAACGGCACCGAGTTCTGCGCAGCACTGATGAAAAGCCTGTGCGACCTGATGGGCGTGGAGTTTAGGCACGGCTCGGTGGGCCACCCGCAGAGCCAGGTGGGCTGGGAGGGCACATTTGCCTGGTACAGTGCCTGCTCAGCTGCTGCCAGCAAGGTGTGCATGTTGGATCAACTCATCGCCACTGGTGATTCATTGATGCTTGAAGCCAACCTACCAACCCATGCTGTGTGTTCAGGGTGCGGTGGAGCGTGCCAACCAGACCATCAAGCAGACCATCCGCGCTCAGCTGCTGGCGCTGCCTACCGATGGCAGGTGGGGGATTGGGAGCTGGGCATGGGGGTAGCTGGTTGCATACAGGGCGTGGGGATGGATGCAGCCGCCTGCAAGGTCGACTGTGATACATGAATTGCCGCTTGGTTCTAACGTACTGTCTCTGCTCCACAATGCTATTGTTCAGCTGGGCTGCACATGTGCTGGACGTGCAGAAGGCTGTGAACAACATGCCGCACGAGGCGCATGGGGGCAAAATGACCCCCTCCCAAGTGTTGTACGGCCAGCCCGAGGCGGCTTCCCTGCTGCCCAAGCCCGACCAGCTGGCCAAGCTGCTGGGCTTCGTCAGGTGTGCATGGCAAGGGTTGCAGGTTTGAACGGATCACTGGGTTTCGGTGCGGCATGTGAGTGCAATGTGCGCATGCTTCCCCTGCTGAGCATTAAGCGCTGGACGCCCTGCTTCATCCCATGCACCATGCAGCTCTGCCGACATCCACGAGCGCCACCCCATGGCAGTCGGTGTGGGCGCTGCAGCGCGCAGCGGCGGCCGCACCGCCAAGGCGCCAGCAGCCGGCCGCAAGCGCAGTGCTGCTGAGGCAGAGCTGTCTGATGAGGAGGCGGAGCTGTCGGGTGATGAGGAGGCCTGGGAGGCAGCAGCAGCGGCCGTGGCAGCAGGCCCAGCCCGCCCCCGCAGCGGCCGCGCAGCTGCAGCAGGCCTCCAGGCGGCCCTGGCGGCAGAGCTCAGCAACGAGGAGGAGCTGGGTGAGACTGCTCCCTCCCGGGCCCTGCCACAACGCGCAGCAGCTGTCAGCAGCCCCGCCGGCAAGCGCCGTCGGCTGACTGGCGCGATGCAGGCGCAGCAGACGCAGCAGGAGGAGCTGGCTGGGCCCAGCTGTGCAAAGCGGCAGGCAGCAGCAGAGGCAGCCGCTGCTGAGCAGGCGGCAGCTACTGCAGCAACGCAGCAAGCAGCGGAAGCCCAGGCGCAGGCCGCTGAGCAGGCGGCAGCAGGGCCCAGCACAGCAGCGGCGCCGCTGCGGCGCAGCGGGCGGCGCGCGCCTGCTGCCACCCAGCAGGCAGCAGACGACGAGGCTGTGGCGGCCGACATCCTGCAAGGGATGGCTGCCGCAGGAGCACCAGCGGCAGCAGCAGCAGCAGAGGTGCAGCCTCTGATGGCAGATGCAGTCATGGCCCAGGAGGAGGAGGCCGCCACGTCTGCCGCCGCCCTGCTGGGTGAGGACCACTACCGGGGGATGGTGGATGCGCCGTTTTTGAGAGTCGCTCGGTTGTGCTTGAGCACACGCGTTCACTGCATCACGCCTGCACCTGACATCCTGAAAACTGCTCGCAATCGTGCTGTAGATGCGCTGCCCCCGCACCTGCGTAAGGTGCGGGAGGCGGCCAATGCAGCCCACGTGAAGGAGCGGCAGCGGATCCGCAACACTCGCAAGGGCAAGGGCAAGGCCCCAGTGCAGGTGGGCTGCTGGCTGGGCACAGAGCTGAGCAGCATAGCATGCATGAGCAGCAGAGGGCAAGCAGCGGCGCAGCCCTGCATTTCAAAAGCGTGTTGAAGACACGCGTGTTGCATGTGCCATGGTGCGTGCCCTGCCCCCTTCTCATGGCAGCCGTCCCTACACCTTGCTTTGCAGCCCTTCGAGGTGGGCACTGATGTGGTGGTCAAGCCTAGCAGGAAGGGCAAGGTGGGCAACCCAACCGCTCCTGTCCGCATCGCCGCCCGCGTGATCGCCCGCACCCAGCCGTATGGCCAGGTCAAGTACCGCCTGCGCACCAACACTGGCGTGCTGCCAGACACCTACTTCCACGGCCAGCTGCGGAAGGCTGTGCCTGGGCGGCCGGATGCCCCCCGCTTTGAGGGCGTGGCGGTGCAGGGCGTGCCGCTGACGACTGAGCGGCAGGCGCGCGGCGGCGCGGTGGGCTGCGGCTGCCGCGGCAAGGGCGGCGTGTGCGGCAAGGCCTGCCCCTGCAAGAAGGGCGGCAACACGTGCGGCCGGCACTGCGGCTGCAAGTTTGGCAAGGGCGGCAACTGCGGCAACTGCAAGTGATTTGAAAGTGGGCGGCGCTGCAAGGCGCCGCCACTTGGCGCCCACTCACTCCATCTTCCATGCTTTCTTCCCTACTAGTCCGCTCTCTCGTGCATTGCAGGGGGCTGTAAGAGGGTGTTTGGCTAGCTGGTGAGCGCGGAGGCGAGTAGAGGGTTGCTGCAGACATGCCATCACTTGCTGCCAGCGCGCAACCCGCGCCGCGCGTGCCCTCAGCTGTGCATTAGAGTCTCAGGAAGGTGCTACGGGGCGCGGCGTGGGCCGCAATGGAGCGCAGAGGCCGGATTGCCCATCTGGGCCCATGCCCATCTGGGGCGCAACACATGCCCTCCAGGCCGCCACGGGGGGCGCTCGGCGCACTGTGCAGCTGGTGGGATGGTGCAAGTGCAAGTTCATCAGAGAGACCCCTACGCTGTGGGGCGCATCGCGGAGCTCAGTGGGAAGCCTCGCTCGCAGGAGGTGAGCCGGCGGGTTTGCCCCGGTGCCTGTGCAAGTGCAGCAGACGTCTGGCAGCAGCTTGAGAGCCTGCGCTCCGGCCTAAGCCCGCCACAGCCCCCACTGCCGCCGACCCCGCCCGCCTCCCGCCGTTCGATCGCTTGTGCAGCACAACGGCCCCAGGAAGTGCCCACCTGACGCATTGATCAATCACCCCGCGGGTGTGCAGGCACGCGAGCTGCTGGAGGCGGTGGCCAAGCAGGTGCAGCCCATCATGCGGCGCAGGCAGCTGGAAGTCCCGCTGCTCAGCGAGTTCTACCCGTCCAACCGAAGCTTGCTGGGGCTGAACGTGGGCGGCGGCGGCGGCAGTACGCAGGAGATCCGGCTGCGCCTGCGGCCTGCTGGGCGGCAGGACGAGTTCCTGCCATATGACTGCGTGCTGGGCACCATGCTGCACGAGTGAGCGAGGGCGGCCCAAGCTGGGAGGCTGGTGGAAGGCTTGGTCGGTTGGCACCAGTTGGTTGCAGTCCTTTCAGTGTGGACTGTTTGCCGTGCTGCGGCTGCATTTACTAAGCCTTCTTCCTTTCCCTTTTTCCCTCTGCGACAGGCTGGTGCACAACCACATCAGCCCCCACAACGCCGCCTTCTACAAGCTGCTGGACGAGCTGAACAAGGCAAGGGGCCGCGGCCTGGGCAGCTCGTTGCAGCGGCTGTTGGCTGGGCACTCAGTTGCAGGCTGCAATGCTCACCTGCTGTGCAGCAAGATCGGGGTGCAATATGCTGACCGTCATGGCTGCCCGGGTCTGCAGGAGTGTGACGACCTGATTGCCAGGGGCATCTCAGGCACGGGGGCCGGGTTTGACGCCCCCTCCGCCGGCAAGGTGGGCGGCCGCTTCACGGGGCGAGCGGACGAGGTGGCGCCGCACCGGCTGCGCGAGCTGGCGCTGCAGGCAGCCGAGGCGCGGCGCAAGCGGCAGGCGGTGATGACCAGCGGGCCACGCACCACAGGTGGGCTGGAGCCCTGACGCAGACCTGATGCAGATGCCTGGGAGTGGCAGCTCCTCTCCTGGTGTGCTTTGTGTTGCTGCGTGTCGTTGTTGCGCTCTTCCCCTCCCATGGCTGCTTTTTGTGCACTTGTGCACAGGCGGCGACATGTCTCTGCGCCACCTGCCGCCACGGGAGGCAGCTGCAGTAGCCGCAGAGCGCAGGTGAGCCAGGATTGCAAGCTGCGACACTACCTGTATCAGCGGCCATCTTGCTTGGCAGCTGGGTTCGGGCGGGCATGAGCCATGCGCAAGGTTCCTGATTTGCAGACTGCGCTGGCCCATTTCTTGCTCACACGCAGGGCCCACGACAATGTGTGGTGCCCGGCTGAAACGCTTGACAACGAGGCTGCAGCTGGGCACGATGTAAATGCAGCCCTGCAGGCAATACTGAACAACGGCGGTGCTGGTGGGGCAGCGAGAGGACACCAGCAGCAGCAGCAGCAGCAGAGCGCAAGTGCGCCGGCGGCAGCGGCAGCAGCGGCGGCACCAGTGGCAGGGCCCAATCTGTCCCTGCGACAGCGCATGGCGTTGATGAATGCCACAGGCACGGCAAGTGGCACCGATGCCGCTCAAAAGGCGGCAGCAGGCGCAGATGGGCCGCACTCTGCAAGGGCAGCGGCTGCCCCCCTTGTGCCCAACCTGCAGCAGCCTGCCAATCCAGGGCAGGCGCCGCTGCAGCAGCTGCCGCAGGAAGCTGCAGCCGCACGGCCACAGCAGGAACTGCCAGCGCCTGGACCGCAGGGGCAGGCGCAGCTGCAAGTCCCAGCCCCAAGGCAGCAGCAGCAGCAGCAGCAAGATGTGCCGGCGCCGCGGCAGCAGCCGGCACCACAGCAGCAGCAGGCAGCGGGGGATGGTGTGGTGGACTTGACGCTCAGCAGCGACGACGAGGCGCCACTGCCCAGCAAGCGCACCGCGGCGGAGTGGGCGTGCCCGCAGTGCACGCTGATCAATGCGCCGCTGGCGTTGGCGTGCGATGCCTGCGGCGCTCTGCGGCCCATGGGGTTTGGCACGTGAGCGGTGTAGCGGCGGCGGCCAGCGCTGCGTGTTGTGCTGCATGCGATGTGCAATGGAGGTGCACATGCATCCCCCTGCTCTGAAGACCGTGCTACACATTGCTGGTGATTTACCCTGCAAGTGTGACTCTGGGCAGGTTGCGACGGAGTGACCAAGCAGGCGGCGGCGGCGGCGGCGGCGGCGGCCAGTTGTTGCTCCCGGGGCAGGCCGGCCCAGCTTGCAATTGCAACTACTAGGATTGCGCATTGGGTTCGCAGCGTGGTTGCGAGCGAATTGCAAAGTGTGTCATGATGGAGCACATTGGCCCAAGAGTGGCGGCGCTGCCTTCGTGTGTGCTAGCAGCCTTCCAGGCATTCAGCAACGCTCCACGTACCCTGCTATGCGCTAGGAGCGATGCCAGCGAGCGCACAGGGTTTACGTCTGCTCGCGGCAGCCAAGGGAGGCAACGCCGAGGCCGTGAAGCGCGAGCTCTCTGCAGCAGACCCGGAGGAGCTTGCAGGGCTCAGGGACGCTGCAGGTGCGCTTGCAAGTCAAAGTTTTGTTCGATCGACTGCGCTCGGGCAGCCCGTTCGCCTCTCCACGTCTCCACGGCCCTGTGCGTCATGTTCTGCAACCCACCCAGCAACGTGCGAGCACCCAGCCTGCCCCCGTGCGAACCCTCGCTCCGCAGGTGCCAGCCCCTTGCACCTGGCCGCTCTGGGGGCACACGAGGATGCGGTGGAGGCCCTGCTTGACTGCGGCGCGCCCGCAGAGGCCTGGGTGGTGGCGCGGGAGCTCAACGCCGGCGGTTCGCTGCCGCTGCACTGTGCGGTGAAGGTGAGTGCAGTCGCCCAGCTGCAGGGCATCCTGCGCACGGGAGCCTGCCCCGCGCGTAGGGTTTGGCGCCAAGACCGTGCTGCGAGCAGCGAGCAGACTCTATGCCAGCACACTGGCACTGTGCCGCTCACTTGTGGCCCCATGCCGGCCACTCCCCTCCCTGCCACAGAGCGGCGTGCCGATGGTGGCCTACCAGCTGGCCTCCAAGCAGCCCGCGGCCTGCCTGCAACCCGATGGCAAGCAGAGGACGCCCATCCAGCTGGCGGTCGCGGCGGACAAGGGCGAGGTGCGTGCGCCGCGCTCATGCTGCTCGGGCTGCAGCCAGCACTTGACATCCGGGCCTCGTAACGCAAGCCTCCCTTTCCAGCCTCCCTGGAGTGGAGCGCCAACGTGCTGCAGGCTGTGTACCACTGCCCATGCAATGAGTCAGGGGTTCGCCCGGCGGGCATGCCCGTCGAGCCAGCCTACAATGCAATGTGGCAGCACAGCGCAACTCATCTATCAACGCCATTGCCCCCCGTAGGTGCTGAACGCGATGCTGCTGGCCTGCGCAGGCCACGCCACGGCCAGCTCGCTGGCGGCTACTCGCAAACTGCTTGCGGCGGGTGCCGTGCCCGACACGTGGGCCCCTTCCGGATCTAGCAGCCTGATGCTGGCAGCCTCGGTGGACTGTGTGGAGGGTGTGGGCCTGCTGCTCGCCGCTGGTGCCTCGCTGGAGCTGCAGGATGCGCTGGGCAGGTGGGCTGGGTCCCGCCTTGTTAGCCGCCTCCCCAAATGGTCACATGCGCTTTTTGGGGGGACCCCCAAACGGCCGGGTCTGCTGCTGCCTGGGTGTGCGGCTTGTTGTCATGGTTGGAGGTGCCGCGCCTGCCATTCTGCCCGGCTGCCATAACAGCCAGCCTTCGCCACCTTGCCCTGCCGCAGGACGGCCCTCATGTTTGCGGCTGGCAACAACGCAACGACGGCGGCGGCGGCGCTGCTGGATCGGGGCGCCTCCGTCTCCATCCGCGACAGGTGAGCAGCGGCGAATATGATGCAGGGGGGGGGGGGGCGTTTGACAACCAAAGCCTACCCCAGATGTTGTGTCTATGTGTCTATGTGTCTATGTGTCTATGTGTCTATGTGTCGCGGAGGCGGCTCTTGAATTGCGTGGCAGGTTGCCTGCAGCACCAGGCTTTGCAGACATGCCCCCCTCGAGGTGTCCGCGGCCCTGCCCACCCTGGCTCATAAGTGTGCACCGCCCTGCACCCCTCAACACCTCCCCCTTCCCAGGCGCGGCCGCAACGTGATGGACTATGCGGCCGAGGGCAGCGAGGTGCAGCGGGTGCTGAAGGAGCGCATTGCGGAGATGGAGAGCCGCGCGGCGCGGCTGCAGGTGCGCAGCGGCGGTTGGTGGCTGGTGGCTGGGCGGGTGTTGTGCCGGGAGAGCTGTGGCTGCTTGTTGGCGCGGGCATCCCGCCACCAGCGCGTTTGTGCCTGCACCAAGCGCCTGCATCACGCCGTGCCTACCCACTCACCTCCCTGACCGGCAGGAGGAGCTGCTGGCGGAGCTGCTGGAGGACGAGGCCTCGGGCGCGCCAGCCAAGGAGCAGCAGCCCGGCAAGAAGGGCAAGAAGAAGAAGGGCAAGGCGGGCGGCAAAGGCAAGGCGGAACCCCCGGCGCCGCCCCCGGCCGCAGCTGCGCCTGCGGCGCAGACCGAGGCGGCAGAGAGCGGCGAGCCTGCTGATGCAGCCCAGGCTCTGCAGCTAGAGCAGGAGCAGCCTGGCAGCAAGCCATCAACAGGCTCTACAGTGGATCTGCCTGCGGCAGAGGGCGAGGAAGCCCTGAAGGGTGCCTCCAGCGAGCGCCCAGCCAGCCCCGACTGGCAGGTGGTGGGCAAGCCCAGCCGGCAGCAGCGCAGCGGCCATCACCCCGGCCAGCCGCACCACCACACGCTGCACCAGCGGCTGCCGGACGGCGGCCCCCACATGCGGCGCTGCCCCTCGGCCAGCTCTCTTGGCAGCAGCAGCAGCGGCGACAGCCACGAGACGGCGGGCGCCAGCAGCGTGGGCAGCCAGCGGTCGGTACTGGTGCACCCCTCCCGCTCCAGCAGCGCGGCCGGCAGGCCCGTGGCCACCAAGTCGGCAGCCAGCAAGCCCGTGGTGATTGTGGCAGCTCCTCCGCCTGCCAAGCCAGCCTGGGGCAAGCCAGCGGTAGCCCCAGCAGGCCCGCCAGCCGCGGCAGCTGCGCAGCCAGTGCAGCAGCCCGATGCGCAGTCGGCAACGCAGCAGCCTGAGCAGCAGCAGCAGCAGCCTGAGCAGCAGCCTGGCGGCACGCTGCCAGCGTCGCCTGCGGCTCCAGCCTGCGTGCCTGCCGGGCTGCCGCTTGCAGAGGCTCAGGACGCCACTGCGCTGGCGGCAGAGGTGGCATCGCTGCGTGCGCAGCTGGCGCAGGTGCAGCTGGAGCGGCAGGCGGCGGAGGAGCGGCACCAGGCCGACCTGGCAGCGGTGGTGGCAGAGGCGGCAGCCCACGAGGCAGCTGCCGTCATCCAGGCCGCCGCTGCAGAGCGCACGCGCTGCATCTACCGCTTTGCCGCATTCCTGCAGAACAGCAACCTGGCTCCTGAGCTGCTGGCACGCTTTGGCCTGACGGGCGCTGCCGCCGGCTTTGCCGGCGCCGGCGTCAGCGGCCCCGCAGCGCTGCCGCCCTTCCTGCCCAGCGGCCCCCAGGCCGGCCTGCTGCGGCTGGGCAAGGCAGCGCCTGTGCCCATGCCTGCCGCCCCGGCGCCGCTGCTGCCGGGCGACCTGAGCGCCGTCTCCTCGCTGTCGCCCCTCTCCGCCTCCCCCACCTTTTCATACACTGCGCTGGAGCAGCGGCTGCGCGACGAGTTCAGCGGCGACGTGAGCCGCTTCCTGCAGCCCGCCGCTGCCGAGCTGGGCTGAGCGCGCGCTGTTTTGTGGGCCCCGTCTTCCCCTGGTCGCCTCTCCTCTTGTACCCCGCCCAGCTACCCGGTACCCCCTTGCTCGTCCGATCCATCCCTGCGCACCTCTGCCTTGTAGCTGCGTGTCCTCCACGTTCTGCCCGTGTTATTCCCGTGGGCATGTTGCCTTGATACGGCGGCCATGCCCTTTGCAATGCATGATTTGTCGGCGCACGGCCTGAGGCCCACGCCCCCATCCATCCATGCACCCACCCTTCCTTTGTCTCCCTCCCCCTCTGCCTGTGCAAATCCCTCGTCCGAAGAATCTGTCTGTTGATGGCCCCACACCAGCCACTTCCCCATGCACGTCTCTCCTTAGCTGATGCCTCCAGCACTGCGACCAGATGAATCCAATCCGACCCTCCCAACCCCACGGTTTGTATGCTGGCCGCCCATGCCGTGTATCATAGCGTTGTACCTGCCCGCCGCTGAGGGCGCTGTAACATGTAAGCTCTTGGTTTGCAGGGAGGTGAGATGGGGAA
>RRZL01000059.1:72871-86572 GCA_006782975.1 Chlorella sp. Dachan | reverse complement strand
GCAGAGTGGCCTTGAGGAAGAAAGCAGCAGCAGTTCAAGGAAGCTGAAGTGTGAATGCAGCGAGCAATCAAGTGGAACCAACTGCTACTCGACTACTTGGTACACGGACCGCACCAGGCGCTGCATGGCTGGCAGCGGCAGCGGCTGCGGCAGCCGGCAGCTGGCCACAACCCGCCAGCCGTAGTGTGGCGCGGCCTCGCCGGCGGCAGCAGGGAAGGCATACGGGCTGTCTGGCGGCACGCAGTGCTGCGCGGCGTCGGCTTGGAACGTCTCGGCGGTGCGCCACTCCACAGCACCGTCAAACAGCACCCAGCCCACCAGCTCGCCGCCGGATGCGCCGGCGGCAATGCCGTCGCCAAAGGTGGCCACGCCCTCCTCGCCACTCGAGGCCAGCAGCCACACCTTTTGCCCCGCCAGCTCTTCCGGAGGCGGGTACCGCCGGCACTCCAGGCTCTTCTCGCCGCTGAGGATGCGCTCGGCCCACTGGCGCTTGCACTCGAGCGCAAAGCGCGGTGTGGCGGCCATCTGCGTCGCTCAACGGCACGTGGGGTGCGTGGCGGCGGTAGCGGCGGGAAGGGCGGCAGCAGCTACTGGCGCGGATTGCAAGGGCCCAGGGCGGGATTCCGGATGATGCACGTTCCAACAGAGAAGGTTGGTGCCCAGCAGTAGCTGGGAGCTCTCTGCGGGCGGGCCGCGGCAGTGCCTGCTGGCAGCAGTGCTGCTCTGCGGGCGTCCAGGCCTGCTGTCGAAAGTTGCGAGACTGCTGCTGCGCCCTGATCGCATAGGGAAGCAAAAGCGCGCTGCCACCTGCATCTGCATCATGTGACAAGGCCAAACCAAGCCCTGCGCCCTTTGTGGAATCTCGGTGCGAGCGAGGGACAGCTATCCAGCTCTGACGATGGGTTGCACGAGCAGCAAACCGGCGGGCGAGGCGGCCCAGGCGCGTCCCGGCCTTGCTGCTGCCTTGCTGCGTGCCGCGTGCGGCCACAAGCACTGTGCATGCGGCAGCCGGGCTGCCGGGCCGCGCAGGGCACCCACCCGCCCTCCCGACTGTTTGCCGTTTCTTGCAGGCCACCGCGGCTGCCGTGGGCTCGGCCCCCTCGGGCATCAAGTCCCAGATCTCGACGCCAGTGCCGGGCACGGTGCTGGGCAAGCAGCTCAGCGTGAGCAGGGGGCACCGCCGCCGGCCACTGCCCGGTGCCAGGTGCCACTACCGCACGCATCAGGCGGCGCAGATGCAGGCATGCCTGCAGTCCCGCTGGCCCCGTTCTGCCGCTGTTGCGTGCTCCACATCTCGTCTGCGCGTTTCTGCCTGCCTGCATGTCTGCAGGATGTGACCGGCGATTACCATCTGGGCAAGGTGCTGGGGCGCGGCCAGTTTGGCACGACCCGGCTGGCCGAGCCCAAGGCGCACAAGGGCAAGACCTTTGCCTGCAAGTCCATCGCCAAGCGCAAGCTGACGTGAGCCGGCAGGCGGGCACGGTGCCGGCATCTGCGGTTGCGGAGGCCGGCGACAGCAGCAGGGCGGCTGGCAGCAGGCTGGCGTGACGGGACCATTGGCGACCACCTGTTGCTCCGTCGCTGAGCCAAGGCTGATGGCGCTGCTGGGCCCTCACCCGCTGCCTACCTGCAGGTGTCAGGAGGACATTGATGATGTGCGGCGCGAGGTGCAGATCATGCACCACCTCAAGGTGCGGCAGGCGGCCCCCGTCCTTCGGCACACCAGCCAGGCTTGGGAGCTGGGGGCGCTGCGCTGGCCGTTCGCTGCCAGGCTGCCTCTGCTACGTGCTACGCTGTCTTTTCCTCAGGGGCAGCAGTTGTGCACCACGCCTGCAGCGCCGGCGCCAGACCCCCCTTCCCTGCGCTGCCACCTCCCCCCGCAGGGCCACGAGAACATCACGTACCTGCAGGGCGCGTACGAGGACAAGCAGGCGGTGCACCTGGTCATGGACCTCTGCTCCGGCGGCGAGCTGTTTGACCGGTGGGTGGCTGCCGGGCGGTGGCTGCTGGGCGGTGGGAGCGTAGTAGGCAGGGGGGCAGGCTGTGGCGCGTCTGGCATCAAATGTGCGCTTCTGGGCAGCTGCAGGTGCAGTGTTGAGGGCCGGCTGGTCTCAGCGCACGCTGCTCCCAACCGCCTGCCTGCCTGCCTGCCCGCCCCCGCAGCATTGTGGCCAAGGGCAGCTACAGCGAGAAGGACGCAGCGGCCCTGGTGCGCGACATTGTGCGCGTGGTGGCCCACTGCCACTCCATGGGCGTCATCCACCGGTGCGTGGGCGGGCAGTGGGGTGGTGCACGCTGCCAAGCCCAGGGCTGTCACTGCCAAGCCCAGAGTCGTCATTGCTGCCCTCTGCTCCGCATCTTGCTCTTGTTGTTGCTTGTGACCCAGCAAGAGCAGCAGCATCTTGGCCACCCCGCCACGCACCAGGGCATGCTCACACACAGCATGCTGGGGCCCCTCCCCCCGCCCCGCCCCATGCAGCGACCTGAAGCCCGAGAACTTCCTGCTGGAGAGCAAGGACGATGGTGCGCCCATCAAGTGCACCGACTTTGGCCTCTCCGTCTTCTTCAAGCCCGGCCAGAAGTTCAAGGAGGTGGTGGGCTCAGGTGGGGGCCGAGAGGGGGCGGGGCGGCTGGGTGTTATCCAGCAGGCAGGGACTAAGGATGGCCTGGCTGTGAGTGTGCTGCTCATGCCGGAGGGTGCAGATGCCGCTCCCTGCGCCAGCAGCCGTGCATCCGGTCGATGGCTGCCTGCAGCCTGCCGCGCTTGCTTGCCCCTCCTTCCCCAGCCCACGCACCCAGCCCTCCTTACCCAGCCCCACGCACCCTGCCCCTCCCCCCCTGCCCCGCCCCCCAGCCTACTACGTGGCCCCCGAGGTGCTGAAGCAGAACTACAGCATGGAGGCGGACATCTGGTCCTGCGGCGTCATCCTCTACATCCTGCTGTCGGGCGTGCCGCCCTTCTGGGGGGAGACCGAGAAGCAGATCTTCAAGGCAATCCTGGAGGTGCGGCGGGGGGCAAGGGGGGTGGGGCGGGGTGGGAGGTGGTAAGGAGCAGTGACAAGCGGGTAGGAGATGGTTGGGAGCCCAGCAACAGCTGTGACTGAGCATGTGCGCCGGCCTGCAAACGCTCCTCTCCACCCACTCCCACCCCCATCCATGCAGGGCAACCTGGACCTGAAGAGCGACCCCTGGCCCAAGGTGCGCCCAGGCCAGGCTGCCGCGCTGTGTTTGCACTCGCATGCCTTATCATTGGTTGATGCATTCCCTGGCTGCCTGCGCACAACACGCTTTCCTTGGGACTGTAACAGTCGCCTCCCTGGCCTCCTGCCCTCTCCTCCCCACCCGGGCGCCGCAGATCAGCGAGGAGGCCAAGGACTGCGTGCGGCGCATGCTGGAGCCCAACCCCGCCAAGCGGGCCACGGCCCAGGAGATCCTGCAGGTGGGCCGGGCTGCAGCTGCGCGGGGCTGGGGCTGTGATGCTGCTCCACAGCTGCTGCCGCGCTGTCTACCTACGTACGTGTCTGGCCGCAGCGATGCACCCTCTCCAGCGGCGGATGCCTGACGCAGGGCCTCCCCTGCTGCCCGACCCCCCTCGCCGCAGCACGAGTGGATGCGCGAGAACGGCGTGGCCACCGACAAGCCGCTGGACAACGTCATCCTCCAGCGCATGACGTGAGGAGGGGGGGCAGGCTTGGGCAGGCATGGACAGGCATGGGGGTGCGGCTGGTGGCGGCCGGTGCACGTCGGCGCTAGGGGTGGAGTGTGTGTGTGTCAGGCGGACCAGACGGCTGCCGTGCGCAGGGCCGCCCGCACCCTCGCTGCTCTGTGCACCACACATCCACAGCCCCACCCCTGCACCCTGGCCTGCCGCCCGCAGCAACTTCACCAACCACAACAAGCTGAAGCGCGAGGCGATGAAGGTCATTGCGTCGTGCATGCCCGCCGACGAGATTGCGGGGCTGGCCGAGATCTTCAAAAACATTGACGCAGACGGCAGCGGTGAGGGGAGGCGGTGGCGGGCAGAGGTGGGGACCGAGGGCGGCAGCCAAGCAGCGCATGGTGTACGGTGACGGTGCCCTTGTGCCGGCTTCCTGAGGGACTGTCGAGCAATCACCCACCGTCGCGTAACCACCCACCACCTGCCCTTCCTCCCCCTTCCCCCCTCCCAGGCACCATCACGGCGGAGGAGCTGCGCGAGGCGCTCAAGGTGAAGGGCAGCAGCCTGAAGCAGGAGGAGCTGGAGGGCCTGCTCAAGCTCATCGACCAGGACGAGAGCGGCTGCATCGACTACGAGGTGCGGGGCGGGGGCTGCCTGGGGGCTGGAGTGGCCTGGGCACGCCCTGCATGGTGCGGCACTGGGCACGCAAAGCATGGCAGACGCAGCACTTGCCTGCCCAGCCAGGCCTCCCTGGGCCCAGCCTCTCACCGCCTCCCTGCCCTGCCCCCTCACCCCACACCCGCCCCCGCAGGAGTTCCTGGCCGCCACCATGTCCACGCACCAGATTGAGAAGGCGGAGAACATGCGGGCCGCGTTTGCGCACTTTGACACCGACGGCAGCGGCACCATCTCCAAGGAGGAGCTGCGCCAGGCGCTGCAGGTGCAGGGGCCAGGGGGCAGGGGGCAGGGAGGGACAAGCCGGGGGTAGCGAGGGACAAGCGGGTCAGCCTACGCGGGGCCTAGATGTGACAGCGCGGTGTGTGTGGGGGGCAACGGCGCGGGCCCCATTGCCGCCAAGGTGCAGGCAGGCCTTAACGGTTTGTAGCGCAAGTTGCTGTGCATGCCGTGCTGCTGCCCTGACACGCCATAACCCATACACAGCACACAACCCCCTGCCCCCTCCCACACACCCCCCTCCCGCCAGTCGATGGGGGACAAGGTGGACGCCGAGATTGAGCGCATCCTGGCGGAGGCGGACAAGGATGGCGACGGCCAGATCGACTACAACGAGTTTGTGGAGGTGCGGGGGCAGGCTGGGTGCCTGGGTGCCTGGGTAGCACAGTCCCGACCCCAGCTGTGCTGGCGGCCAGAGGTTGCAGCCCCCCCCCCACTCCCAGCCTGTGGCGCTTGTGCAGTTGTTGTTGTGCAGGGCCCTCCACCCGGCGCTCCGCTCTGCCCTTTTCTCGCCCCCCGCAGCTGATGACCAAGGAGCAGGAGAAGAAGGCGCCTGGCATGAAGCGGTCCAGCACGCGCGGCCAGCTCAACTCTTGTGAGCGGGGGGCGGCCTGTGGGCGGGCAGCATACACCGGCGGGCTGGCCTGCACTGTCTGCTTGACGACTTGGCTGTGCAGCGAGCCACAGAAGCAGGGCTGCTTCCATGCGATTCGTGCAATGCTGACTGCCTGCCCTGGCCCCCCTGCCCTGCCCCTCCTGCAGACAAGGCGCGGCACAGCACGATGTACTGAGCCACCGGCGCCTGATGGCAGCATTGTTTTACCGAATGTATTGAGAACCCAATCGTATAACGGCGCGCCAGTGCCCCTATGACGTCACCACCAACCCTGTGCCTCCTGCTCTCGCTCCAGCTCTGGCTTGCTGCGTGTGCCCTGCACCCATGTTCTGCCCCTCTGAACTGCACTGCCCTGATCTCTCGTAGTTGCGTCCCCCTCTTAACAAGAGCCGCCAGCGCCCGTGGATTCAAGGGAGAGGGAGAAGGAGAGAGGGGGGAGGGCAGGAGGGGAAGGGTCCACGGCCAAAAACACGGGGCGGGTGTGATGAGCAGCTGCTGGTCTGGGAGGGGAGGGGAGGGGTGCTTCGACGCGGGGCGGTTGGGCAGGCCAGCTGCCCAGGCCCCGATCACCGCAGCTCCACCTTGAGCTTGTCCGCAATCGTGCTGCAGTGGGTGCAGTGGGCCGGCAGCGACAACCGGTCGGTACTGCCACAGGCTGCTGAAGCGCGGCTTACAAGCAAGCGCTGCCGTGGGCTGCCAAGTACGAACAGGGAAGTTGTTGCCGAGTACACACAGGGACAGTTGTTTCCGGTAAATCAGCCTGCTGGGCCCGCAACCCCGTCCCAATGGTGCCTGGCCGCGTGCGCACCTGCGGACCTCGTCCTGCAGCGCATTGATCTCCTCGTCCGTCAGCGAGCGGTCCATGCTGCGGTACGCGATGCGGTAGCAGTGGCTGGTGCGGCCCTGCATGAATTGGGGTGGGGGGCCCCAGGAGTCAAAAGTCATTGGATGGCTGGTCAGAGAGGCGCAGGCGGACAGCTTGGCTTGGAAGGTCAGGCGGTGCCCGTGCCTCCCCCTGCACTCAAAACCTCGCTCCTCGCGCAATTCGCCGCCAAGCCGCCCCAGCACTGGTGCCCGCCGCCCACCGTCTTGGGGTGCGTGAAGTCGTCGATGAGCTTCACCTCTTCAGCCAGGTCGCCCGCCACGCTGCGCACAATCTCGCACCTGCAGCGGCAGCGGCGGCGGTGGGTGGCGGCGGTGAGGCAGAGCGATCATCTTGCCCCAGCCGCGTTTGCAGGTACGCTGCGCACAGCCACCGTGCAGCCTGCACACAAGCTCTCCCCACTTCCGGCTCACAGGTTGTTCTCTGTGAACGCGTCCGAGATCCAGAAGGCCACGTCCTTGTAGCAGGGCGGGTACTTGCTGTATGACTTGAACCTGATGAGAGCGGAAAGGGAGGAAGGACAGTTCAGGTGAAACGCGCTTGACGGCAGCGCGCACAGTCCATGAGCACTGCCACTCCTGGTGTGCCCAAACAGCATGGCCAGGGGAGCCTCCTCTCCTGCGCACCAAGCACACCGCCCAGCATGTGTCACTTGGCCCACATCCCCCTCGTCCCTCCCCCAGCCACGGCCCTGCCTCCCCCCCTCACTTGGTGGTGAGGTCCCCCGCCTTGAACTGCTTGAGGAAGCGCTGATCGGCGGTCCAGAACAGCCGGATGTCGGGGATGTCAAACAGCACCATGGCCAGCCGCTCCAGGCCCAGGCTGCGGTGGGTGGGCGGGTGGGTGGGTGATGGGCTGGCGGGGGGAGCAGGCACGAAGGATGGCGCTGGAGCGCAACAGCCCACTGAACCAGCCACACATGCATGCATGAACGAGGGTCCCATTCCCCAGCACAGCCGCTGCAAGCCACAGCAGCCCGCTGCTCACCCGAAGGCCCACGCCTTTTGCCCGGGCCCCAGGTTCTTGTCCAGGATGGCCTGCTCCATCACGCCGCACCCCAGCACCTCCAGCCACTCGCCTGCGGCCGGATATAGTCAGGGCGCAGCAGGCGTGGCAGAGACTGAGCGAGCGGCCGGGGCAGGGCACAGCGCCAGCAGATGTGCGTGCAAGGACACATGCATGCGGCGTGATGCCCCGCCATGCGCTCCTGGCACTGCGCCTGCCCTCCCTACCAACGCCACTTCTTTCCCCACGCCTCAATGGTGCACCCACCGTTGAAGAAGATCTCCAGCTCGTAGGAGGGCTCGGTGAAGGGGAAGTAGGCGTCCACCCACCGCATCTCAACCGCGCCTGCGGGGCGGGGGACAGAGGGCGGGGATGCAGCAGGAAGATGAGCGGCCGTCGTGCGGTCGGCGCTGCTGTGCTGCCTGCCCATTTGGCAACTTCCAAAAGCATTTCTCGTGGGTTTGCTACCCTACCCATCCACGATCTGATCATCTGAAACATCAGCCTGCCACCCCATCCTGTTGCTCCCATCTTCATCCTCCAGCCCCGCCTCACCAAACAGGTGCTGCGCCAGCCCCTCCAGCGTGCGCTTCAGCTCCGCCTCCGCATACTGGGTGGCCTCCATGCCCGCAGCCTGGTGGGGACAGGGGTTGAGGCAGCAGTGGAGGGGGTGGGCGCCTGCAGGACACCACTGAACCAGCCAGCAAGACCCCAGAGAGATCAACACCCAGACTTGCTGGCACCCAGCCCGCCCAGGCAGCCCGCCCAGGCGCAACAACAGCGCGCACCTGCCAGTCGGCGGGGTTGAACACGCGCACGCCCTCCATCTGGTGGAACACCGGGTAGTGCGTGGCATCAATCGAGTCGCGGCGGTACACGTCCCCCGTGACCAGGAAGGCGCGCACGCCCTGGCGCAGGATCTCCGCCTGGTGCGCGCTGGTGTGGCAGCTGCGGGGTGGAGGGAGGCGGGACAGGGGGTTGGGCTCGCGCAGCACAACCCCAACCCCGACACAACGACGTCACCGGGTGCCTGGAGCCCGCAGCATGCACTTGACGTCACTCGGGTGCTTGGACAACCAGCCAGCAGCCCACACTCCAGCCTGCCCCTCACCGCAGCACGGTGTCTGGGTCGACGTAGTACGTGTCGTTGGGGGAGCGCGACACGTGGTCGGCGGGGATCAGGATCTCGTCNTGGGGGCAAGGTTAAAATGACTGGGCAGTCGCGCCTCTGATGCGTGCTTTCTGCACAGCCTTTGCCGACCGCAGCGCGCCCTGTCGCTTCCCCGCCTGCACCAAGGCGCCGCCGGCCAGCCCGCGCACTCACCGCCTTGGCGGACACCACCGGCGCCAGGCCGTCAAACTTGGTGAAGGTGCCGGGGTGCTGCGCATCAAAGAAGTCGTAGATGGCGCCCTGCGCGTGCAGAGGGCGTGCGGCAGCAAGCGCTGGTGAGAGCGGCGGCGGCAGCATCAGCAGCATCAGCGGCAGGAGCATCAGCAGCATCAGCGGCAGCAGCAGCAGCGGCAGCAGCGGCAGCGGCGGCAGGAGGAGCAGCAGTCGATCACGTTTGTTCTAACACAGCAAGGCGGCTGCACTGCCCATCCGGCGCTGAGCTGCTCTCCACTCCCCACTGCCTTGCCTTGAGGATGCCCAGCGGGTGGTTTGGCTGCTGGTGCAGGTTGGTGCCGATCTTCTGGAAGATGGATTCAGTCACGTTGTTGTACGGGTGCGCCGTGATCACGTCTGCAAGGCACAACACAACACCACAGCCAGCCATCAGCAGGCCCCACGGCTGTCCACTGCCGCAGCAGCGGAATAATAGGGGCAATTCTGGCTGGCAGTCAACCACCGCGAAACCTCCAGTTGAAGCTCATGCAGTCCCCCAGGTCAGCACATGCCGACGCACGCACCATCTCGCGTGAGCGTCGCCGTCGCTGCTGCCGCTGCCTGCGCCACGGTGCTGCTGCTGAACCCTCTCCGGGCCGGCCGCGCCACGCCTGATTGACATGGGAGGCAGATGGATGCACTGCTTCAACCATGCCAAGCGCACAGATACACATGGCTGCAACGCCTGAGTGCATACGCAGTGCAGATGCGACCGAGCAAGGCGGCTGCCGCCGCTGCCGCCGCCACTGCCGCCACCCGCTGCCAACCCCACTGCCAGGCTCACCTGCCGCCGATGGTGCTGCCGCACACTGACCCAACCGGAGCCACAGTCCACGCTGTGTCGCTGCAGGGAGGCACCGGTGGCAGGAGGAGAGGCGGGGTTGTGGTGTGGCGGGGTTGCGCCAATGCGCGGCGCTGCGCCGTCACCCCAACACTTGCGGGCGCACCTAGTTGCCGGACAGCCACGCTGCAGCGCGGCCCCACTGCTGCGAGGGCCAAGCGGGCCGCCATAGTGCCGCTTCGCAGCTGGACTGCTGCCGGGGAAGCTGCAAATCAATCGCAAATCAATGCACGCCACTGCAGCCGAGGATGGCCCCGTTCTGTGGTGATGGCCGGTTCTGTGCGCCCATGCAGGCCTTTGCGGCTGCCTCACTTCTCCACTGCGACACAGCAGGGAGTTGGAGCTTCGATCACTGTCAGCGCGCCCCTCCACTTGCCCCTTCGCAGAAATCGCTTTGCTTGCTCTCCGCCCCCTTGCCCCCATGGCGCTCACGGCGCCATCCATGGATGCAGGCATCGCGCTGGCGGCCGTCATGCAGCAGCTGGGCATGGCGCGCGAGGGACCGCCCTCAGAGGAGCTGCTGCAGCACGCCGTGGACGCCTGTCGGCTCGCCGGCAACAAGGCCTTCCGCGCCAAGGACTACCGGGGTGAGGGGAGCGGTCGGCAGGGCCCGGCACGGCCGGGCGGCGGCGGCGGGGAGGGCGTCGGCCGGCAGAAGTCCAAGGGGCAATGGCAGCATCCCGAGTGGATAGCCAACTATCCCCGCCCTTGCGCACCGACTGCTTGCTAGCCCCCACGCCCTTCCCTGCTCATTTGCCACAGAAGCGGCAAAGCTGTACACCCAGGCGCTGGCAGGTGCGCCCGAGGACGGCACGCTGCACGGCAACCGCTCCGCAGCCCACCTCGCGCTGGGGCTGCTGGACGATGCAGCCTGGGATGCACGCCGCGCCGTCAGCCTGCGCCCCGACTGGCCCAAGGCCTACTACCGCCTGGGCTGCGCCTGCCTGGCTCTGGGCCAGTGGGCAGAGGCGGAGGCGGCGCTGGCCCAGGGCCTGCAGCTGGAGCCGGGCACCGAAGATGTGGCGGCCAAGCTGGCGGCGGCGCGGCAGCAGCTGGCAGCTGAGGCCTCGGCCCGCCAGGCGCAGGCCGCCACTGAGCGGCGGGGGCTGGTGGCCAAGCTGCGGGCGGCGCGGCAGGCGGACCGCCGCCTGGCCCAGCTCAACCAGTTCAAGCAGGCCATGTCGGCGCCCGACTGGGAGCTGGAGGACCTCGAGTGGTGCGTGGTGGTGGGGGGGGGGAAGCGCGGGGATGTGACGGATGGGCGGCAGGCTGGGGGTCTGTTTGCAAGCAATGCGTGCAGGGATTTGCTGCGACTAGCTGCTGTGTGCTCTGCTTCTGCATGCACAGCGCATGCACACGCGGGGCCCACCAGGGCATCCATCCATGCCGCGCTGTGCCAACCCTCCATGCACTCCACAGGCGGCCCACCTGGCTGCCCTCCATGCGCCTCAAGCGGCTGCGGCGCGAGGCCGTGCTGGCGGAGCCGCGCCGTGCCATGCTGGCCTCCTACATCACCGCACTGGCGGACCTGGCGGCGCCCAAGCAGGCGCTGCGGGTGCTGGAGGACGGGGCGCGCCTGCGGGTGCGCCTGCGGGGTGCCTGGCGGGGGGCAAAGGGACAGGAGCCAGGTTCATAGGTACAGCTTAGCTCGTGACTGCTTGCTTGCTCGCACCAACCCACTCCTGCTTGGAAAGGGCCCGAGCTCCCTGAAATCCCTTGCCATGCTCAAATGCTCCGCTCGTCCCTACACTCAACCCCTGCAGGCCTTCCAGCGTGGCATTGAGGCAGCAGCACGGCAGCAGCCGGGTGCTGATGCGCTGGTGCTGGGTGCCGGCGGCGGCCTGCTGGCCCTGCTGGCTGCACAGGCAGGGTGCGGCAGCGTGGTGGCGGTGGAGCGCAGCCGCATGCTGTTCCGCATGGCCAAGCAGTGCCTGGAGGCCAATGCAGCTGGGGAGCACGCCGAGGTGGCGAGGCGGGTGCGCCTCCTGGACCGCCGCCTGCAGTCGGTGGGGGTGGAGGGTGAGGCGGTGCCACCCGATGTGCTGCTGGCGGCGGAGCAGCAAGCCAAGCTGGCAGCTGCGGCGGGGGTTCCACTAGAGCAGCTGAGCAGCCCGGATGGTGGCGTGCTGCTGCCGCGCCGCGCCTCGCTGCTGGTCACCGACCTGCTTGACCACAGCGTGCTGGGCATGGGCCTGCTGCCCGCGTTGGACTATGCAGCAGAGCGCCTGCTGGCCCCAGGGGCACTGGTGGTGCCTCAGCGCGTGCAGGTGAGCCGGCGATGTTTGGCATGAGTCAGTTGCATGTCCTGCACTCCCGCTGTTTGTTCCTGGTGAGAGCCCTGTTTGCGTTGTCCACGCCAACCAGCCTGCAAGCCGCATCCCTCAGGTGCCGCTGCCATTCACAGCCTCGCTTCCCCCCGCTTGCCCCCTCTTCCAACCCCTGCCAGGTGTACGCCTGCCTGGTGGAGCTGCGGGTCGGCACCGTCAATGGCTTCGACCTCTCCACCCTCAACGCCTACTGGTGGCACCCGGGGGCGGAGCGCATGGAGCTTGCCCGCATGCCGCACCGCCGCCTGTCCGCGCCCTTCCCGGTGCACTGCATGGACCTGCAGGCGCGGCTGGATGCTGCGCTGGCACGCCATGCGGCTGCAGCTAATGATCGGGAGGCGGCACCCTGCGGTGGCAGCAGCAGCAAGCACGGTGCAGCGGTCGAGGCCAGCTCCCCGCCCAGCAGCAGCGCCAGCAGCAGCAGGGAGGACGGCCCCAAGGATGAGGAGGTAGCCTGGGAGCACGATGAGTGGCTGGAGGTGCCCGTCACGGCAGGCGGCCACTGGAATGCGGTGGTCTGCTGGTTTGACGTGCATGCAGGCGGAGGGGCAGTGGTCACCAGCTGGGGGGAGGGGCGAGGCAGCAGTGATGCCGCCACCAGCGGCAGCAGCCAGGCTGCCGGCAGCGAGGCTGCTGCGGAGGGCCAGGCGGCAGCAGCCAGCTCCTGGGGCCAGGCGGTGCAGTACCTGGATGGGCAAGCCGTCAGTGCCGGCAGCAGCGTGCGGCTGCGCGTGCGGCAGGACAGCGGGCAGCTGGTGTTCACCTCTGACCCGCCGCAGTGCCGCCCACGCCACGCCCTGGGTGCGCCCGGAACACAGGGAGTGCAGGCTGGTTTGGCTGCTGGCCACTGCGCTGCTTGTTGGGACCGCACCTTGGCGTTTTGGGGGCAAACGTTCTGTTCGGCTGCCGGCAGGGCGTGTTCCTCCACCCCTGCCGTCAGGTCATCCATGTGCTTGGTCCACCCCCACCCCTGCTTGTCACCCTCCCTTCTGCAGTCCCCCGCTGGCACTTTGACATGGTGCTGGACGCGCAGCGCAATGAAGCGTATGCTGCTGCCATCGCACGGGCGGTGCAGCGCAAGAAGGAGGCGGGGTGCACCCAGCTGCTGGCCCTGGACGTGGGTGCCGGCACCGGCCTGCTGTCCATGATGGCGGCACGGTGGGTGGGCGGGCAAGTGGGCCAAACGGGGTGGGGTTGAGGACATGCCGTGTACTAACAACAGCGTTCTTGGCATGCCTGGGATGCCTGCTACCACCTACCTGCCACGTGTGCACCGCAAGCTGTGCATGCCTCACCCGCCCGCGCTTGCTGCATGGGCATCCTGCCACAGCGCGGGTGCGGACGAGGTGGTGGCCGCCGAGATCAGCCAGCACATGTGCGACGTGGGGGAGGAGACATGCATCATGAACGGCTACCTGGGCCGCATCACGCTGTTGGACAGGTGGGGAGGGCCAGGAAGGGGGTGGGAAGGGGTGAAGGTTGGAGGGGTGCGCGGACTTCAGAATCCAAGAGCAGCAGGCATTCCGGCTTGACTCAGCTGCGCACCATGTGGCGTGCTAGACACATGGTTTCGTTGATCCACGCCCTATTGGAGCTTACAATGCCCTTCCACCAGCTGTGCCCTGCAGGGATGCGCGCCGGCTGGACGTGCTGCGCAAGGCGGATGGCACGCCGCCCGACCTGCCGCGCCGCGCCGACCTGCTGGTGTACGAGGTGGGTGCGGCGTGCAGAGGCAGCAAGAGCAAGTGGGACTGTGCGACTGAACCGCCCGTGCTGACTCGCCTCTGGCCCCACGCCCTGCGCAGGTGTTTGACTCGGGGTGCATCGGGGAGGGCGTGCTGCACATCCTGGCTGCTGCCCAGACCAAGCTGCTGACCTCCAACGCCGCCATGGTCCCGCTGTCGGCCCGCGTGTGGTGCCAGCCCATCCAGCTGCGGGTGGGCCAGGTGCTGGGCTTTGACTGCTCCCAGGCCAACCGCTGGCGCTGGCGGCCCGACTACGAGGGGCTGGAGCTGGGGCGGTGCAGGTGGGGG
>RRZL01000059.1:54465-72864 GCA_006782975.1 Chlorella sp. Dachan | reverse complement strand
TGGGGAGGGGGGGAGAGACGGGTGGGCTGGAGAAAACTGTCCGGTTTGGTTGCCCTGCGCCCATGCACATGCCTCCTTGCCCACCTCCTGCAACACCTCCTACTGTTTACAGTACCATGCCACTGCAGCACCTGCACGCCTGACCTTTGCCGCCCGCCTGCCCTCCCCAGGGACGCGTGGGTGCCGCTGGGCGAGCCGGTGGAGGCCTTCTTCTTCGACTTCACAGACGCACTGGCCCACATGGCGCCCGCCCAGGTGCCGCTGCACCTGCGGTTCCACACGGCGGGCGTGTTCAACGCGGTGGCCATGTGGTTTGACCTGCACCTGGACGAGGAGTCGACGCTCAGGTGGGGGCGGGGTGGAGGAGGGCAGCAGGCGAGTGCTCCAGGCTGGCTTGACCTGAGCGTTGAGTGAGCAAGACTGATCGCACGTGGAGGGCTCCAGCCATGCCCACAAACAGCTTCCCTGCCTGCCAACACCTGCCCAGTCCCCGCCCACCCACCTGCTGCCGCAGCACGAGCCCGTACACCGACAAGGGCCCCACCTGGCAGCAGGCGGTACAGTGGGTGCGCGAGGTGGAGGTGGCCCCTGGCCAGCAGCTGGACCTGGCTGCCAGCCACGACACCTACTCAATCTCCTTTGCGCTGCCGCCCGAGCTGGAGGCAGATGGCAGCACTGCTGGCAGCCAGGGCACGCCAGCACAGCAGCAGGCGACTGAGGCCGCGGAGGGAGCGGGCTCTGGCAGCGACAGCCCTACCGGCCCGCGCCCTACTGGTGTGCCCCTGGCGGACCCCGCCTGGCGAGCCGCCTATGACCAGCTGCAGGGCGCAAATGGGCAGCTGGTCAAGGCATGCGTGCAGAACCCGCTGGAGTACCGGGCAGTGGCCCTGGCGGCGCTGCAGTTTGCGGCACGGCCCCACGACCTGGGCCTGGATGCGCAGCAGGCGGCCGAGTTCTGTGTCAAGACCATGGGCTGAGGAAAGAGCCGAGTGCTTCAGCCAAGTGGTGCAGCGCACAGTCCAGGCGCCGCGCAGGTTGCATTGCCGCTTGCTCTGTGTCTGACTTGTCAAACTTGCGTGTGTTTAGCACAGGTGTCAGTCATGTATACATGTTTGAGAAGCTTTGAATCTTGCTGGGAAACTGCAAGCGAAGGTCGTGGCCTCCGGCCCGTGATTGGTGAGGGCCGGAGGCAGCGGAGCAGCGGCGGCGGGGCAATGCGAGCGCATTGTGTCACCGAGCCTTACAATTGACTTGCATTTGCCATTTCCAACGTCCCCACGGTAAGCTCAGCATGAGAGCGACGCAGCTGAGGCCGGCCTGCGCGCTCTCCGCCGCTCACGGGCCCAGTTCGCTGCGCGCTGTCCACGATGCCGCACCTGTGTGCACGCGGAGGCAGCTTCACAGCGGCGCCGTGGCAGCGCTGCTGCTGGGCCTCTGCCCGCAGGCGGCGGTGGCGGCGGCAGCAGACGTGGATGGCAGCGGCCGGCGGCGGCAGACGCAGCAGATAGAGGAGGCTTACGACGGCTATGCAGGTGTATTTTGGTACTGCAGGTTGGTGTATGGACCACTAGTTCTGTATGGTCACCCTCGGTTCTTGCAGCTTGGAGCCCGGCCACTAATCACTAGCGCTTGCGTACATGCCCCCCGCCGCCCCCCCTGCCCCAGCCACGTATGACGAGCTGGATGGCGGCGCAGCAGCCGAGTCGCTCGGCTTCCCCGCGCTGCGGCAGCAGCTGCTGGCTCAGGCGAGGGGCGATGTGTTGGAGACGGCGGTGGGCACCGGCCTCAATCTGCCGCTGTACGACCTCGAGTCGGGTGGCCTGGCCTCCCTCACCGCCATCGACCTGAGCGGCGGCATGCTGGCCCAGGCGCGGCGGCGGGCAGAGCAGCTGGGGCTGGCTGAGCGCACGCGGCTGGAGCTGGTGCAGGTGAGGGGGCGGCCTGTCAGCTGTGGGCCTCCGTGTGCCTCCTTGGGTCGGCCTGCTGGAACAACCGCTGCTACCAGGTGGGATTCACATGCTGTGCAGCTGCCGTGCCCGCCCTTGCTGCGCAGGCGGATGTGGAGCAACTGCAGACAGCGCTGGCTGGGCGACAGTTCGACACAGGTGTGGCTGGGCATGGCAGCTGCAGCCGATCTGAAGGCAGCATCAGCCAGAAGCACAGCTGGGCAAGATCACGCTCCACTCTTTGGTTCGGTCCCGCCCCACCCACCTGCCGCAGTGGTGGACACCTTCAGCCTGTGCGTCTTCCCTGACCCGCTGGCAGCACTGCGCAGCATGGCTGCCTGCCTACGCCCTGGCGGCACACTGCTGCTGCTGGAGCACAGCCGCAGCGGCTTTGGCCCGCTGGCAGCCTACCAGGTGCGGAAGCGGAACAGAGTGCCGCGCCTGGCTACCTTGCTCCGCTCATGCCTGGTGTCATGTCTGCTGCATCGAGTCAGGCATTCACTCGGGCTCACTCCCCTACCCATGCTCCCCGGCTTCCGCAGGATCTTACAGCGCCCGCCGTGGCGGCCACGGGCAAGGGGTGCCGCTGGAACGACGACGTGCCAGGCCTGGTGGCGGCGTCGGGGCTGCAGGTGCAGCGTGTGGAGCCGCACGTGGGCGGACTCATAGTCAGCCTGTCGGCAGTGAAGCCGGCTCAGCCGGCGTGAGGTGGACAGTCAGAGACGGCACGGCCAGCGGTACACACAGGAACAGCAGACGAACGAGTGAGCGCAAGAATGTGAGCGCGTGTGACAAAACCCCAGCAGCGGCAATGGCGAGCAAGCAGGGAATAGTGGCAGTGGCGAGTGTCGGTCAGATTGGGTGCTGGCAGTGCCGTCGGAGTCGCAGACAAGTCAATCAGTCAGATGAAAGTCAGAGGTCAATCGGAGCTGTTGCTCTAGTCAAGGTCAGGGCACATAGTACGGGGTCTAGTGCGGGTCTGCGTTGAACAACGCAAGCCAATGTGGCCAAAAGCGGTCACGGGTCGGTCACGCGAGGGGACGGAGGGGCAAGGGCGGCGCCAATGCGGCGGCACACCCAGGGCGGTGAGAGGCAGACGGGTTCAAGCGTTGGGTGAGGGCGGCGGCGCTGGAGGCAAGGAGCAGCAAGGGGTGTGTTGGGTGGGGGGACGCACCGGCCCCCAGAGAAATGTCTGGGGGCCGGAGGCTCCAGGCCGGGTTTATGATTTTTCGTTTTTTCGCTAAAAGGTGGTGGCAGGGCGGGGCCCACAGGGCCGCAGGCCCGTGCCTAATGAATGGTACATGGATCAGTGCGCGGCAGCCCAGGCCAGTAGGTGGCTCATGGCCTGGCTCGCGTCGCCCTGCGGCAGGTGGGGAACGTACACGGAGCAGGGGTTAGTGTGGCCTCCTTGCCAGCCTGAGCATGTCCGAGCGGCGCCCACCCGCAGCCTGCCCACCCTCTGGCATTTGCCCACCTGTGACAGCTGCAGGGCCAGGCCCGCCAGGCGCACCGCCTCCTCGTCGTGCCAGTCGGGCTCAGGGGAGGCCGCACGACTGACCGCCAGCAGCGGCGCGACGGCGGTGGCGTCGCAGAGGGAGCTGAGCTGGTGGGAGCCGCTGGTGGCGGGGCTGACGGGGGTGGGGACGGGCAGCACGGGGGCAGCGACCGCAGGCATGGCAGGCACCCCCTGCATGTCAGCATGGAGCAGGCGGCATACTCATGAGCAAGAGCACGCAGCTTGGGATAGTGCTCATTGCAGGGCTGGTAGAAGGGCAAGGGCAGGGAGCTGGCAGACCATCCCCACCTGGGCCCGGGCAGCGGTGAACGGGGCGCCGTACGGACAGCAGCCGCTGTACAGGCTGCCTGCGGAGCTGTAGCCGGAAATAGTGGTGACCGGAGCGGCTGCTGGCTGGGGCACCAGGGCGGGCACCGGCTGGGGCGCCGCAACAAACTCCTGGCTCAGCAGCTTGGAGCTGTGGGGGCGGGAGAGGAGCGGGCCTAGTTTGAGTGCGACAGCTGACAGCCGGGGGTATACCACTGCTCAGAGCGGCCCGCTGAACGCTTGGCCGATCCCGCCACCGACAGTCCCCTGCACAGCGTGCAAGCACTGCATGCCTGCTCGCTCCATGTCCATCCCCCACCCGCACGATCACACGAGAGAGCTCAGCTGCCCTGCAGTCCCCACCTGAACTCCTCCTCCACATCCATCAGCAGGTCGCAGCCCAGCCAGCTGGTGGCGCTGCCGCTGCCCGTCAGCTCCAGGTCAGAGAAGCTGCAGGTCGTGAAAGGGCGTGCTGTGAGCAAAGCTGGTGCCAAACCCAAACGGCCGAGGCCCAGTAGGAGGAAGCCAGCAGCCGGCTGTTGCAGCTTCCGCCAACAGCACCGAGTACTGCCGCCGACCACCGCACGGGTGGGCGGCCCCCACAGCCTGCCCAGCCCTCTCCATCACCCTCAGACCCCACCTGCCGCTGTCCTGCCACTGCTGGCTGCAGCCAAACTCCTCCAGCTCGGGCAGGGCGCCCTGCAGGGAGCGGCGGCGGCAAGAGCTGTTGGCGGCGTCTGGCCACTGGCCTCCAAGCCGCGGCAACCCTGCGCGCCCATCGCGCCGATCGCTGCATTCGAATTGCGGCTGATTGGCGGGCCCCCGTCGCACCAGGTGCTCCAGAAGCAGCGTGGTCATGGTGGTGGCACGTCCCTTTGCCCCCCAGGCGGCTTGCAAGCCACGGTGGTGATCCCCAAGACCCCCGGATGGTGTGAAGAATGTGATGTGCGCCGGCCAGGGCCGCCGCACATTCATGCACTGGTCTGCGGCGCAGTCTGATGAGCTGGCAAGTTCAAATAAAAATTCGAGTGGGGTCCGATCAGATCAATCAAATCGTTGGCTTGCGCGATCATACGTCGGGTTTCGAAAGCATGCAGCTTGCAAGGGGCTGGGCCGCAGGACCAGTGCCGCCGCCGCCGCCGCCGCCGCCACCATCACCGCAACGCGCCCGCCCGCCCGGCGCCGCCGTGCACTGATGCGAGGAAGGGCAGCAGCTCAGCGTGCACCATGTCTGGGGCGTCGTCGTGGGGGCAGTGTCCCACCCCTGCACACCAACATGATTGTGCATGCAGCGGTCGGCTCAGGCAGCCGCTGGTGGAGCAAGCACAGCATGCACAGCTGAGGCCCAGCGGCTTTGTGTCGTACTGGTCGCCACACCCCTCTTTTGCAACCCCGCCCAGCCTGCCTGGAAGGAAGGTGAAGGTGGTATTGTCCCGCTGCTCCGGTAGTGCTTGGAAGAAGCGGCCCACGGGGCCGTCGGCAGGGGTGAAGGGGTCGGAGTCGCCCCACAGGACGAGCAGCGGCAGGTGCCGCGGGATCACCTCGCGCAGCAGCACATCCGGGCGCGGTCCAGGGGGCCCTGCGGGCACCGCAAGCCAGCCCATGAAGCGTCGTGACCAGTGTGCCTGGCTTGCCGAGAGGTCGTGACCAGTGTGCCTGGCTTGCCGAGAGCTGGGCAGCCGTTGAGGCAGCATGGCAGGCTGCTGAGCGCAGGTGTGGAAGCGCGGCAACCCAGGCGTCATCCCCGCAATCACACCCACCTGTCATGATGGACACAAACGCGTCCAGTGCACCCTCATCTGTGCTGGGTTCGTAAATCAAGTCAACCAGCTCATCGTCCACTGAAGACGGGTTGCCGTACACTTGCTGCGATTTGCACGACAGATCAGGGCACGGGGTCAGCAGCCCGTGCGGCACTAGATCTGCAGCCCGCACACCGTTGCTGCCCCAGCCTAGCAGGAAAGCAACGCCCGCCTCCTGCACACCCAGCTGTCTGCAGCGCACCTGCAGGATGTTGCGGATGTTGTCGGGCGTGCGGAAGCGGTCAAACAGCCGCTGCGCAATGGGCGGCTGCTTGAGCAGCCAGTCGATGAGGAGGAACAGCGGCATCGCGAGCTTGATGCGCCAGTCGTCAGAAATGGCCTGTTGCAGGGGTGCAGCGGAGATGAATGTTTGACACGGTGGAGAGTCATTGGGTAGCCTAATCAATGCAAAAAGCTATTCAGCTATGCTCCGAGCCACGCCCTCACCTTGTTGTTCATGCCGCCTTTTGACATGGGTGGGGTTGGGAAGGTAGCAGGAGGAGGTAGTGTCAGGAGGCAGCAGCTGCGCTAGTGCTAGCGGAAGGCTTTGCGGCGGGCAAACACCCAACGCACAATGCTCCTTTACGCGCATACACACCTGCACAGTTGAGCAGCGCCAGGCCCGCCACACGCTCCGGCTTGGCCGAGGCCGCCACCAGGCTGGTCAGCGAGCCGATGCTGTTGCCCACCAGCACCGCGGGCTGCTGCACAAACTCGTCCAGGAAGTCGCACACCTGCTCGCCCCACAGCTCCATGCTGTTGCAGGCGCGGGGGTGGGGGCAGGTGGGGGCCGGGATTGTTCTGCAGCAAATCATCGCTGCGTGCCCATTGCAGCCAGCACTGGCAGGCAACCTTTGCAGCCGGCACCAGCAGGCATCATCCAAGCACCCTCCAACTGTTGCCTGCCCGAACGGCATGCTCGCACCTGTAGTCGAGGGCGGGCTTGTCGCTGCCGCCCTGCCCAATCAGGTCGATGGCATACACCTTGAAGCCCGCATCCGCCAGCACGCCGATGTTGCGCCGCCAGTGCCGGCTGCTGGCCCCAAAGCCGTGCACCAGCACCACGGCCGGCCCGCAGCCTGCCGTGGCATATCGTACCCGGTGTCCACGCCACTCCCAGCTGTGCGTGCTCCACGGCCGGGGCGCTGCGGGGAAGGGCGGCAAAGCATGGGCTTGATGGAGCAGCGCAGGCAGTGCTTGTGCACCATCTGAGCATGCCATCAATGCCCAAGCACAGCTTTGATTTCCGCCCTGTGGTGGGCAGGGCGTGCCCCCGGCAGACGACGTTTGGGCAGGCTGGCCGTTAGGTTGGCCATAGATCACCAGACGTTCTGTGCGATTTTGTGGGAGGCTTGCCGCGGCTTGCCTCGTAGAACGTTGTGATTCTCCTGCTTCCCCACCTGCTTGCGCCGCCGCTGGTGCAGCCTCGGTCGCTCCCGCCGCCGCTCCCGCCTCTGCCGCCAGCACCACTGCCCGCCTGGCTGGCACTGCAGGCGGCCTGCTGGCAGCCAAGCGGTGCCCGCTGGGGGCCCAGGGGAGGGCTGGTAAGGGAGAAAGTAGTAGAGCACGCTGCATTCTGGGCGTACAGCAGCTTGCGAGGCCTTCGAGCTGCTGCCAATGAATTGTACTACTCAATTGAGTTTGCGCAGCCGACTGGATCGGCGTTAGACGGCTCAGGCGGGGAAAACCAAGACCAGCCAGCTGGAGCCAGCTCACCGAGCCTGGTTCTTCGGCTTTGTTTCGCCTCGGAACCGCGTGTAAGCACTCCTGATTACCTGCAGCTATGGATCCGACGCACCAGTGGCCCCCGCCCGTCGTGCTGCCCGCCCCGGTGCTCGCAGCGCCGGTCGGCGCGGTGGGGCACATGGGGGGCTTCCCAGCAGCTGCAGCAGGAGGCTACGGAACGGGCGGAGCGCCTGGAGCGCGAGGGCCGAGGCGGGAGGTGCGCCGCAGGCCTGATGGGCGGGTCTTGAGGGCCCGACACACCTGCATATGCGCTCCGAGACTAGATCCGACATGCCGCACGGCACGGGAGCGCCGCCAGGGCTCCCGCTGCCGCCGCCGCCTGCTCGCCGCCTGCTCAGCTCTACACGCTCAAAGCAGCCCGCCGGCCTGCCCCATCTCGCAGGGCCCCACCTTTGTGGCCGCCAAGGTGTTCCTGGGTGGCGTGTCCAACGACACCAACGACGACAGCCTGCGCGCCTACTGCGGGCAGTGGGGCGAGATTGCCGACGTGCACGTGTTCAGCGGCAAGGGCTACGCCTTTGTCACCTTTGCTGCCGTGCCCACGGCCCAGGCCTTCTTGGAGGTGCGGTGATACAAGGGGCAGCTTGTGGGGTGACAGCATTTGATCGGTGGGTGTGCAACGTTGCGATGGGGATGCTCCAGCCAGCGAGGACGGTCCCATGGCAGTCGCGGCCTTGTGCCATGCTGAGGCTCGCTCGCTTGTTGCACCTGCCGCCTGCAGCACCGTGAGCACTACATTGACGGGCGCAAGGTGGACGCCAAGGCGGCAGTGCCCAAGGTGAGGCCGCCGCGTTGTCACGCGTGCACCTGAGTGTGTGCAGAGCTGCAGCACCGCCCGCCGACTGACGGCTGCAGGTCGCAGGCAGACCAGCGGCGCCCTTGCTACCTGTGTCCTGGCCACCTGCCACACCGCCTGTGCTCCTGCTTGCCACTTCCGCCGCAGGGCCAGGGCGGCGACAAGCCCACGCGCAAGATGTTTGTGGGCGGGCTGAGCGACATCAGCGACGCCGAGTTCCGCGCCCACTTTGTGCCCTACGGCACCATCATGGTGCGAGCAAGCGCTCCTGCGCGCTGAACGGGCTGCTTGCAAGCTGAGGTCTCCATGCAGCGGCATGCCAGCGATAGAGCCTAGGATGTGGCCTTGCAGCAGTCGCCGTCCTTGGCTCGTCTCCGGCGCCGCCCCACCTCATGCTGCCTGCCCACTGCCTGTGCAGGAGGCCACCGTGCTGCGCCGCCCCGACGGCTCCTGCCGCGGCTTTGGGTTTGTGACCTTTGATGACGAGGTGGCAGTGGAGAAGTGCCTGGTGCAGGAGCACTTCATAGCAGGCCGCCGCGTCGACTGCAAGCGCGCCATCGGCCAGGGAGAGATTGCGCCTGGCGGGGGCAACGGCGCGGGCGGCATGCACCAGACAGGCGGCCGCGGCGGTGGCGCCAGCGCTGGGGGTGGGCCCGTGGACAAGACGCAGGACTGGGTGTGTGCTGAGTGCAGCAACAGCAACCCGGGCTGGCGGCACACGTGCACAAGGTGGGCTGTTGTTGATCATGGCCTGCTGCTGCTGCTGCGCATGCCACTTGATTTGCAGCGTGCTCCCCCCTGTGCGTAGCGCTGCTCCCAGGCAGCGCAGCTGATGCCCGCATGCCATGCTTCACCTGCCAGCCCATACAGCACAAGCTCACCGCCCCGCCACGGTTGTGTTCTGCCCTGCAGGTGCCGGACGCGACGGGCCAACTGGCCCGGCGGCGGCGGCGGCGGCGGTGGTGGTGGCGGCAGCGGCCCTGCTGCAGCCCAAGCAGGCGGGGGCGCAGGAGCGGCGGGACAAGCTGGTGGCATGGGCATGGCGGGCATGGCGGGCATGGCGGGCATGGGAGGCATGCCCGTGATGAACCCGGCCATGATGGGCGCGCTGCTCAACCCCGCCATGCTGGCAGCCATGATGCAGGGCGGAGCCATGCAGGGTGCGTGGCACGGAGCATGTGGCAGGTTGCCGGCGTCTGCCATGCAGCCTCACTTGAACATGGCAGGCCGAACGTTTGCGGCGGTCAGCAAGGTGTGCAAAGCACACCAGTTTTCCAACCCATGCCCCACCATACCTCCATTATCGCAGGCATGGGCATGACGCCGGCGGCCATGTCGGGCGGGCTGGGCCAGATGACGGCCATGGGCGGCATGGGGCTCCCCACAGGTGGGCGCCCCACAGTCACTCTATGTTGCAAGCTGTCTGGGTAGTGCCATGTCCATGAAGGCACGCTGCAGGCGCGCATCCGCCCACCATGCGCCACCTGTGCTGCCTCAACCCCAAGCCCCTGGTTCCCCACTCCTCCCTTGCGCTCCCTTGCAGGCATGGTAGGCATGCCAGGCATGCCGATGGGCCCCATCCTCACGCCAGCCATGCTGGCCAACATGCAGGCGGGCATGGCTGGTATGGACGGCACCGGCGGCATGGCGGGCATGGCAGGCATACCCGGGGCGGGAGCCATGGCTGGCCTGCCCAACATGGCAGCAGCAGGCCTGCCAGGCATGGCAGCAATGGGTGGTGGCGGCGGGGGCGGCGGCGCTAGCACTGCCGGCGGCGGTGCAGGCGGTAGCGAGGCAGGCGCCTACGGAGGCACGGGCGGCTATGGTGGTGGTGGCAGCGGCGCTGCTTACAACCCGCTGTCTGCAGCTGCAGCGTATGGCATGGGAGGTGCAGCAGACGGCGGGGATGCTGGCGGCTATGGCGGCTATGGCGGCAGCAGCAATTACGGCCGTGCTCCTGCTGGCCGCAACGGCACGGGCGGCGGCAACCAGCAGCAGCGCTTCCGCCCTTACTGAGGTGCCCAGCATCAGGTATGCAGTGTAGGGGTTTTGGCTGGCATTGCATGGCATGCGGCTCTGTCTGTTGCAGCCTGTGCAAAACCCAGGGTCTGAGCTGCACATCTTGAATCGCCCTTGCCCTTGCAGGGCCGCACCCTCAGCTAGCTACGGAGCGTCTCGGTGCAGCTTGACAACGGCAACCACCTGTGTGCGACATTAACAGCTTCGGGTTTGGATCGCTTTTTCAACTGGTTTGGCGGCCCCCATGCTGATAGCTGAGCATGGGTCCCGCTCTTTGCTGCTTTGCTGTTGGCGCGCTTTACAGTCTGCCTGCCCCCCTGCCGCTTACGCCCTCTCTCTTTGACAATGCTACCTGTTAGACGACAGTTTTGAAGGCCACACTGCCACTTCCTAGGTTGCGAGAATCGTAGCTGTTGAACCACAGTTGGTTTCAACGCGGCTGCCAAAAGCAGACAGCTTTGCATTCTCCACGGCTGGGCTTCGCTTTCGCTCACAGGAGCTAGGTTTTGCAGGTGCCAGGTTTCTGGCAGCAAGTAAGCAAGGCGTCGTAGCTGGTGGTGATCTCACCGACTGCGTTAGCAGTTGCCTTGCAGCAGTGCTTCAGATTTCTTAAGTTTGCACCAGCGAATAGCGGCCTGCCAGTCGAGTTCTCATACGCAGGTGCTCATGGTTTGCTTGAAGCACTTGCGCTTGGCTTGCTACCCTATAACTCGTCAATGGCACTTTGGCAGTGTGGCCTCGCTCTCAGATCGGTATTCGCAGACCACGGTGCCTGTAGCTCTGTCCTGTGTTGCACTGGTTGTTCTGGCTGCCCGCTGTGGTGCTGTTGTTGCGGTTGCTGTGTGCGCTGCCTTGCAGGTTGCAGGTCAAACACTGCACTGGCGAGTATTGCATTTACAGGCCCTGGCATGGAGCGCCAGACGCGGCATCCAGTTTTCGTGTGGGGGGCAGCAACGCTATGGTGGTGGCTGCATGCGGATTCGTTGTTGCCAGACACAAACGAGTGTAACACAAGCACAGCATAGTCAGGACTCGAAAAAATTCAGGACCAGGCGGGCACACGGCTGCGGGGAATGCCACGCAGCGCGGTTGAGGGAGGGAAAACAAAAGCTTATGATGAAAGGGAACTGGATGACGTGGTGACAGGCACGGCAGCGCCCAGCATAGCTCGTGAAAAGTGCGGGGCAGTAGTTGGGCATAAAAGGGCTGGGCTATGCCCAGCGGCAAGGCGGCAAAGTGCAGTGGCAATGGCAGGACAAGCGGGGAAAAGAGCGCCGCACGCGGGAAGCAGGGGCAGGCGGCAGGCGGGCAGGCGGCTGCCGAGCCCAGTGGCTTGGCGGCGTCTGCTCTGCTGGCCGCGCTGCAGGTGGCGCTGCTTCACTCGTCCAGCATGGCCAGCTCGATGGCAAAGTCGTCGCGCTCCACGCTGGGAGCGTTGGGGTCGGTTGCCAGCTCGTCAAACTGGCGGCCAAACTGCGGGCAAGAGGGCGAGAGGCGGCAGGGCTGGGGGTCAGCAGGCTGCAGGAGAGAGGCGGCCTGAAGCGATGCCGCTTGCTCGTCACCTCACATGGCACAGGGCAGGAAGGGCAAGAGTGCACCACAGTGCCCGCAGTGCAGCAGGAGCCGGTGGCAGCACCGCACAGCACAGCACTGCTGGCGCCCCCACCTGCAGCATGTAGGCATCATCCTCCGGAACCGTCTCCAGCACGCAGTCCGCCATCGGCATGCTCACGCACATCAGCGCGTAGCCCTGCAGAGGGGGCGGGTGGCCAGCAGCCGCATGTGGTTGCTGGGCAGCGCAGCATCGGCGTGGAATGAACCACCACCCCACAAGCCCACGCTGGCCGCTTGCTCCACTCCGCCGCCACCCTTGCCGCAGCTGCACCGCCCAGCAGCAAGGTGCGCCCGCAACCGCCGGCCCCCTGCCCCCACAGTCCCTCCTCCCTCAGCCGCAGCCCCCACCTGGTCGCGCAGGTTCTTGCTGAGCCCCAGCGAGTGCGGCTGGTACACCTCGCCCTCCTTGACCTTGACGGTGCAGGCGGTGCAGCAGCCCAGGCGGCAGGCGTAGGGCAGGTCGTAACCCTCCTCCTCAGCAGCCCACAGGATGTACCTGGGGGGAGACAGGGGAGCAGGGACAGCAGGATGCATGAGGCAGCAGGCTGGGCACAGGCTCGGCAGCGGCAGGCTCGTTGCAGCGAGCGCCAGGGCAGCCCTGACCCCCACAGCTCCGCTGCTGTGCCCCATGCCTGCCACCCAGCCCACCCCGACCCCCACACACCTGCACCTACACCCACCTGTCCTCGGGCACCTCCACCTCAAACTCCTCGCCGCTGAAGTTGTTGGTGATGCGGACCTTGTGCCGCTGCGCCGTCTCCAGGCCGGGGCCCTCGCCCGACAGGTAGCCAGCCACGCCGCCGCGGTACACGGCGCTGCCGCCCTGCGGGGGGGACAGCAGTGGGGGGCGGGGAGCGTAGGTGCGTGCGGCTGCAGCCCCTGCTCCAGCATGCAAGCAGGCAGGAGGAAAGGAGCAGCCTGGGTGCATGCGGCCGCGGCCACTGCTCCAGCAGGCAAGCAGGCAGGAGGCAAGGAGCAGGCCAGGGCTGGCAAGGGCTGGCAACACATGCCACACGCACTGGGCGCCCCCGCTCGCTGTCTCTGTGCCCCACTCTGGCCGAACGCAAAGCAACAAGCTGCTCCAGCCACCGCGCAGCGACCGACTGCGCTGCCCAACCCGGCACCCCACTCCCGCGGCCTGCCCCCCGGCACCCACCACGAGGCGCGACCCGGAGTTGAACTCCTCCTGCACCCACAGGTCCACGCAGCCGTCCTTCTCGTACAGCGCGCGCCACTCGGCGGTGGTCAGCGAGGCGTAGGACTGGGGGCGGGGCGCCGCGCCCGCGCCGTCCTCCTCATCCAGGCTCAGGTTCTGCAGCTCGCTGCCCACTGTGAGGCCGATGGGGCCCAGGCTCACGCCCGCCTTGTCCATTACGCTGTTGGCCACCTGGGCAGCGCCGCCCTCCTTGCGCGGCTTGCCGCCCTTCTTGGGGTCCCCGCCGCCGTTGCCGCCGCTGCCGCCGTTCTGCTGCTGCTCTGTCTCATCCTGCGGCGAGTGGGGGTGGGAGCGGGAGAGTGACGCACTCCCCGCAAGCATGCGCTGCAGCCAATGATGTGTGGAGCATCGTCCAACCAAGGCAGCCCAACTATATGACTGCCTGCAACCTGCTGCTCACCAGGTGCACATCCTTGCCGATGGTGATGCCAATGGGCCCTGCAGCAACAGCAGCGGGTGACCGCCACGTGACGGCTCGGCGGCGGCAGCACCCAAACAGGGCGGCAGGGCGCCGGCGCAGGGTCAGCCCCCCGCTGCCTGCAGCGGCTTCCAACGCCCCACATCTGACAATCAAGCCGCACCACAAGGCCACAGGCCTGCCAGAGGCTACGTGCCCAGCGCGCGCTCACCCAGCTCCAAGCCCAGGCTGCCTTTCTTGACCTCCTGCTGCGGCTTTGCCTGACAGACCACCGTGGACCGCTTACGAGCCCCCGCCCGGCTCTGGCGGGGCTGCGCCGCAGCCGGTAGGGACAGGGCAGCGCACGCCTGCATACTTTGCTGCTGCTGGGACCGTCAAACTGTAGAGCAGTCGCACGAAAGCCGTCTGCAGCTGCACGCATACCGGGTTAGGTCGGATGAGGGTGCCGCCGCCCTGCTGGCAGCGGGAGCGCACGGTGGCCACGTGCCCTCGTGGGGGAAGATCCGCCCCACCCTGTGGCCGCCGCCCGCAGGCCGCTGTATGCAGAGCACCACCCTTGTTGCTGAGAGGCCTGTCAACGTTACGAGTTGCTTGGCTGTCAGCAGGTTGCCTGCTGGTGTGTGCCAAACTGCATGTGTGCCCCGCTGCAGAGGGTGGTGGCGTCGTGCTCGTGTGCTGTTCAAGTGTAAGTGTCAAGTTGGCCATGCCGTGTCTAAACGTCAGGCCACACTGGCCTCGCGCATCAGCTGGGGCCTCGGGCCAGCTCTTGTAGTGCAGGTGAGCTCACCGTCTGTAGTGCCGTCCCGGCCAGCTGCAGGCTTGCTTGATGTGTAGATGGATGCTGATCAGCCAGAAACGCTGCTGGAACGCCTGCACGAGCCCCTGTACTCCATCATTTCGTGTAGAACTATCCAGGAAGGAACGTGAAGCAACATGCAGCGGGCGGCCGCCTGCTGCGCCGCCCCAGCAGGCGGGCCAGAGGGGCTGGAATGATGGAAGGCGGCGATCGCTCCGCCACCGCCCTGTCGCCCCGCCGCTGATCACAGGGCAGCAAGCAGCTACGGCAGGGGAGTACGCAACTATGGGTCGGGCCCTGCGGGTGGTGCTGGCCGCGGCGCTGCTGCTGACAGGTGAGGGGGCCCGCTGGCAGCGAGCAAGCAGCAGCGGAGGGCGGGCCTGGGGGGCCAGCGCGTGATCTTGGCCGTCCAGCTCTCTGCTGGCCCCCGCCTGGAGCCGGGGGATGCACGCCCGAGCACAGCAGGGCGGCCGATGATGCGGGCGGGGCACCGCAGTCGCTGGCAGCAGGGTGGGGGCAGCGGCAGGCGGCGGGCAGGCCCCGCCCACGCGCCCCTTGCCCGCTCCAGCACTGGCTGCGCACTCAGCCTGGCTTGCCCGCTGCATCCTGCTGCAGCATGCGGCGCGGTGCGCGCCCAGGAGGAGCTGGAGGTCCGCAACTGGTGGCCTGAGCACCCCACCAAGTCGTTCTTCGCCGGCAAGCCCGCCAGCTGCGTGCTGGGCGTGCGCAACATTGGCAGCAGCCCCCTGAACGTCACCTACGCGCTGGCCAACCTGGCCTCCCCCTACAACGCGTCCATGAACCTGTACAACTTCACCTCCCAGGTGCGCTGGGCTGGCACCCAGCCCAGCGGCGCTGGCCGCAGCCGCTCACCGGCGGCGCATGTGACCACTGGCTGTTGAGCACTCGTGCCGCTGTTGATGCTGCGGCCTAGCACGTGCTTGCTGCAGGCGGCAAGCAATGCATGCTTGCATTGACAGGTGCTGCCGTGCTTTGGGGTTGGGTGGCGCGGCTGGGCAGCTGGACCATCAGTGGCCGTCTGACGAGCTCAGCCCCTTGCGTTGCACCTCCACCCCGTTTGCCTGCCACCCACCCCCGCCCCTGCAGTACCTGAACGACGTCCAGCTGGGCCAGGGCGGCGAGACGAGCGCCGAGTACAGCATCCACCTGCCGCGCCAGCTGCCACCCCGCGAGTTCATCCTCCAGCTCACCCTGGTGTATGCCGCCGGCGGCCAGTTCAAGACCAAGATGTTCTTCAACGAGACCATCCAGGTGCGGGTGCTGCGGGGGGGCGGGAGCGAGCAGGCAGCTCGCACTCCAGATGGGCTGCTGGGGAGGTGGGAATAGCGGAGCTGCACATATGTGTGTCGGGAGCGCTGCTGCTTGTTGGGCACCGTACTTGCGCTGAAAGCCCCCTGTCCCCTCCCAACCCGCTCCCCCAGGTGATTGAGGAGCCCACGCTGTTTGACACCCAGCTCATCGGCCTGTACATCATCGGCCTCGCCCTGGTGGGCTTCCTGGGTGAGTGCGGGCGTGGGGCAGAGGTGTGGAGCAAGCGATTGCAACGGCCGGCATGCCTCTATCGGGGGCTAAGTCGGGCTGAATGAAGTGATGGCTGCTTGCCGGCCACAATCACTGAAGAAACAAGTGTGCCTTTCAGGCACGTACTCACAGCCAGCACCCCTGCTGCACGCGTTCGCACCCACCTGCAGCCTACATGGCCCTGGAGTTTGGCAAGAGCAAGGGCTGGATCAAGAAGACCAAGCCCGCGCCCCGGCCAGGTGTGGGTGCCCTGCTGATGATGTGGCTGGCTGGCCCCACAGCAGCTCGGCCCTGCTCTGGTGCCCAAGCAGGTGTCCATGCAAAATTGATTGACCACTTTCGTCCCCCTGCTCCCCTCCTCCTGCCGCAGCCGTCGTGTCCACCAACAAGGATGAGTGGCTGCGCGGCACGGCTGCCGACCCGAAGCTGCGCAAGCGGACGTAAGAGCCGCGGCGGCAGCCACCGCGGGGCAGCAATGCCTCGCAGCAGCAGCAGCAGCAGCAGCCGGCATGCATTCCCAGCACAAGCGCCCAATTGCTCGTGCGGTTTTGACATGTTTGGCAGATCCGCGCCGACGCTTGCGGCGCGCTTGCGGCGCCCGGCGCGGCAGCGCAGCAGCACCCTGATTCTTCCCCTCCCTCAACTTGCTCCTCCAACTCTGCTTGGTTTGTGCGCCATTGTGAGGCCTACTTGCACGCAACACCACCGCCCGCAAGGGACGCGCACCCAGGTTGTGTTTCGAGCGTCGCGGCACCTGAGCGGGCTCACGAGACATGGGGCGAAGTAAGCCAGGGCCCCGCGTCTCGACAGCGCCGCCGCCGCAGAGCTTGGCCGTCACCCGGCCCGTAGCGCCGCGCTTGCCGTCATAATGCATGCCAGCAGGCCGCAGGAATTTCCAGTGGCGCTGCATAGCTCGGGTGGCACCTTGCAGCAGTCGCCGCCGCCCTCTTCACAGCTCCAGCCGCAGCCCGCAGCTGCCTGCCCTCCAGCATTGCTAGCTAGCTCCCAGGCCCGCATGGCTTGCTGGCCCCGCACCAACCCTGCAGGAAAGTCGTCCGCAGGTGGGTCGGAGCACGACTCGGAGAGCTTGTGCTCGCGGGAGGAGCTGGGCAGCCGCAGCGGGGGACGGCGCGGCAGCGGCGCACGTGACCGCGACGAGGACTATGAAGAGCTGGAGGTGGACCCGTTTGACACGGCTGTGGAGCAGCTGTACGAGAAACGGTGCGCAGCAAGGGTGGGGAGGGCTGGTGATGTCAAGCGTGCGCCGTGCAGCAATGGACGCTGAGGGTGGGAACCATGCTGACCTCGGCTGCATACGACCCCATTCTGCTGCTCTGCTGCTTCTGTCATTGCCAGCCGGCTGCCTTAGGCCGGTGTGCTGCTCCTCGTCTCCCTGGGGCAGGGCCACCACGCGCGAGTCTGCGCTGTCTACGCTGGTGGGCCTCATGGCCACGTTCCGATACGACGACTGCGCCTTCCGGTGTGGGCTGCTGGGGGAGGGAGGGAGCGATGAGGAGTGTTACAGTGTGCCCTGAACGGTGCACCTTGTAGGTTGTCATGCTGCAGATCTTGGCACAGCTTCACTCACGCTGGCTGCTGCACTGTCACCCCCCTTGCGCCCTGCAGGGAGGACACGCTGACGCAGCTGTTCCTGAACTCGGTGCGGCGTGGCAAAGAGGTGGAGGCGTGCCTGGCGGCCAAGGCCCTGGGCCTTCACGTCACCACCCTGGGAGCCTCCACCGCCTCTGAGGGCATCTACCGAGAGGTGCGCATGCGGGCGCTGCTCTCCCATTGCCCCGCTGCTGATCACAGGGCAGCAAGCAGCTACGGCAGGGGAGCACGCAAGTATGGGTCGGGCCTGCGGGTGGTGCTGGCCGCGGCACTGTGTAACGTTGCTGGCCTGGGGTGTGGGCTGCTGACAAGCCAACACACGCATGCTGCCTGGCCCTGACGCAGGCGGAGCCGCTGCTGGAGCCGCTGCTGCTGACGGGCAAGAACGCGGCGGTGCGGGTGGCGGTGGCTGAGACACTCAGCATCCTGTGCTTTGTGGGCTCGGAGGGCGCGGCCGAGACGCTGCACACCATGCACACGCTGTGGCGCGTGGTCATGGCAGGTGCGCTGCTGGGGCAGGTGTTGGCTTGTAGTGCTGCTGCACCTGTGTTTCAGAAGCCGCTGCTGGTCTAGGCCTCCACTAGTGCCGCCAGGCCATGGCACTGGCACATCAGCACGCAACCTGCCTGCCTTCACTTGCCAACGGATCTGTTCCACACTTCCCCTCGCCTTCCAGGCTGGAAGCACGCCGCCGCCTCGGCAGTGGTGACGGCCGCGCTGCGCAGCTGGGCCTTCCTGCTGACCACGGTGCCCTCCCACCAGCTGGACAGCCACTTTGTGGAGACGCACCTGGGCCTGCTGGCGCAGCTGCTGAATGGCAGCGACGTGGATGGGCGCGGCGCGGCGGGGGAGGCCATCGCGCTGCTGTGGGACATGGGCGACCTGTCCAGCCTGCCAGAGTCGCCGCGGCCGGCGCCCAATGCGCGGCAGCACAACTCGCTGGCAGCGCTGGCGGTGGGCACGCCGCCCACCTCACCTGCAGCCAAGGCGGAGGCGGCAGCACCATTTGGCAGCCCCGGCGCCACCGCCAACGGCGCGGCAGCAGCAGCGGGCAGCGGCAGCACGCCGCCG
>RRZL01000059.1:15832-54379 GCA_006782975.1 Chlorella sp. Dachan | reverse complement strand
GCCACCTCTGCTGCGGCTGGCGGCGAGGGTGAGGAGGGTGATGATGATGAGGACGAGGATGCGGTGGACAGCCTGGAGGCGATTGTGGAGCGCATGCGCGACCTGGCCAAGAACCGCGGCGACGCGAGCCGGCTGAACAAGGGCGACCGCGCCTCGTCGCGCGGCACCTTCCGCGACCTGCTGGCCATCATCCAGGTGCGGGGTTGGGGGGTGGAGGATGGGGTGGGGCTTGGTCTGGTGTGTGGAGCAGGGCAGTGCAGGGTTGATGGTGCGGTCGGCCGGCGGGGGATGGGGTTGCTGAGCAGCCAGCCGGCAGCATTCTGGATGGGGTGCCTGCCAGCCGATCACGCACTCATGCACAACTCCGCCGTGGCACTCACCTGTCTTCATCGCCTCTCGTTTCCCTCCCCCACACCACACAGGGCGAGTACGTGCCGGAGCAGAAGGTGAAGCTGCGGCACGGCGACGCCCTGGTGGTGCGCGGCCTGCTGGACAACATCCGCTTCAACTACCTGCGGTGCGTGCTGGGGTGGACAGCTGGCAGGGCGTCTGGCTTGTGGGGGCCTGCATGCCAGCTGCTGTGCCATGTTTCCAGGAGGTGGGAGCAGCAGGGAGTTGGCCAGGAATGGTTTCTCTGTCAACCAGCCAGCCTGCTTTCCTGCCTGTGCACCGTTCCCAGCCACCCACCGCACCCACCCGCCCACCCATCCCCGGCCCCTGCAGCTCCTACCTGGCGGACGCCTTCCAGTCGCACCTGCAGTCCAACGAGCTGCTGCACGAGGTGTTCCGCTTCTCGCCAGCGGAGGAGGCGGAGGAGCGGTTGACGCCCCTGGAGAAGCGACTCTTCCGCTCCAAGTCGTCCACCGACATGCGCGACCGCACGGAGCAGCGCCGCAAGGAGCGGGCCACCATGGCGCACTACAAGCACGGCAGCCTGGCCGACTACGCCTGAGCGCGGTGCAGCGAGCGACCAGCTGGCCGACCGGCGCTGGCTGGCCCAGTGGTGCAGCCGCTGCTGGTACAGCCGACTCGACTGAAGGGGGTGTGGCTTCCTGCAGTCAAGCCCCCGCAACTTTTTGCCCTGCCACCATTGCATTGTTGTTCTTTTGTCCGCATCCCGCTCTGGTGCTGCACTCCCTGCCCGCAACACCTGCCCGCATGCCCCCCTGACGCATGCACCGAGCGCGCTTGTCACGTTGAATACACTCGAGTGGTTTAGTTCAGCTGTTGAGAGAGCACACGCAAATCAAATGCAGACACAAGTTCAGGAAGGCAAGAAAGGCAAGAAGGCACGAGTGGGCGGGTGGGTCAGGGCTGCTGCGCCGCCGGCGGCCCCAGCATCAGCTGCTCCGCGGGGATGAGCTTGGCGCTGTCCTGCTGGCTCTTGGGGGCATCCAGGAACACAGTGGCGCCCTGCGGCCAGATCAGGGCAGCCGACATCGAGTGGATGGTGGCGTGTGGATGCATGGAGGCTGGCACAGTGCGTTGGTTGGGTCAGTTCATGGATTGCCCACTGCAGCAGCAGCCAGCATGAACCGCCCGTATGATGCAGCATGACCTGAGGGCACAGCAAGCTGGCCACACGCGAGCGCACCTCGTTGTAGGTGGAGGTGGCGAAGAGGCCTGCACGCCAGCAAGGGCAGGGGAGCCAAGCTGGTCGGTGCGAGAGCAAGCAACCGCAGGCGACGCTCAGCAGCGCTACGTTGCAGGTGCGCCTGCCACAAGAGCTGCGCTGCAAAGGCTCCCTCCCACCCCTTGTCTCCACCAGCGCTCACCGATGCCCACTGCCGCCGCTGCGATGATGGGGATGGCCAGGCTGGCCAGCTTGCCCACCACCTCAAACTGCTCCCCCTCCCACGGGTCGCTGGTTGGCACGTCCGCTGGCCGGTCGGTGTATGGCAGCTGCTCCTGCTGCTGCTTCTCCGGCCCTGCGGCTGCTGCCACGCTCCGCCGCCGTGCCTGCAGCGGCATAGGAAGCAGTCGAGTGTGGATGCAGCAAGGGTGGGGAAAATCAAGCACCTGGCGGCGGCGGCGGCAGCGGCGGCGGCAACCTACCGCCAACCCTCCCAAGGCCAAGCAGGTGCCTCACCGGTGGCTGGAAAGCAACTGGTGCTGCTGCAGAACGCGGTTGAGGGGCCTGCCGGCAGCTGCCAGCCGTAGGCGAGCGCACTGCGCCTGCGCAGCAGGAGGCCTGCATTGGGTTGCTCTGTAACGCTTCCAAAATGTGCCGAGTACAATGCACGAGGTCTGGGCCCCTGGGTGCTGATCGCCAGCTCGGCTCGAGCCCATGGGCCGATGCAAGCGCAGGGGCCACTCCAGCACAGCCCGGCTGCTTGACCTGACCAGTATTGCTGTCTGAGTTGAAATACGGTGGACATGGGCCGGCTCTGTCGCACTGAAGAGCCCTTGCGCGGCTGGAAGGCGCCTGCTGCGCCCTGAGTAAAGCTCGACACTGCTGTGAGTAGGTCGTATGCTCTGGTGCGCCCGCAGTGGCCACTGGCCTTAGGGCTGCGAGAGCGCTGCCTGCTCGCAGCACGCAGATCCCTTCTAAACGCTCAGCAGTTTCCACGCAGCATTTGCAAGCCACACGCGCGAAGAGCGGGCGCCCTTGGAGCCGGGCAAGCTGCCCCGCCGCCGCCGCTGCCGAGCGCCGGCGCCTGCGTCTCGTTTGCGCTGCTGCCCTCACACGGCAGGCCCGCTTCACACAGCCTTTGCCGCTTTCCTCGTCCCTCCACTGCAGACTCTGCTAGGCTCGACGCCGGGTGCCGGCAGCCATGGTGCTGCAGGCCGCGTCCGACTGGGCGCTGCGCCGCCTGCTCAAGGTGGTGCTGAAGAAGCACCTGAAGCACATGCTGGCGACAGAGCTGGATGTGGAGCAGCTGCGCGTTTCGCTGGGCACCGGGGCCCTGGAGCTCACCGACGTGCTGCTCAGCCCGCAGTGGATGGCGGAGCAGGCGGTGAGGCGCGGGGAGTGGGCGCCGGGGTGTGCAGCGCACGAACGGGCACGGCGGTTCCCACACAAGAAACGCCTGCCACTGCCGCTTTGCCCGCCGGCTGCTGCTGCCCCTCATGCCTGCCGTTTCAACCCACTTCCCTCCCGCAGCCTCCGGGGCTGGAGGTTGCCAGCGCCTTGGTTGGCCGCCTGGCACTGAGCGTGGCGGTGACCAGCCTGACGTGCGCGCTGCAGCTGGAGGATGTGCTGGTCACGGTGCGGCCCAGCTCGGGCAGCAGCACCGCTGCTCGGCTGGCACCCATAGCCCCTCAGCCGGACATGGCAGATGCAGGGCCAGTAGGGCCGGACGGCGCTGCCCGCGGTTCGGCAGGGCCGGGCATCGATGACGGCGTGCGGCTGGTGGCAGCAGGGGTGGAGACGCTGCTGCAGCGGCTGAGCGTGACTGTGACGCGGCTCACCATCAGGGTGGAGGGCGAGCAGGCGGCGGCAGCTGGGGCGGGTGGCAGCGGCGGCGCAGTGGCCACCCTGTCGTGTGCGCAGATCTGCTACGGTGCAGCGCCCGGCAGCCCCGAGCCGGAGGCGGCGCCCCAGCTGCAGCACCCGGGCTGCCCAGCCGCTGCAACGGCGCGCCGCCTGGCCTTCAGCGGGCTCAGCCTGGGCGTGCAGCAGGGCGGGCCGCTGCTGCTGTCGCCCCTGAGCGGCGAGGCGGAGGTGACGGTCACCTGGCCGCTGGACGGCATGCCCTGCCACTCCCCGCACGTCGCGGTTGCGGCCAGCCTTGAGGCGGTGCAACTGCAGGTGCGCCCGCCGGACGTTGTTGCCCTGCTGTCCTTGGCCCGTGGATACAGTGCCGCCTCAGCCCGCGCCCTGCTGCTGCTGGAGCAGCAGCAGGCAGGGGCCGCGGCGGGCGGCCAGCTGGCAGCAGCGGCGCAGCAGCAGTGGCAGGCGGCTGTGGGGCAGCAGCTGGGCACAGCTGCGGGCCACGCCTCCTTCCTGGATGACCTCATGCTGCCGGGCTTCCCGGAGGCAGCGGTGCACGATGCCCTGTTGGAGGGCGCAGCCGGCATCACGGGCCAGGTGGGAGCTGGAGTGCAGCAGCAGCAGGCAGCCGCGTGGTGGATTGTTGGATGCCCATGGGAAACAGCGCTGCCGTTGCACTGCACAGGCGCCTGCACTGCGACCCAGCCATCTGTGCACACCCCCCACCCTGTTGCCCCACCAGCAGGAGGAGGTGGATGAGTTCTTCGACTCCAAGAGCCTGCTGGGCTCGCTGCAGGACGCCTTCTCCTCCGCCATGTCCGCCAGCCTGTACGCCAGCGCAGCGCCGGGGGCTAGCACCCTGCATGGCGGCCTTGCCAGCCGCGCTGGCAGCACCGGAGCCGGCGCTGGGGCGGGGCCGGCAGGCGGCGGCGATCTGGGCGGCATACTGGCCATGCACGACCTGGCGGCCAGCATTCGCGAGGTGCGCTGTGCTGGGAGAACCTGATGCGCTGGTAATGCCTGCTACGTGCGGTGGGGCCGCGCCTTCCGTGCTGTGTTGGTCGGTGACTCACCAATAGGCTGCACCCGCCCCTCTCGGCTGCAGACAGGCGGTGCGCGGCGCAAGCGCTGCACCTGCGCCCTCACCCTCCCCGCCCTCACACTCACGCTGCTGTACCCCGAGGGCCCAGGCTGCGCCAGCCAGCACTTTGCCCCCCGCCTGGTGGCTGAGGCGCTGGACCTGTCGCTGCGAGCAGAGTCAGGGGAGGCGAGCGGCAGCGGCAGCGGGAGCAGCAGCAGCGGCGGCGGCAGCACGCTGAGCGCAACTGTGCGGGTAGTGGAGGTGGCGGAGCACCTGCCCTTCCCTGTCGCCAACTCCCCGGCCAGCTCGGTCGCCAGCTGTGCGGCAGCCTGGGCCGGCGGGTGGGCGCCTGCAGAGGAGATGGCGCGGGTGCCGGCGGTGCTGCCGGCAGCGCATCACATCCGCTGGGCGGCGCCGACATTTGCAGGCAAGCGGCCGGCGAGTGGGAGTGTGATGCACTGCCGATTGGCATGTTTGACGCACATGGAGTTATATTTGCTGCCCTCTGCACCGTGTGCGCCTGCGTACCGTGGCTGCACTGCCTTTCTCTTCTCTCCGGGCATCGCAGGCGACTACCCCCTGCCGGACGAGCCAGCCAGCGGCGGCGCCCTCGACAGCACCCTGGCCCAGCTGACGGACCTCAGCCAGGCCACCGTGTACATGTCGGCGGCTGCAGGGCTGGAGGTGGGCTTTGCTGCTGCTGCGCTCCGTCAGCTCAACTGCTGGCACCATGCCTGCAGCATGCCTTGGGGCGCCATGCAACGCACACTGCTGCCCGGGTTCACTCATCCCATCCCACTCGTCTCACGTGTCTGCCTGTTGCAGGGCAGCATCATGATGTCGTCAGGATGCCAGGGTGCGGCTGCTCTGCCGCGCGTGCAGATTGTGCCCGTGCTGCGCTGTGGCGGCCTGGAGGGCGCGGCCATGGTACTGCTGTGCACCCTCGATGGCCAGCAGCAGCAGCAGCAGCAGCAGCAGCAGCAGCAGCTCGGCGAGGGAGGCAGCGGCGACGCGTCAGTGGGACCAGATGTGGCACTCATGCTGCAGCCAGTCAGCTTGTGGTGCACGCTCCCGCTGCTGGCACACCTGCAGTCGTTTGTGGAGCCGGTTGCCAGCCAGCTTGCGGCAACCCAGGCAGCGACACCCGGTGCTGCTTCCCCCGAAGCGGCAGCCGCTTTGCAGGGCGACAGCAGCTGCGCCAAGGCAGCTGTTGCAGCAGCCATCAGCGACATCCTTAGAGAGCAGCAGGCACAGCAGCAGGCAGAAGCACAGGCGCAGCGGCCAGTCAGCGCCGTCCGCCTCAGCCTGTACCTGCCGGCAGTGTGTGTGGTGGCAGCCGTTCCAGGTGCCTTGCCCCCTGGCTTGCCCAAGTACTTTGCGGCGGATGTGCGGGGCAGCAGCTCGCAGCTCCTGGGCAGCATGGCTCCGCGGCTGGGCAGCCAGCAGCCCAAGGTGGGCTGGTGGGCAGGATGGTCTGGGTGTACAGCAAGGAGGCTTGGCCATGCTCCGCGCCACCCTGGTGCACTTGCATGGCTGCCTCGTGCCTTACCTCAACACTTTGCTTGTGACGGCATCGCATCTGCCCTGCAGGCGCTGCTGGCCAGCCTGCGCAGCTCGGGCGTGCAGCCAACCCTTGAGTTGCAGCAGGGATCGGGCAGCGGCTGCCTCTGGCAGGCCTCCCTGCGAACCGCGTCGCTTGCGGTGCACGCCGTGGCTGAGGCAGGAGCGCAGCTTGGCGTGGGAGAGTCGGTGCTGGGGCCCGGGCTGGCCACAACTCAGGTGGCCTGCATAGAGGGCAGCAGCGCATGCGGCGATGGCGGCCTGGGCCTGAATGCGCGGTGGTGCCAGCAGGCGAATGCTCCGCCTGGTGCTGCGGACGGCCTGTGGGTGGCCGCTGCACAGGAACCAGGTGCGGCTGGGTGGGGGATGACTGGCGTGCCTGGTGGCATGCCGCCTGTCCATTCTGGGTCTGCACTGTGTACCAACCTCTTCTGCGCACCTCACCCGCTGCACGCTGAGCACAACCTTGCACTGCGTGCCTGCAGACTGTCTGCCCGAGCATGCGGTGCTACAGCAGCGGCTCTGTGCTGGCGCCAGGCTGCAGCTGACGGCCAGCAGCAGGGCTGCTGTGCAGCTGACACTGCAGCACACCACGCTGGATGCGGCAGGCAGGCTGGCCGATGGGCTGCTGCAGCTGTCAACCGCTCCGCCGCCGGTGGAAGCAACTGCTCAGGCCACAGTGCTGCTGGAGTGTGATGTGGAGTGCACCCTGGTGGTGCCCAACGGTCCGTCTTTCACACTAACAGCACGGTCGGTGCACGTCGCAGCTAGCAGCAGCATGGCTGGCGTTGCCGGCAGCAGCATTGTGGCCGTCGCGGTGAGCAGCTTGGAGCTGACGCGGCCAGATGCGAGCAGCGGCAGCAGGAGCCAGCTGCTAGTGCACGCGGCAGGGCAGCAGCTTGCGGATGGGCAGCGGCGGCCGGCGCTGCAACTCCTTGTCCCATTGCGGTGAGGGCACACCATTCCTGTGCGGCGTGTGTGATTGAGGTGCATGTGCAAGGGATGAAGCAGGGGCCTGGATGGCTATGCGGCGATTGCCTCCAGCCATGCTCATGTATTTACGCAGGCCAACCGGCGAGGCGTGCATGCTATGCAACAACGGGCGCTATGTGCTGCCTTGTGAGGGCCGCATCAGTGCAGCAGTTGCAGGTGCGCACAACAGGCTTGCAGCTCGCCCGTGTGTTCCTGCGCCAAAACTGGGAACGGGCAGATGCCTTGCATCCTTTGCATCCTGCCTGCTTCAAGCCCGGCGAGTGCCAAGGCTTGGGTCGCTTGTGCCGCAGGCCTGACACTGCTGCTTGACGAGGGCGGACAGCTGGGATGGGCGGCAGATCTGCGGGCGTTTGCCCCTCCCTCAGACGTTGCCAGCAGTGGGGCCGGCGATGCCAGCCTGCCACCGCCGCCAGCTCCAACCCTAGATGTGGCAGTCTGCCTGCTCTCATTTGCTGTGCGCTACGAACCGCACGACACGCGCAAGGCAGCCGCCGTGCTCAGCGCAGCTGCCGTCAACTGGCGGTGGCCCAGTGACACGCGGAATGGCAGCAGCATCGAGGCACGCAAGCTGGCCTTGCACGTTGCCGGGCCAGCCCGCAGCAGGCGCAACGGCAGCAGCAGCGGCAGCAATGGGCGGCACTCTGCTGATGGCGTGCAGAATGGACTTGCCTGGAGCGAGTCGGCAGCAGGCGTGGCAGGCTTTCACCAGGTGGCAGCCGAGACGGGCATCAGCGTGCAGCTGCCGCCGCCGCAGCAGCAGCAGCAGCACAGCGGCAGGCAGCCCCAGCAGGGATCTCCACGCTCACAGCAGCACAGCTCGCAGCAGCCTCCGGCAGCAGCGCAGCAGGCAGTGCAGGAGGTGGTAGTCACCAACTGCGGGCTCAGTGTCACGCTGTCACGCCACACCCTGCTGCTGCTGCGCAAGCTGGCCCACCAACTGCCCAACAGCAGCGACAGCAGCGGCAGCGGCAGGCAGAGAGCGGCAGCAGCTGACGGCCTGAGCGGCAGCAGTGAGTTCGTACCAGAGGCTGCGGCTGGCAGCTTGGCAGGCAGTGCCAGCGGGGACAGCAGCCCGGCAGCAGCAGTGAATGTCATGCAAGGCGTGATGCAGTCAGCATATGCACGTCCTCAGCAGCCAGCGGAGCACCCACTGGAGGCATCTGTGTTCCTGGATGGTGAGCCGGCGGACAGGTGGCCAAGTGCTGAGGCAGCTGTTTGATGGTTCCCAGAGCACACGGGTCCAGCAGCAAGCTAACGGTTCCCAGAGCACACGGGTCCAGCAGCAAGCTAACGCTCCGCCCTGCCACTTCCACTCCGTCCGTGCAGGCGGCTGGTACGACCCGCAGCAGGGCGGGGGCCCCAGCTCCCGCTACGTGATGTCCCCTGCAGGCAGCCCGCCCGCGGTGCTGGACAGCTTTATAGAGGAGGCGGCGCCGGGGTCAAGGTGGGTGTGCATCACGGGAGAGGTGGGGTGGGCACAGGCTGCGCAGGGGGACAGGCACCCTAGCAGTAACCCTTGAAGCAGCACATGGCACCAGAATCCGACGTTCCCACCCCTGCTGTGATGCACTGCAGGCATGCTGGGGAGCAGGAGGGGCAGGGCACCTGGTATGGCGGTGGCGCCCAGGTGTGGGACGAGTACGAGGCGCTGCAGGCGCCGGAGGATGAGGAGGCCAGCACCTGGTGAGGCAGCACAGGGGCTGGCTGTGGTGGGCACTGTGCTGGTAACTGTGCTGGGCTGGACCTGCTGCTGCCCGTTTTGTTTTCGTCGTGAGCAGACCCCGGCATGGCTAATGACGTTATGCCCTCCTCCGCCCCCTGAACCAGCTTTGGCTCCTCTGGTTTCGATTGCCTGGCACTGCCGCCCGACCACCCCCAGCCACTGCGCCGCCTGAGCCTGCGCAACATCGGCATCACGGTCACCCTGGCAGGTGCGAGGGCGGGCAGCATGGGGATGGAGTCTGGCGGTGGGGCCCCAGTGGCGGGGCGCATGGCATCTGTGCTGGCTGCTTGGCTCTGTGCCTTGCTGATGTTTTGCTGCGGCAGCAATTCTTGGCTACAGCGCTCCGAGACAGCCCCAGTCCTCTCTCACATCCTGCAGACACCTTCACCACCGTGCTGCTCCCCGAGGACGTGGCCGGCAGCAGCAGCGAGGAGGAGGAGTGGGGCATAAGGCAGCCCGGGTCGCCTGGCAGTGCCGCGGCTGGCCAGGGCTCTGCACAGGTGGCTCGGCGGCGGGAGGCCAGTGAGGAGGAGGAGCTCGTGCCTCTCAGCGCCCAGGTGCAGGCTCGGCTGGAGGGTCTGTGTCTGCAGCTGGACAGCTTTAACGAGGACAGCGCCACCGGCGATGGCTGCAGCGGCAGCGGCGGTGGCGGCGGTGCTGCTGATGCCAGCTGCCCCACCCGCACCCGCGTTGCCCTGGCCGTGCGGCACTTGGAGGTGCGGGACAGCTTCCAGCCGCGGCAGGGCACTGGGGGTGGCGCCGGCGGCGGCAACGCCCCTGCCGCAGCAGTCGCTGCGGCGGGTGCTGCAGCCACCGGCTGGGCCGACCTGCGGCGCATGCTGGGCTACCACGCCTCGCTGCACCGCGCTCGGGGGCCCAAGGCGGCCATGGTGCAGCTGGTGGCGGAGGGCGTGTGCGCGCAGCCGGGGGCAGGTCAGTGCAGGGCTGCGCGGTGGCGGATATGTTGGATACGCATGGGGAGTTCGGGTGTGAAGCTTGGCTTGCAGCTGGCACTGCACGCTATTTGTAGTGGGCCGCCCACCCACCCGCCCAGCCTCCCCCCGTCTGCTTGCCCACCTGCAGACCTGGACTGGCGGCTGCAGGTGCAGCTGCTTCCGCTGCTGGTGCACCTGGACCAGGCCGCGCTGGCCTTCCTGCAGCACTTGTTTGCACCTGATGAGGAGGAGGGGGAGGGGGAGGGCATTTCTCCACAAGATGGCGCCGGCAGCAAGGCTGCCCAGCCAGCTGCAGGTGCGCCCAGCACCAGGTCATCTGCTTGGCTGCGCGTTGCCTGCTGCCTTGCATGACCCAACCAGAACTGGATGGCATGCCATGCCGCATGCCAACTGCTCCGCACTTGCTGTCGCTCCCACCTGCCTGCAGGATCCTCCCTTTACATCCAGCGCTGCGAGGTGCAGCCGTTCACGCTGACGCTGCATTACCGCCCACACCGCGTGGACCTGGCTGCGCTGAGCAGGTGGGGTGCTTTTAGATGGGTGGTGGTATGGAGGGCTGTGGTGCTGTGGTATGGGGGCTGGTTGGTGGTGCTCAAGCGATGGACTGAAGGGCCCCCATAGCAGACTCTTGAGCCCTTCTGGGCCGGTCTGCCTGGTGCAGCGTGGCAGCTCACCCCTGCACCCGTGCTGCCCTCCCCCCTCCCTCCCATGCCCCAGCGGCCAGCTAAGTGAGGTGCTCAACCTGGTGCCCTGGGGCGGCATCAGCCTGCAGTTCCGACACCTGCGCCTGCTGGGCATGCCGGGGCTGGCGGGCCTGGGTGAGCTGGTGGGGGCCAGCAGCCAGGGTGAAGGCGGCGGGGTCCTGCTACAAAGTTTAAGCATGCGCCTGCCACGTGGGCGATGCGTGCCTCAGCTCGCCTCCTCACGTCACCTTGCCTCCTCCCACCAGGCACGGCTGCCGCCAGCGCGTACGTGGAGGACATTGCGCGGCACCAGGCGGGCGCGTTTGTCAGCGGCATCGCGCCCATTGCCTCCATCTGCCGCGTGTCGGCGGCCGCTGCACAGCTGCTGGCCATCCCGCGCGCCGTGCTGTACCAGCGTGCCAGCGGTGAGCAGCAGATGTGGAGGGAGACTGACCTGACTTGTTGCCGGATTGCGGACTGCTCCGATTGGTTTCAAAACAACAACGGAGCACATAGCTTGCGCCTGTCCACTTGCATGTGTGCACCCTCGCCCCACGACGCACCACCTGCCCTGCAGATGGCTCGGGCAGCCTGTCACTGGCGGCGCTGGCGGACAAGGACTTCCGGCGCCAGATGCAGCGGGGGCTTGCGGGGCTGGTGCGCGCGGTGGCGCTGGAGGCGTGCAACCTGGGCGCCACCGTGGCGGCGGGCGCAGAGGTGGCGCTGGCGGGGGAGGCCTCCGCCTCGCACACCGCGGGCGTGAAGAAGGCGCTGCGCCAGGCAAGCTGGGGCCTCTGGTGCTGCTGCTGTGCTGCTGGAGCGTGCCTGGCTGCCAACTTGCAGAAACAGCACCCCTCCATCCCTTCACTCACCTGGCCCCTTCCTCTCTCGCGCCCTCACCACCTGCAGGCCAGCGCGCACCTGCGCTCCTCCTCCAGCGGCCCCCGCACCGCCGCCTCTGCTGCCGCCACTGCGGTGCGCACCGCACTGCTGGGGGTGCGCAACACGCTGGACCGGGAGCACACGCTGGAGCGGCGGCTCAACCAGTAGCCGGCCACGCAGCGGCAGGCTCGCTGCTTGCACACTGCTGGGCTGTGCCCCTGTACCCTAGTACCATACACCCTCTGCTACCGATGTCTGCCATTCTTTGTTTGATGCCCTGTACCATGCGTTCGGTTTTGCCTAATGTTACAAGTACAATACAGAGAGGAGTGGTCTGCAACTGCAGGTGCATGCCAGCGGCCCGCCTCACAGCACGTAGCGCGACAGGTCCTGCTTCTTGAGCAGGTCGCCAATCTGCGGGGGGGTGGTCAGCAGCCGGCAGGGAGGAGTTTTTGATGCACATGGATGAGGACGGGGCAGTGCGTTCCCTGGGTCTTGAGTCTGAAGCAAAGCTGTGTGGGCGAGCAGTTTGGCTGCTCGGCTCCCGCGCCACCCAGACATGCACCCCTATTCCAGAGGCCCCCTCTGCGCCCCACCTTCTCCAGCACGTCCTCCTTGTCAATCACCACGTTGTACTGGCTGTCCTGCTGCTTGGCCTACGACAGCGAGGCAGTGGAGGCGGTGGCAGTGTTGAGTGGGAGGGGACCAGCTGCCAACCCCAGATGCTGATGCTCACCAGCCGCTCCTAGCACTGCCGCACACGCCCGCCCGCACCTTTTCGGGGGCATCGAACGACACGTCCTCCAGGATGCGCTCCAGGATGGTGTGCAGCCGCCGCGCGCCAATGTTGTCCAGGTTGGTGTTCACCTCCTCCGCCACGCGCGCAATCTCGCGGATGGCAGCATCTGGGGGAGGGCGGCGGCAGCGTGAACAATGCGTGACGTGCCCGGGAACACACCTGGGATGAGTGTCAGGCGTCACTTTGCAGTGCTTAGCACCGCGCCACCCGTTGCACCACTGCCACTGCCACGCGCGCCCACCCACCCACCCACGCACCAGTGAACACGAGGTTGACGTTTTCGGTGGCCATCAGCGCCTGCTGTTGCTTCACCATGTTGCTCTCGGGCTCGGTGAGGATCTTGTAAAAGTCGTCGGCGCTGCGGGTGCAGGCGGGGCCGAGGGGGAGCAGTGATGGTGCTGGCCGCAATGGCGCCGGCCAGCGCATCCAGCGCACAGCTCCTGTTACCCAGCTCGCTTTCGGCTGCAAGCCAACCCCTCCATCTCACTCTCTCCCCTGCGCAGCACCCCGGCGCCACTCACGTGAGGCCCTTGAGCTCCACGCGGATGGGCAGGCGGCCCTGCAGAGGGGGGCAGGCTCAGGCCAACTGTTTCCGTTGCGGTGACCCGAGATACCAAACCTCACCGCTGTTCAGCAGACCCCCCTCGCCTCTGGCCCCCCTCCCGTCTGGCCCCCTCACCTGCAGCTCCGCCAGCATGTCGGAGGGCTTGCAGGAGTGGAAGGCGCCGCTGCAGATAAAGAGGATGTAGTCAGTCTGCACATTGCCGTGCTTGGTGGACACCGTGGAGCCTGGCAAGGGGGCCAGGATGGGGGGAGAGGGCTTGGTGGGGCAAGGTGGGGCGCCACAAGCAAACAGTAAGCGACCTGGACGCAAGTGGTATCCACCGCAGGTGCAGCTGGATGGCATGCTGAGCACTGCTGTTGCCTGCTACTCTTGTTCAGCTGCCCCCAGCAGTACCCTCAACACCCCCTTTCCCCGCCTCACCCTCGATGATGGGCAGCAGGTCGCGCTGCACGCCCTCCGCGCTCGCATCGCCGCCGTATCGGTGCTCCGTGGACGTCACAATCTTGTCGATCTCATCGATGAACACGATGCCTGCGGCGTTGGGACGATGGGGTGGGGGTGGTCAAGTGGGCAGGCTCAAGCAATCAAAGCTGGGAACGCTGCAGTGGCTGAGTGCTGATTGTTGTTGCCTGGTGCCAGGCCCCAACTGCCTCAGCCGTGGCTAAAAACTTGAACCAACCCCACCACCCTCCGCCCACAGCGCACCATCCTGCTCCACCGCCTGTATCGCCTCGCGCGTCACGCTCTCGTTGTTCACATACCGCTCCGCCTCCTGCTCCTCAATCAGCGGCCGCGCCTCGCTGACCTGCGCATGGGTGGGCAGGGAGGAGGTCGGGGAGGGTGCGATGGGGCAGGGTCGCACGCTGCACGGAACAGCACGCACCGCTTGCACACCAGAGCGCTGGGCCCAGCTACTGCTGCCGCTGCCCTGCACCCTCAGCAGGCACAGGCACACCCCCACCTTCATCTTGCGCTTCTCCTTGCTGCGCCCCCCAAAAATCTTGTCCACGCGGATCACCATCTCCTGCAGCACAGGAGGGTGGAGGGTTGCTTGTATCGCTCGGTCAGCAGGCACGGCATCAGCAGGCACAAGCTGCAAGGCAACAGCACAAGCACAAGCAGTATGGTGCAGGAAGGCCCACGTGCGGCAGGCTGCACACATAGTGCTGAAGTGTGAGCATTTGCACATCCCCAACCGCCTCCCATCCACCAGCCGCTGCACCGCCGCACCTGCAGGCCCGCCGCCTCGGAGCCGCCAAAGGGCCCCATGACGCGCGGTGAGGAGGGCGGCACCTCCACATCCACCTCCCGCTCATCCAGCTCGCCCTCCCTGGAGGCGGCAGTGGGCGGCCCGGGTGGCGGCACATGGTGAGGTGTGCAGGGTGGCGGCAGGAGGGGAGGCATGCGGCTCACAGCCTCTAGCTCGGGCTACGACCAAGAACATGCACCTGTAATCACGCCCCGTCAGCGCCCGCACCTGTAGAGCGCGCTGAACTGCCTGCGTGTGCTGGGGTCCGCCGTCTCCCCCACCAGCGCGTTGAGGATGCGCTCCTCCACCGCCTCGTCAATCGCCTTCTTCATCTCCTTGCGCAGCCGCTGCACGGGGGCGGAGGCGCATGGCGGCGACAGCGCGGCATGAGCGAGGTGGAGAGGCGCCTGCTGTCGTTCCACAGGCCGTCCAGGGCGATGCGTTCCTGCTCCCACCACCACATGCTGCTCGCCCATGTCATGTCTTGCCAACAAACCCCACTACCCACCCGCAGCCAGGCAGCCCAGCCTGCCTGCCTCCCCTGTCCCCTCTCCCCACCTGGCGCATCATGATGATGGCGTTGTCCACCAGGTCGCGGATGATTTGGTCCACGTCCCGGCCATGGAACCCCACCTCTGTGAACTTGGTGGCCTCCACCTGAGGGCGGGTGGGAGCAATGCGGTGGGCGGGTACCAGAGGGCAAGGCAGCAGGCCATTTGCAGGCAAGGCTGCAAGCCGTGCACAACAGCATGGGCCCGATGCGGCCTCTGACACAACGGCCCATGCCAGGCAACATCGCAACGGCTGGTGCCGTGAGCCATGGGGCCGCATGTGCCCCGCTGCCGCCCCCTTATGCACCTTGACAAAGGGCGCATTGCTCAGCTTGGCCAGCCGGCGTGCAATCTCGGTCTTGCCGCAGCCTGTGGGCCCAATCATGAGCAGGTTCTTGGGGTGGATCTCCTCCTGTGGTCGGGGCGGTGAGGAGCAGTGAGGGTGTGGGGCTCAGCTGGGCAGGTCAGAGATCAGAGGGGGGGCGGCAGGTGCTGCACAATACTAGAAGAGCATGCCCTACCCCCCTCGGTGAGGTTCACGACCTGCTGCCATGCGCCCCTCCTCCTAACACCCCCACCCCGGGGCGCACCCGCAGCGGGCTGGGGACCTTGTGCCGCCGCCAGCGGTTGCGCAGCGCGTTGGCCACCGCCTTCTTGGCCGCCCCCTGGCCCACGATGTAGCGGTCCAGCATCTCCACCACCTGCCGCGGCGTCAGCTGCGCCGAGGTGAGCTCCGTCTCCTCCCACGCCGCATGGGGCACCGGCTCGGGCTCTGCCGCCGCCGCCGCCGCTGACTGCAGGCCGCCTGCGCTAGCGTGCAGCTGGCGCAGGCAGCCGGGCAGGGCGCCCTGCAGCAGCGGTGTGCCTACTGCCGATCCACCTCCTTGTTGCTGTGCCGCCGCCTGCTTGGGGCATGATGGATAGTGGCAGTGGATGGGAGGCTTTGAGGCTTCGGAAGGCGGCAGGCAGCGGCGGCGGCGGCGGCTTGCCACCCAGCCTGTCCCCGAGGCCACAGCCAAGTTGATCATGTTTGGAAACATGCAGCCGCATTCACCAGGAGGCGGGAGAGCCCTGTGACGGCCCGCAGGTGCCGAGCCATCGCTCCGTGTCGCCGGCTGCTTGCCGAAACGGCCAATGGGTCCTGTAATCAACTGTTGGTTATGCGATCTGCGAAATCCAAGCGGTTGCCAACCTGCAGGGCGCTGTATGGTGGCAACTCTTTCCATGCGTCCCATGTAGCTGCTGCTGCTCCTCAGGCGCCTGCACAAAGCACACGATATACTTGCCGTGTTACGTTGATACATTTGGAGCATCGCCCCAGTCCCCTCGCGTTGCAAATGGCTGCTTGCGCTGGAGCTCTGGCTTCCAAGCCAGCCCATCTGGGCGGGGCGGCCACTCACAGCAAGGTCAGGCAATTGCAAACCATGCATGCATCTCTGATGGGAGTGGGCGGCACGGCCTGGTGGAGGGGGGGCCCTCCTCCCTGTGGCTTGGCTTGTGTGCCCCACCCCCTCGTGCAACGCACCTTCAAACTTTGTTATCCCGCCCCATGATGCTCGCAGCCACGCGCCAGTGCGGCCCTGCTGCAGCGGCCGCAGTGCTCGCGGCGGCAACGGCGGGCGGCGGTGGCGGCAGCGCTGTCGGAGGAGCAGCAGGGCGGCAGGGCGCAAGACGTGCAGCAGCCGGCGGCCGTCCATACCAACGGTGCAGAGGCTGCAGAGGTCGAGGACGACAGCCGCGACTTTGCGGTGGCCATGGCCAAGGTGCGGGGAGGGGCAAAGACGCAGCGCTGGTTGCTGCATGCCGGCCTGGGGCGTGTGCCATGCACACCTGGTCGCAGCACGCACATGTGGCAGCTGCAACAGCCAAAGTTTGCCAACCGCCCAAAACACCAGGAGTGTGCTTGGCAGCCTACGCTGCCGCTGGCCTGCCAGGCGCTGCTGGCTGACACCCGCTCCGGCTGCCGCCTGCCTGCAGATTGCGTGGGAGACCAAGGCGGAGGACGTGCTGCTGCTGCATGTGGCGCCCGTGGTGTACTGGACGCGCTAGTGAGCTGCGGAGCAAGCATTGTGGGGGCTGCCGGTCGGTGGGCCGACCACCTAAGCAGCATGCAGTGCCTTGCATGGCGCACATGGTGCCGCCGGTGAGCAGCAGTGCACTCCTGCCGGCTGACGCCGGGCCGCTGCTCCCTCGCCTTCCCCTTGCCCACAGCATGCTCATCTGCTCCGTGTTCTCGCGGCCGCAGCTGAACGCTGTGCTGGGCAAGATGACCAAGGAGGCGGCCGAGGTGCACGGCCGGCACCTCAGCGTGCAACCCACTGGGACGTGAGTAGGGCAGGAGGGGCGGGGGCGGCCACCCTGCCATCCTCACTTGTTGCTGCACAAGTGCGGCGGGCATGGCTGGCTGCACTGCTGCTTCGCAAAGCTTGATGCCGTCCTTGCAAACCGGCCGACACTGGCCTGCCCCACACCTGCACCGCCTGCCCTGCACCCCGCCCCTCTCCTTCAGTGCGGGCGGCTGGGAGCTGATGGACTGGGGCGACGTGGTGGTGCACGTCATGACCGCCGAGCAGCGCGAGTACTACGCGCTGGAAGGTGGGGTGGGGCTGGCGATGTGTGTTGGCGCGGCTTCTGTGGCTGTAGTTGACGTGCTGCTGCTCTCAGAGGGCTCGCTGCGCTTCCGTGCAGCAGTCCTGCACATGCTCCCCTGCCACCTGCAATCATGTGCTGCAGACTTCTATGGGGCTGCAGAGGAGGTCACGCTGCCTTTTGACCAGAGCGAAGTGGCCGCGGTGGACAGCTGGACAAAGAAGTTGTAGGGAGAAGCGGGCGGCGGCGGCGGAGGCCAAGCAGGCGGCGGCCATGAAGGGCAATTTGGACGCCCGGGGGTGATAATGCCGGCCGTATTTCATGTTGCCTGCCTTCCAGACTTGTCCACCAGGCCTCCCCAACTGTCTGCAATCCAGCCTATTCATCGTTTTAAAGGTTGAATTGTTCAGCACGGGGCCAATGCGGCCGCGGATGCCCATCATGCCTGGAGTGTGCCGTGCCCGACGGGCAGCCACCAGTTCCGAGCACAGAGGGCTGCATGCACCGTGTTGCTTGTTCTGTTACCCCTTGATCGCGCTGCTGTTCGTTTTCAAGCGGCGGGGCGGCCCTGCAAGTCGCTGCTCGCGAAGGCACGATGGCCGGCGGGCTGGCAGCGTACCTGCAGGAGTTGCGGCAGTCTTGCCTGCAACCGGCAGGGGACATAGAACCAGATGTGGACCAGCGCGACCTGGGGCTGGACGACGCCGCGAAGTTTAGGTGAGGCTGAGCTCCGTGCCGCCGCTACGCCCACCAGCGCGCTCTCAGAGTCTTCAGGAAGGATGCGCGTTGCAGAAAGCACGTTGGGTAGCTCCTTCCCCGCTGCCGCTGTACTGCCGCCGCCGCCGCCGCGGCCGCCACCCGACGGCCTGCGCTTCCTGCCTTCACCGCTGCTGCCTGCCCGGCAGGGAGGAGGAGGACTTGAAGGCGGGAGCTGTGATGAAGGGCACTCTAGAGCCTGGCGAGGGCGAGGAGCGGCCGCAGGAGGGAGACCTGGTGAGTCAGGGGAGCGCACACGAGGCTGGGGATGCAAGCGCAGAAGCCGGAAACCGGGTGGCCCTCCTGGATTTGACGGCATGCGCCGCACCTTGACCAGCCCCGTGTCCTGCCGCCCACAGGTGTTCCTGCACTACTGCGTGATGAGCGAGCACAAGGATGTGCTGGCCTCCACCCACACGGCGCACGGCGGCAGCGGGCACCCTCAGCCGTTTGTGCTGGGCAAGGGCCGCCGCATGCTGCGGGGCATGGAGCTGGGGGTCATGGGTGCGTGGAGCGGTGGCAGGGCTGTGTGCTCTGCATTCAGATGGTCAAAGCAGGCAGGAGTGTTAGCTTGCACCTGGCCCTTGCATTCGAGCGGATGTGCAGGCTGAGCTGCACCCCACCTCGCCCGCTCCCTGCTTGCCTGGCCGCCCGCAGAAATGGCGCGGGGCGAGCGTGCGCTGCTGGACATCCAGCCATCGTACGCCTTCCTGCACAAGGATAGCGGGCTGCCGCTGCCTGAGGGCCTGCGCCGCGAGGCGCCCGTGGTGGTCGACGTCACGGTCGGTGGGGCACGCTGGGTGGGGAAGTGGGCAGGAGGAGCACGAGGGGCCAACTGATGCAGCTGTGCTGCTGCTGCTGCTGCCTTTCCTGGTTTTTGGTGCACCCTGCACGGCCTTGCTCACCGCCACACGTCTGTTGCCGCCCCTGCCTCCCTTCCCGCAGCTGACCAGCTGGCTGCCGGGTGCGGGGGTGCGCTGCGTGGGCGCCGCCTGCGACGTCTTCCTGCGCATGCTGCAGGCGGGGCAGGGCTGGGAGACGCCGCGGCCGCCGTTTGAGGTGCAGCTGCACCTGGAGGCGCGTGCCGCGTCCACCACGGGCCGCCCGGGCGAGGGCCAGCCCTACTTCAGCAGCAGCGGCGGGGAGCCGCTGTCGTGCTCGCTGGGAGCAGGGCAGCTGCCGCCAGGTGGGTGCTTTGGTGGACATTGCCAGGGGGAGGCGGCCCGCAGCAGGGGGAGCCTGCTGGGTGCCTGCTGCGCGGCTGGACACATGGAGGCGGGAACGTATCACTCATCCCAACCATCATGATGCATGTGCTGCGCAGGCGTGGAGGCGGCGCTGCAGGCCATGCCGCGGCAGGGGGAGGCGGTGGCGTACTGCCCCACCAGCCAGCTGCGGGGCGGCTCGCTGGTGCCCGACCCTCCGCAGCAGGAGGCCAGTGGAAGGGCAGCCGAAGACTATGCGGAGGTCAAGCTGCAGCTGCTGGACTTTTCACAGGTAGGGACAGCTGGGTGGCGAGCAGCGTACGTCGCTTTGCTCCGGCAGCTTGCCCCCTGCTTGCATTGCCGCGTGACATGGCGGCCCAGTCTACCTGCAATACAGGTCTGGTTGAACTGACTTGCCGAGCTGCCGGTTCAAGCTGACTGGCCGTGCCCCGACGCCCTACCCCTGCAGGTGCGCGACATGACGGGCGACGGAGGGGTGGTGAAGCGCATTGTGCGCAAGGGCGAGGGCGAGTTCCCGCTCGACTGCCCGCTAGAGGACAGCCGCGTGCGCCTGCACTACAGGCAAGGAGGGGGCCAGGGCTGGAGTGTGCAACTTTGTTGCCGGTTGGGGTGCGAGTGTGCCTGCCTCAATGGCCGGGCGGCGGGTGGCGACCGTACCGTCCTGCGGCGTGCCAGCTGTGCAAGCATCTTCGACATCCTGCTGCCACTGCTCTGCCACGCAGGGTAAAGGCTGAGGGTGCCTCCAGCTGGCTGCTGGACACGCGAGGCGAGGATGGCCAGGCGGAGCCGCGGGAGTTTGAGACCGGCATGGGCGAGATGCCAGAGGTGAGGGAGAGAGCGTTGGGCAGCCAAGTGTTCTTTGATAGCAGTGCGAGGCAAGCATGCAGCTTTCGACATGTGACCTGGGGCGTATTCAGCCCAAGCACTCCATGCTGGCCACCACCGTTTCGCCCTGCCTCAAGCCTAGCCCGCCCTCACCCTGTCTCCTCCTAGGCGCTGGACATGTGCTCTCGGCTCATGCTGCGGGGCGAGGTGGCGGCTGTCACCGCCACCTGGTCCTACGCATACGAGAGCCGGGACGATGCACCGCAGGCAAGCAGCACGGCGCACCAGCAGAGGCATGCATGGGGCATGCCTGGGGCAGAGACAAAGAGTGGACTTGTAGAGGTGGCTAGCTGAGCGTGGTTTGTGCTCGTGTGCTGAGCAGGCAATGCTGCGCTTTGGGCCACTATCGCCTGCCCTCCTCCCCCTCCCTGCCTCCCTGCAGGGCCTGCCAGCGGGCGGGCGGGTCGAGTTTGAGGTGGAGCTGCTGGGCTTTGACAGGGAGGCCAACGAGCACGCGCTGCCTGGGCCCGCCAAGCTGGAGCGCGGCCAGAAGCTCAAGGAGCAGGGCAACACGCTGTACAAGCAGGTGCGAGGTGCAACACGCTGTACAAGCAGGTGCGGGTGTTGGGCGCATGCAGGTGGCCTGCAACTGTGCCTCAACATGAGGGCTGGTAACTAGGCTGCTGGCATGCCATGGCCTGCATCCGCAACCCCCCGGCCCGCCCCTGCTCACCTGGCCCACCTGAAGTGCCTCCCCACCCCTTGCACGCCCCAGGGCAAGACGCGGCTGGCGCGTGCCAAGTACGGGCGGGCGCTCAAGGTGGTTGAGCGGGCCATGGACCTGGAGACGGAGGAGCAGGTGGCAGCCGCCTCCCGCCTCAAGGCCTCCTGCCTGCTCAACATGGCGCGCTGCGCGGAGCGGGAGCAGGAGTGGGGCGAGGCGCGCAGCTGGTGCACCAAGGCCATCAAGTGGGTGCTGGGCTGGGGCACAGGGGCGCGCATGGTGGATGGTGGGAAGGGTGGTGGGAAGGACCCCCGGACCCTTCCCACCACCCTTTCTAATGCGCGGCGTGGCAGCTCGCATTGCAGGGCAGGCCGCTGCCAATCTGTCTGGCTGCCACATTGCTTGCCTCGCCGGGCCTGCGCTGAACCACATGCTCACAATCCACCCCACCCCGCCTTTTCCACCCAGCGAGGATGACGGGTACGCCAAGGCCTACTTCCGCCGCGCCGTGCTGGCGGCCCAGTTGGGCGATGAGCAGGCAGCGCAGGACGACCTCACGCTGTGTGCAGCTATCGACCCCTCCACCGCTGGCGAGTGTGAACGGGAGCTGCGGCGCATGGAGAAGCGGGCGGCGGCGGCGGAGGCCAAGCAGGCGGCAACCATGAAGGGCTTTTTCGATGCCCGGGGGTGATGCCTGCCCAGCCGCGATACCACATGCAGCTGCTTATCTTGTTCCTTCATGTTGCCTGCCTGCCGGACTTGTCCACCAGACTTCCCAAACTGTCTGCAATCCAGCTTATTCATCGATTCAGAGGTTGATTTGTTCAGCTGTGGGCCAATGCGGCCGCGAATGAAAGAGGAAGTGAGGTGCAGAGGCGGTGCAGGGTAGTTGGAGAGGGAGGGCGAGCTGGGCCGAGAGTAAGGGTACAGGGGGCAACAGACTCATGCGTTTGGGCGGGTATTCACAAGGGGGTGAGCAGGCAGACAGGGCCTGACGCGGGCCACCAAGGCCCCTCACGCCCCCACCTCCCTGAAGAACTGGATGGTGTCCTTGAGCGCGTCCACAAACGCGTCCACCTCAGCGCGGGTGTTGTAGATGTAGGGCGAGGCGCGCACCGAGGAGGCGATGCCCAGGTGGCGGTGCACCGGCTGCGTGCACAGGTGGCCGCTGCGCACCGCCACGCCCGCCGAGTCGAGCAGGGTGGAGATGTCGGTGGGGTGGATGCCCTCCACGTTGAAGGTGGCCAGAGCAGCGCGCCCCTGCGCCGCCTCGGGACTGGGGCCGTAGATGCGCACGCCATTGATGGACCGCAGCTGCAGGGGCGGGGAGGCGTGGTTGAGAAAAGAGTGGTGGGGCGGCAGCAGGGCCGGCGCCCATTGGGGTTCTTTGGGGATGCGCGGCAGTGCGGGCAAACGTCAAAGCACTGAGCTCACCACTGCAACCCCGCAGCACAAGCAGATTGCGCGGCCACGCCAGCCCCACATGCACCACACACAGCCCAGCAGCGCCCCTCCTGCCCCCACCTGCTCGTACAGGTGGGCCCCCAGCTCCCGCTCATGCGCCGCCACGCGCGCCATGCCCAGGCCTGCCAGGTACTCGCAGGCGGCTCCCAGGCCAATGGCCTCGGCGATGGCGGGGGTGCCCGCCTCAAACCGAGACGGCGGGTCCGCGTACGTGCTGCCCTCCAGCCGCACCTCCTGGATCATCTCGCCGCCGCCCATCCACGGCGGCATGTCCGCCAGCAGCGAGGACCTGCGGCGGCAGAGGTGGTGGGCAGAGGTGATGGGCCATGAGAGAATGTGAGCGAGCTGTGTGGGCACTCATACTAGGGTTGACGTTGCGACGCCGACCATCAATGCACTGCGATTGCGGTAAACTGCGTTCAGCTGCACCAGGCCCACACACCACCACAGCCTGATCAGATCACCCTGCAGCGCACCTGCCCCACAGGAAGCCAATGCCGGTGGGCCCACACATCTTGTGGCTGGACGCCACAATGAAGTCGGCGCCCAGCGTCTGCACGTCCACCGGCATGTTGGGCACTACGGGGCGGTGGGAAGGAAGGGCGGCAAAAAGGTTATGCAGGTTTGAAGCAGCTTGCAATCCGGGGTATGCGGTGCTGGAATGAGCTAGCCGAGCCTGCGGGCACCAACAGCAGCAGGGTGACACGAGCAGAGCACCGCCTAAGCCACCAACCACCACCTGCCCGCACCTGACTGGCAGCAGTCGAGCAGCAGCTTGGCGCCCACGCGCTCGCAGATCTCGGCCACCTTGTGCACCGGCAGCATGCAGCCCAGCATGTTGGAGACGTGCACCAGCGACACGAGGCGCGTGCGCGGCCCCACCAGCCGCGCCAGCTGCTCCACATCCAGCTCCTCGCTGCCCGTCAGCTCCACAAACCTGAAGGCAGAACCGGGGCAGGGGCGGTGGGGTTGCGACAGCAGGGTGAGAGGCAGCGGTGGCAGGCAACGGCATGGCAGGATCACAGCCACCGTGACGACCCAGCATGGCCTAGCAAAAATGTGCAGCAGGAGCAGCCCAGCAGCCACAGAGCAGCTAGCAGCAGCAGCGCCCCCTCCCCCCCTCGCACGCACTTGAGCACCAGGCCCTTGCGCTGGGCCAGCAGCTGCCAGGGCACCAGGTTGGAGTGGTGCTCGGCCACGCTGAGCACGACCTCGTCGCCCTCCCGCAGGTGCGCCGCGCCCCACGTGTTGGCCACCAGGTTGATGGCCTCGGTGGCGTTGCGCGTGTACACCACCTCCTGAGGGCTGGACGCGTTGATGAAGCGCGCAATCTTCTCGCGCGCCTGCTCATACTCGGCCGTGGCGCGCGCGCTGCAGGCGGAGGAGGCCGATCCAGGCAAACGAGCTGCTGCTGGGTTCCAAGCGTCACAGCCATCGGCAACGGCATTGCCAGCAGCGCTGACTGCATCCAATCCCTGCAGCACAATGCGTACAGCACGCGACGATTGACAGGCTTGTGCACGGCATCCAGCCCCAAGCCCCACCTCAGCGCGTGCACGCCGCGGTGCACATTGGAGTTGTAGCCGCGGTAGTACTCGTCCATGGCACCCAGCACCGCCAGCGGCTTCTGGCTGGTGGCCGCGTTGTCCAGGTACACCAGCTGCCGGCCGTTGACCTGCAGAGGGGTGGGCAGGTGGGCGCGCTTGCTGGCTGCGGGGGCCAGGCAAACTCGATGCCTGGCCGTAGCTGTGAGCCGAGGCACAAGNTTCCAACCGCAAATGCACACAAATAGTTGACAGCAGCACCACAGCGCGACTTTGCACGCCCACCTCCTGGTGCAGGATGGGGAACTCGGCGCGTGTGGCGGCGCCCAGCTCCTTGGCGGCGGCGGCGGCGGCGGGCTCGGCCTGCAGCGGGTGGGGGCCGGCGACCGCGATCGTGCATCCACAGCGGCAATGCACAATGATGGCAGCGTCAGAGTGAAGCAAGGGTGGCCGGCGAGCAAGAGCGGCGGCGAGGCTACCTGTGCGGTCGCTTGCACGCCAAACCGCAGCTGCCGGCTGGATCTCCGTGGTTGCCTGGAGCTGCCGCTGCAAGCGCTGGGGCGCGCAACGCAGGTGCTGCACGCGGCAGCCATTTTGCTGGCAAAGGGGGCGCTGCACCAGCTTCCTTCCGCACTGCAGCGGTGTAGAGCCGTCGTCCAGTGTCAAATGCGCACAGCCGGCAGTCCATGAGGCTTGCAGGTGGTCAGCGCTGCCGCTGCCGCCGCTGCCGCCAGCATGCGGATGGGCGCCGCCGCCGGGAGTGCGAGCTGCCGGGGCATGCACCGTTGGCTGCCCACCTAGCTCAAGCCAACTCTCAGCTTGCCGAGCCACCGACATGGTGCAGAACACACTATGTGAGTGGCCTGGCCCATACCGCAGTGCCAAGCACACAGGCAGCACCGTGAGCGCCAGCCATCCAGCCTGAACCCCAACAATCACTCACGTGCCTTGTCACCAGCGTGCCATCGGCCCGCATGTGTGCGCCCAGCCCACCTGGGAGCACCGTCGCGCCGTTCCTGCCCGTATGTGTGTTGCCCAGCACCAGCTGTGTGCCTGACGCCTCTGGTACTCAAGCCCCAGCGGCGTCTATGCGTGCCGAGATGCAACAAAGCATGCTGCGCTGGATACTGGCCGGGCACGGTTTGCCAACCCGGTGCAAGCACAAGGGTGGGGTGCCCCCAATCATCTCCGTCGCAGGAGGCAGCGGGCGGCGACAGCCAGGGGGTGAACACCCCAAGCTGCCTATCATGCCCTGTAGGGGTGTTGCAGTCATCCTGGTAAGAAGAGCTGCCTGTATTATTTGCCGCCACCGCCGCCGCCAAATGGGCGCTGACACCAGGATTGCACGCATCGCTGGCCTTCCCAGCCAGCTCAAGCCAACTCTCAGCTTTGTCTAGCCACCGACAGGCTGAAAACATCTGTGAATGTGAATGGCCTCGCCCATCACGCAATCACGCAGTGCCAAAAATCAGCAACACCGTGGGAAGAGAGCCGGCCAGCCATGAGGGGCCTTTGGATCAGGTGCAGCCAGGAGGGGCCTTTGGAGCACAGGCAAAGGATCCCCACGAGCTAAACAGGGGCCCCAGGTACCTCCAGACACCAACTGGCCAGGGGAGTCGAGCAGCACGAGCACGGGCCGCCGCACGCCGCCCCGCTACCTGCTGGGCGGCCCGCCGCAGCTCAGATCCGCCGCCTCTGCCCTCGACGCATTTGAAGTGCGTGTGAGCATCGTGTGCGGGTCCTTGCCCATTAATTGCAGCTTAGACAACGCAGTGGCAGACTGAAACCCCGTTTTGCTCCTGCAGTCCCCTCCCCGCGCGACAGCAGCAATCCAGCAGGACCGCTGCAAGTGATCGGCACGCTGTCAGCAACGTTTGGACCGCAATGAGCTCAACAAAGCTCCCCTCTTGAGCTCGAGACAGCCTGGATGGCGCGCCTGCTGGGCCGAGCTGCCTTTCCATCGGCGGGCATGCTGGGCAGCATCCGCCCCGGCCGCTCGCCGCTGCTTGGTGAGCCGCTGTCGCCGCCGCCGCTGCTGCCGCCCGCTGGCTTTTCGGACGCCTGCCACAGCTGTCGGCCCTGCACCTCCTCTACCACTGCCCGCATGCGATGTGCTTGCTCTATCTGCACCATCTGCAGGTGGCCAGCCCTTGCTGGCAACGCCCCGCTGGCGGCTGCGCGTTCCTGCCCGGCCGGTGCGCCCAGCGGGACCGCTGCGTGTCCGTGCCGGCAGCGGGAGCGACTTGGGCGACGATGGGCTGCTGGCAGGCAAGCAAGCTGCCAGAGATGTGTTGACGTCTGCGCATTGTGGGCATGCTCAAAGCCACGTGGGGCTGCAAGCTTTTGCTTTCTGTGCTCACACCTCCTGGCTCCCCTTTCTGAGACACTGCTGCAGAGCTGCGCAGCAAGCTGCTGCCGCTGGGGGTCGCCTTCCGCCAGGCGCTGCAAGGTGCGCGCCGCCGATTGTCGACCAACTTGCTTGCGTGAGGTGCCTGGGTTTTGCCTTCCGTCGGTGCGTAAAGATCCTCAAGCGCCATGGCTGACTGCTTAACTGCAGGACACAAAGCATCGCTCACTGGGCCCCTCACCACGCCCTCCCCTGCCTGCAGCGCTCTGGGAGGCGCAGCGGCAGTGGCTCCAGCATGCGCTGGCACGTGCGGCGCTGACGTTGGCGCTGCTGGCGGCCGCAGCTACGGCTGCTGCCAATGTGTGGGGCGCACCCGCCATCAACCGGCGGCTGATGCCACAAGTCCAGGCGGCAGCCGCGGCGGTGCTGCAGCGAGACGTGCAGCTGGGCGCAGTGCGATGGCTGGCCCCCACCGGGTTGGCGGGCATTGGCCCGCTGGCCAGTGTGGGGCCTGTGGCGCTGGGCCCCGGCCCTGTGGAGCGCAGCAGCGCGTCTGCCCGCCATGTGACCGTGGGGCTGGACCCGCTGCAGTCGGCGCTGCAGCGCCGCCTGGTGCTCGATGTGCGGGTGCATGGTGCCCAGGTGCGGGGGCCATGTTGCTCAACCAGCAAGCGGTAGTGTGGAGTGGGTGCAACAGCGCTGCTATGTTCTAGCAAGGCAGCGGACCGACCACAGAGGCCGGCGGGGAGCCCATGTATGGCATCCACATTTTTTACGCTGTGTGGGCTTCACATGCCGCAGATATGGCCCCAACCCCTGCCTCCCACCCCTTCAAGCAGGTTGACTTGGTGCAGGCAGACAACTACAGCTGGTTTGGGTTCCCGGAGGACACGGTGCCCTCGGCCCGCAACTTCCTGCCGGGAGCCGGCGGCAACAGCAGTGGCAGCAGCGGCAGCAGCAGCAGCAATGGTGGTGGCACAGCTGGTGGCGGCAGCAGCGGTGCGGCAGCCCGCCCCAGCAGCAGCAGCACCTCTGCCACAGCTAGCACCCGCAGCAGCTCTCGCAGGCGCAGCGGCAGTGCAGCTGCAACTGATGCGCCTGTGGCTGGCGCCGCCAGCAGTGTCGCACGGCAGCGCATGCAGGTGCTGGCCAGCCGGGCCGCCTCCAGCAGCCAGCAGCTGCAGTTGCTGGTGGACCGGCTGACTCAAGAGCTAGTGTCGGCTGCTGCGCCGCAGGCGGCACGGGATGGGGCCGGGAGCACAGCTGCTGATCAGCAGGCCGCTGGCCTGGCCACAGAGCAGCCGCCTGCCATGGTGCTGATGGGGCTGGGCGGCGGCGGCACAGACTTGTCTGGCCAGCCGTGGGCCAGCAGCCAGGCCGGCAGCTCTCCCAGCAGCAGCAGCAGCAGCGGCACCAGCAGCGCCGACCTCCTGTTCGGCCAGCAGCCGGGCAGTGGAGGCGGGCAGGGGCAGGAGTTGGCGCACGCCATCCCCGGCGGCAGCGGTGGCGGCGTGTTTGGCGGCAAGTTTGGGTGGCGACGGGGCCCAGCAGCACCGCTTGGTGGCGGCGCGCCCGATGGCCAGCCCCTGCCGTCACCCACACCCGCAGCCCCTGCTGCAAGCCAAGCGCGGCGGCAGCAGCAACTAGCAGCGCTGAATGCCATGCGGCTGCAGGCAGGCCGTGGCTACACCCTGCGTCAGCACCAGCAGCAGATGCAGCGCGCAGGTGCAGGCATGGCGGCTGTGCCAGCGCCTGCCATGGCCAGCAGAGCTGTGGATAGCAACCAGGAGGCATCAGTGGCAGCAATCGGCGCTGCCAGCAGCACCAGCAGCAGTGATATCACTGCAAGTGCTGCAACTGACCAGTTGGAGAGAGAGCCAGGCACAGCAGAGCAGCAGAGCAGCATGCCTGCCCCAGCAGCTGTGCAGCAGCAGCAGGAGCCGCAGCACAGGAAGAAGCGGCGAAGAGGGACAGTTGCGGGCTTCTTTGCAGCAGGGCGGCAGCAGCTGCAGCCAGCAGGCCCATCTGAGCACGCAGCGGTTGTGCTGCAGCCAGCTGCCCCTGCAGCAGCAGCAGCAGCGCAAGGTAGCAGCAGTGTGGGCGGCAGCATGCGAGGCCCACCACTCCGACCAACTGCGCCAGCTGGCAGCAGAGCGGCAGCACTGAACAAACAGCTGCAGCCAGTGGCAATGCCCAGCGGCAAGCTGTACTCCGCGCAGCGTGCCGGTCACACGCTGCCCCAGCCGGCGGCAGGTGGCAGCACCGAGGCTGCTCAGGCCACATTGGCGGCAGCGGCACGTGCAGCAGGGGCAGCGGAGGCGGCGGCGGAGCAGCAGCAGCCTGCTGTGCCAGCGATGACGAGCGAGCAGCGGCGTGCAGCAGTGGCACGCATCAATAGCCTGCCATCCATTGTTGTGCAGCAGTATCGGGAGCAGCAGGGGGCTGCAGCCCCAGGCGCAGCCAGCACAGCGGCCTCTGAGCCAGCCGCAGAAGGCGAGCAGGCACAGGAGGCCGCCGCGCTGGCCGACAGCCCTGCCACGAGCTGGATCAATGGGCTTGGCACCCTAGAGGCACCAGAGCTCATGCAGCCCTCAGCCCGCGTCGGCAATGCTGCGCAGCGGAGCTTTGCGCCCTTGGTGGTCGACCCCGCCTCGCAGCACAAGAAGCGTGAGTCAGCTGGGCAGGGCGGGGCTGCACTGCCACTGCCCAACTCTGCAAGCCGGGCTGGTCTGACCTGTCCACTTGCTTTCGGTGTTTCACACCCCTCTCCACTGACTGCTTTGGCTGCAGTTGGGTCGGCGGCGCTGCCCTGGTCGCACCAGCGACCCCCCGCCAGCTCGCTCATCGGGGCACGGCTGGGCGGTGGCAGCAGCAAGGCCGGTGAGGCGGCGCACGAGGCTGCCACCCCTACCTCAGCTGCGCCCACAGTGGCAGAAGCGGCAGCAGGCTTGGAAGGCCCGTCTGCAGCGGGCCAAGCAGCCGAGGGTCGCGAGAGCGCAGAGGTTGCGTCCAGCCAAGGAGAGCGCAGCGAGGGGGATGCCGCCGCCAAGCCGGCGGCGGCGCGCCGCCCCTCGCTGCTGCACCCCGGCTACTTCTCACTGGGCAGGGGCCCCAGCTACACGCCTGCGCCCCCGGAGGCGCTCATCGATGCCCGTGAGTGGTGTTGGTTGGTCAGCGTGAAGGCGGCGGGCAGCTGGTTTGGCATGGTAGACTGGCCATTGCTTGTCACGCATGGCGTATGGCTGCAACATGTGTGCCAGGTCAGCTTGCTGCTCCTGTCCCTGTCTGCTCCCTGCAGGTGCGCGGCGCACCACGCTGGCCACCTTTGTGCGCGGCGCCCTGGACGCTGCGCTGTCGCGCCTGCACGTGCCCGAGGTGGCGGTGGGCAGCATCCAGCTGCATGGCGCCACGGTGGATGCGCACGTGCATGGCGAGGAGCTGCCCCGCCGCTTCCAGGACGTGTCGGTGGTGAGCCTGCAGTAGCGGCCCAGCAGCATTGCAGGGGTGCTTCTGCGCTGGCTGCCCTGTGTTTTGTGCATTGACCCTTCAACCGCTGCCCAGCCGCCACACTCGGCCCGCTCTTGCCATGCCACTGGCCTACTGGCCTCATCCTTGCATGATCTGTCTTGCCCTGCCCATCCTGCCCTGCCACCCCCCCTGCAGTCGGTGCGGGTGGGCAAGGGCTACGATCAGCTGCAGGTGGAGCTCACGGCCTCGCCGCACGAGCGCCACCCCTCGTCCTCCAAGTGCACCATGCCCTCGCCCCATGCGCACCGCCACCTGCGCCTCGTCACTGGCCTGGCGGCCTCATCTGCGTATCAGCAGAACCTGGCGGCTGCCGCGGCAGGTGACGAGGTGGCAGCAGAGGCAGCGGCCGCTGCGGCCGAGGGGCGCCCCGGCCGGCCCGCAGCCTCCCCGGCAGAGCAGGGCCTCACGGCCGACGCAGCATACGCGCGGCAGCCCACGGGTGGGCGGGTGCGCATCCAGGTGGAGGCGGAAGGCATTGTGAGCGGCACGGTGCCCGCGCCAGGCGCAGCCCCAGCCCCGGGCGCACGGGTGCCCACTCTGGACATCCGCATCCGCGGCCAGGACCTGCACACCCCCATCCTGGAGCGCCTCATTGAGCTGCCCATGGACATTGACGCGGGGCGGGTGGGTGGGCTGGGTCGGGGTCGGGGTCTGAGCTGGTGGGCACGGCTGGTGCTGAGGCAGCCCGCTGTGTGGGCAGTCTTGCATTGATCCTTGCAGCATCCTCCGATCGATTAGCAGGAACGCCTACCAAGGTGCACTGCTTGTTGCCCACACCGCCCTTGCCACCGTCGGCCTGCAGGCAAGCGGCGAGCTGCGCATCTACTCGCATGACGCCGACAGCTGGCACTTCCCCGAGTTCTACGGCCGCGTGAACGTCAGGTGAGGGCACAGCCGGCAGTGAGACTGCACCTTGAGTGCACAGCGCGCGCAGCTGGTTGAGCAGCCTCCCACCTGCCTTCATTTCAGCTGTGTGTAGCAGCCGCTTTATAGCCACTTTGCCTTCACGCCTGCACTGTGCGCCTCCTGTCATTGCTACCAGGGGCGCCCACTTCCACTTTTGGGACGCCACCGACGACATCACCGGCGCGCACCTGGACCTGGTGTTTGAGCGGGACCAGCTGTACCTGCACAACGCGCGCGGCGCCTTTGGCGCGGTGCCCATGACGCTGACAGGTGTGCTGGCTCGGCAGTGGGCAGTGAGCAGACTCTTGAGGCTGCTCCCCGCAACAACTGCTGCCTCGGTTGGCGGCGTTGCCCACCCACTTAGCGGCTTGCTGGCGGTGAATGCTGAGCCACTGCCGACACCGTTCACCTCCCTTCTATTTTTATTGATGCCTCCCTCACTCTCTCTGCCACCCCCTGCCTCCTGTCTGCCGACCCACCCAACCGTGTACCTGACCACCCACCCGCCTGCAGGCTCGCTGGACCTCAACCCCAGCACGGGGCAGTACCGCCTGACGGCCAGTGTGCCGGGGGTGGAGGTGAATGTGTTGCGCGCCAGCCTGGGCCTGCGGCCCACGCCCCAGCCGGTGGCGGGCGCGGTGGCGGGCACCCTGCACGTCGGCGGCCCGCTGGAGAAGCCAGTCTTCTCGGGCACAGCGGCCGCAGTGCGCCCCACGCCTGCCCAGCTGGCCGACTGCGAGCGCACCGAGGCGCTGGCGGTGCTGCTGGCGGAGCCTGCTGCTGTGGGCGCCTTTGACCGCGTGCCCTTTGCCTCGGCGGGCGCCGTGTTTGCGCTGGACACTGCCGCGGAGACGATGCACCTGCACGCCCTGCACGCTGAGCTGGTGGATGGTGGCATGGTGAGCTGCCCTGAGGTGGAGGGTAGGCTGGGGAGGGGCAAGAATCTGTTCATGCATAGCGTTGAAGGTCGAGCTGTGTTAAGGCTACTGGCCGGGCTGCTTCTGCGCGTGCAAGTGCTTAGTGCATTGTTTGTGCACTGTGCCAAGGCTGTGATTTGCTGCACCCCAGCCTCCCAGCTGGCATGCCGGCACACCTGCTGTGCTCCACCCCACCCATCCCCGCAGCTGCGCGGCGCTGGGCGCATGTGGGTTGCGCCCCGCGCCGAGCTGGACCCGTCTGCGGTGCGCATCAAGGCGGAGGGTCAGGAGCTGGCGGTGGAGGCGGTGGCGCGCCGCTACATGCCCGAGGGCACCGCCCTGCCCTCTGGCATGGTGGTGGGCCGCGCCAGCCTGGCTGCCACGATGCAGGTGTGCTGGGTGGTGGATGTGGGTTGTGCTGAAGTGGCTTAATGCTACTTGTTGGTTGGCTGGCACCTGCCGCGGCTAGCTAGCTGCATTGCTTGCTGCCTGATGAGCAGACAGGGCACCGTTTGGCTGTCTGCTGAACTGACGGGCCGCCCCAAGCTTGCGTGGCATGGATTCCTGCTCTTTCAACCCTGCTCCCTGCCTGCACCCCCCTTCCCCTTGGCCTGCAGGGCAGCCACATGGAGCCAACCATCGACGTGGCGCTGCAGCTGCCGGAGGCCTCGGCCTCTGCCGCAGCGCAGCTGCGGCGCTCCGCCATCCGCGCCTCTGTGGCCTCGCCCTCTGGCGACGCTGCAGGCACGCTGCACCTGTCGCCGCCCAGCTTTGAGGCGGTCAAGGCGGCGGTGACGCAGGCGGAGGCCACCGCCCTGGCGCGCCCCAACGTGACGGGGCTGGACGCCGACGTCAGCCTGCGCGGCCTGGACGTGGCGCCCCTGGTCAGTGACGAGCAGGCGCTGCGCCAGATGACGGCGCAGTCGGGCCAGCCGCTGCGCCTGCGCCTCAACGGCCGCGTCCGCGTGTCAGGCACCGTCAGCCAGGAGGGCGAGGCAGCTGCCGGCGCTGGTGCAGCGGCGGGCAGGCCGGGCTGGGTGTTTGCCGGCGACCTGGGGCTGGAGAGTGTGCGGGTGAACCAGCTGAAGCTGTGGCAGAAGCTGGCGGGCCGCCTGTCGGTGTCAGGCACCGGCGTGAATGTGCACGGCAAGGGGCTGCGTGCGAACGAAACGCTGGACCTGGACCTGGCACTGCCGCTGCTGGCACCGCAGCAGGCGGCGCCGCAGGTGGAGGCAGCACAGCAAGCGCAGCAGGCACAGGAGCAGCAGCAGACAGGAGCAGCCGAGGACGCGGCAGCAGAGGCGGATGCAGCTGTGGTGCCTGCAGCAGAGCAGCAGCCAGGGGAGGTGGCAGAGGCAGAGGCTGCAGAGCTGGAAGGCGCCGAGGGCGAGCCCGCTGCTGTGGCCGCAGCGCCTGAGCCTGCAGCCCAGCAGGCTCCGGCTCAGCAGCGCGGTGGTGGCGGTTTGCAGCTGCGCTGCGGCCCGCTGCAGGTGGCAGCGGAAGTGGATGCCACCGGCTCCCAGCTCGACTTCAAGGTGGGGTGGCGGCGGCATGGCCGCTGGCTGGGGGGGACGAGCCATGACAGTGTGCGGTGCCTGGCCTGGGTGGTGGTTGATGAGGTTGAGCATCAGCTCTCTCCCTGCTTCAGTCCTTCCAAGCTGTTCACCCCCTGTGCCCCACCTGTGCGCAGGTGGCGGCCCTGAAGCTGGACGAGCTGGAGCTGGCCTCGCTGCGCGGCGACCTGCAGGTGGGTGCAAGGGTGGGGGTGGTTGGTGAGCGCATCGCTGGTACAATTGCACCGCATGCCGCACATACACACACCGCAGCAAACAAACGCAGCAGCAGCTGGGTGGTTGAAGCAGTGCTGCGCAACGCTCAAGCCAGTTGTCCAATACCGGACATGGCCCCTCCCTCACCGCAACCCTGCAGGAGGTCAGCTGCAGCCTGAACTTTGGAAGCCAGACGGGGCGTGGCAAGCTGAGCCTGGCCAACCCGCGGTACAGCGGCCTGCGCGGCGACTGGCTCAGCGGCGGCTTCCGCTGGGAGCGGGACGTGGTGCGGCTGGAGAAGCTGGTGTTGCAGCAGCGCAGCAGCAGGTGGGTTTGCTGGTGGGGGTGAGTTGGCTGGCTGGGCAGAATCTGATGGATCCGTGAGCAGGGGGTGAGACGATGGCGGTGGCGGGGCAGCATGAGTTGTTTTGGCTACGCCAGCCTGCAGATGCTGTTTTATCAAGAGCAGCAGCAGTTCCTGCTCAATGTGCCCTCCCTGCCGCTCCATTGCTGGCCGCAGGTACGAGGTGCAGGGCGAGTACAGCATCCCCGCCAGCACCCCGCTGCCCAGCTCCGCCGCCGACCTGACGCTGGGGGCCAGCAGTGGCAGCGGCGCGCCTGCGGCGCCGGCGGGGCGCTGGCGCGTGCAGGTGTCTGTGCCGGCGGCGGAGCTGCAGGAGATTGTGCCCGCGGCGCGCCTGCTGCAGTCCGCCACCTCGCTGTCGCCCGACGAGTTTGCGCGTGCCAAGTCTGCATTCCTGCAGGTGTGCTGTTGAGGGACGGGGGTGCCCACGGCTCTGCCGCTGCTGTAAAAGGCTTTCTAGCGGCTGTCCCAATGCTGGCGTAATGCTGTGGGATGCTCACAGCCTTGCTCTGCGGTGCAGCCATGCCAACTGCCGTGCCCACCGCTTCTCCCCTCCCTTCCAACTGTGCCCCCTGCCTGCAGGCCATTGAGAAGGCCAGCATCAAGGCGGCCGACCTCAACACCCAGCTGCGCGCCATGGCAGAGCAGGTGCAGCCGGGTGCGGCAGGCGGTAGCGCCGCAGCCGGGGCCAGCGGCGCCAGCCCAGGCGGCAAGGACAATGGGCGCAGCAGCACCGCTGGGCTGCAGCTGCCGGGCTTGCAGGACCTGCGGGGCCAGTGGAGCGGCAGCTTCCAGGCATACGGCGGCGGCGGCGGCGCCACCAGCTGCGACTTTGACGTGCGAGGCCAGGCCTGGCAATGGGGCAGCAGCTACGCGCTGGATGCACTGGTGGCGGCCGGCAGCTTCCACTCGGAGGAGGGCCTGCAGCTGCAGGAGGTGGGCATCAGGGTGGGCAGGCTGGCTGGTACAAGTAGGCGACTCACATGTAGCCTGGCAAGCATGGGCGCGGCGAAGAACAGACCCAACCAATGCGTCGCTTGCCAGTTCACCTCACTGCTGCTACCTAGCCCTACCCAGCTGTGCTGATGGGCATGCCTTCCCGCCTCCGCCCTCTGCCCACCCTGGTAGTTTGTTCTCAAGGCGGGCGACGCCAAGCTGTCTGTGCGTGGCTCCCTGCTGGGCGAGCACCAGGACGCCTCGCTGCTGCTCACCGACTTCCCCATGACCACGCTGCGCCCCATCTTCAGGTGATTCGGGGTGTCCTTGACCCATGCTGCCTCAGCTGCACTTGCACACTTGACTGCCTGGCTGCTTACAAATGGCTTCCCGCTCGCCCGTGGAGCATGCGCTCACCTCAGCTGCACTTGCCCACTTGACTGCATGGCTGCTTACAATTGGCTTCCCGCTCGCCCGTGGAGCATGCGCTCACCTGCCTATCCTTCGTCTCTGCTGGCAGGGCTGTACCGGCGCTGCAGAACGCTGCTCCGGCGGTGCCAGCGGAGCGGCCGCAGCCGGTGGCCTCGCCGCGCCCTCTGGGCATGCTGACCAACGCGCTGGGGCGGGCCACCAAGGGCCTGCAGCAGGGCGGCCAGGGCACCGACTCGCCCATCAACGGCCTGCTGTACGTCAGCGGCAACATCACGGGCAGCCGGGCGCAGCCCACCGGCGAGGTGGCCGTCCGCCTGTACGACGCCGCAGTAGGCGAGTGCTGGGGAGTGTGGTGTTGGGCAGGCACCGGGGTTGGGTGACGTTGGGCCAGCAGGAGGGTTGACTGGGAAGGCAACAGGGGACAAGCGCAGCTGGCAGCACGGCCTTGCCGCCACAGCGCAGCAGACACCAGAGGCTGATGTGCAGAGCTAGCTGCCCTGCCCACTTCCCCAACCCTCATGCAGGCCCCACGCGGCTGTCGCAGGCTCAGGCCAGTGCGCGGCTGAACGAGGCGCAGCAGCTCAGCTTCAGTGTGGAGGTGGTGCCTGCGGAGGGCCACCGCCAGGCGGGCTACATTCGGGCAGCAGGGATGGTGCCGCTTGCCGAGGCAGCGGCGGCCAGCGGCAGCAGCAAGGCAGGCGAGGCAAGCGCAGCGCAGCCAGGGTCCCACCCGCCCCAGCAGCAGCAGCAGCAGCAGCAACAGCAGCAACAGCAGATGGATGTGCGGCTGAGCGTCAAGGACGGCGGCATGGCGGTGCTGACCAGCATCACACCGGATGTGCAGTGGCAGGGGGGCCAGGCAGCCATCGACGTGCGCCTGCGGGGCTCGGCGGACCAGCCGGTGCTGAGCGGCTCAGCCTCCATCTCCAAGGCCACGCTGGACTGTCCCGTGCTGCGCTTCCCTCTCACCAATGTCAGCGCCGAGGTGCGGGCCGGCGACGACCTGCTGACGGTGGAGGCGCTGGAGGCGCGCTGCGGGCGGCGTGGCCACATCCGCGTGCGCGGCAGCCTGCCCGTGTACGGCCAGGCTGCGGCGCCGGCGCGACGCCTTGTGGCCGAGGCCTCGGCGCTGGAGCTGCGCCTGCGCAACATGTACAGCGGGCAGTTTGACGCGGCGCTGGCCCTCACCAGCAGCCTGGCCAGCCCCACCGTTGCCGGCTCCATGCGCTTCAGCAAGGGCATCGTGTTCATCGTGCCGCAGGGGGCGCCAGGTGCGCTGGAGGCGCTTCAGCACCTTCTTACACATTGCTGGGCACTCCGCCCTGCTGGTTCCAACCAAGCTTCCTGCCCTACTGTTTCTGTTTCATTGACAGCCAGTGCAGACTCAGCTCGCCCAACCCATCTTGTCTACCCATCTTGTCCTCACCCTCAATGTCTCCTGCCCAATTGCACCGCAGATGTTGCGGGCACCGCATCTGGCAGCACCACCAACGCGCTGCTCACGCCCTCAGCAGCAGGCGGCGGCCAGGCGGGGTCGGTGGCCAAGGTGTTTGACATCCTGACGCGCGGCGAGAGCGGGCTGGCGCAGCAGTTTGAACAGGTCATGAAGCAGGAGGTGCGCCGGGAGGGTGGAGTTAACTTGAAAGGCGTTTGCGGTTGTTGGCAGGACGCATTGCTGGCTGGTGAGCATCTGGCGCAATTCATGCATCATGCAGATGTGCGAACGCCATGCCTGCTTGCTTGTGCGTGCATTCGACCTGCCTACTTTTGTTGGGCAGGTGCACCGCACTCAGCACAGACTATCAACTAATCTCTGCTTGGCATGCCTTCCCCCTCCCTCCTGCTCCCTACCCGCTGTCGCCAGGTGGAGGTGGTGGAGCAGATCGTGGAGGATGCAGGGCAGCACAACGTGTCACTTGACGGGCTGTCCATCTGCTTGGGCCCTGACCTGCGCGCCATGTATCCTCTGGTCATGAACTTTGGGGTGGAGGGCGAGCTGACGGTCAGCGGGCCGGCGCACCCTGACCAGGTGGGTGGGGGTGGGGGACTGCAGCTGGAGTAGGTTGTAAGGCTGTAACTTGAGTGGAGTGCGCATGCCAAGCAGGCTAGTTTAGATCTATTGTACAGCTTGGTACCAACTGCTCCTGGACTGTTGCTTGCTGCCCGCACTCACCTCTTGGTTGCCTCTCATATGCTGGTTTGACAGGTGCGCGTGCGCGGCACGGTGCAGCTGCCCAGCGGCGACGTCAACCTGGTGGCCACGCAGCTGGCGCTGGACCGCGAGCACGCCAACCTCATCACCTTCACCTCCGAGTCGGGGCTGGACCCGCTGGTGGACCTGGTCATGAGTGGCGGGGACCTGCGGGTGGCGATCCAGGTGGGCCATTGCAAACAGGCAGGCAGGCTGCCGGTTGGTTTGGTTGGTGCAATGGCACGTCTATTTGTTGAAGGGGGTGAGTGAGCAGGCTGAAGCTTAAGGCTGCCATGTTTTGATTTACAACTAGCAGCAGTCTGGAGGCATGCCCTAGGATTGTGTGCGCATGACTTTGCATCGCTGTTGCATCTCGCCTCCACACCCATCGTGCTACAACCTGCCTCCGCCGTTGCAGGGCCGCGCCAGCGAGTGGCAGGACCACCTGACCCTGCACTACGCTAGCGATCGCACAGCGCGGCCGGGTGACAGCGGGGAGCAGCTGGAGCCAGCGGATGCGGCGCGCATCTTTGAGGACAAGCTCAAGGCGGCGCTGCTGGCAGAGGATGGCCAGTTGGCATTGAGCCGCCTGGCGGGCACCACAGTCAGCACGCTAATGCCCAAGATTGAGACGCAGGGCCAGGTGGGCGGCACGCGGTGGCGCCTCGTGTCGGCGCCCTCCATCCCCGGGCTGCTGTCGCTGGACCCCTCGCTGGCCGACCCCTCCAACATCCTCTCCTCCATCACCATGGGCACTGAGGTGGAGATCCAGGTGCGGTGAGGGCCACCGTTTGTTTCGATTCAGGTGTGATGGCAGAGTTATGATGTGTGCAGCCTGTGCTCTGTGCGAAGCAGCTCCCCTTGCATGCTAACGCACCTTATGTGCGTCAAACGCTGTGGCTAACATCAATGCTAAACTCTGCGCCCTTGCTCCTCCCCCAACAGTTCGGCAAGAAGTTGCAGGCGGCCATGGTGCGCAAGCTTCAAGAGTCCGATGTGACCACCCAATGGAGCCTCAACTACAAGCTGAACAACAAGTTGCGCATGCAGTTCAACATCACCAGCGCACCGCCATTCCCCAAGACGCTGCTCTTCCAGTTCTCCAGCGAGGGCGGAGGCAGCTGAAACTCCATGTACTTCTAACTCTTGAACGTTCGGCAACGCTTGAACTTCTGATAGGCCCCTTCTCGATTTCGTTGTTTTTCCGCAACCTTCCGACTCAAAGTCAGCAGTAGTGAGCATCGACATAAAGTGCGCACCCGTGTAATTCAGATGGAGAGAGCTTAAGAGGTTTCATAAGGGTCTAAGTTTGCTCTTGCTTGCACGGCCGAGGGGGCAGGGGACTAATTATGCCCTCACCTTGATGAGGGTTGCCTAACCTGGCCCCAAACCGGCCTCCCCGCATGTGAAAAAGCGCCGGGCATGCGGCGGCGAGGGTGCCCTCACCATGATTGGTTTGTGTGCCACAGCATCAAGCAAGGTGAGGGTGCCCTCACCTTGATGAGGGTTGCTTAACCTGGCCCCAAACCGGCCTCCCCGCATGTGGAAAGCGCC
>RRZL01000056.1:3056667-3066860 GCA_006782975.1 Chlorella sp. Dachan | reverse complement strand
GGCGGCATCCATTCTCAGTGGAACCAGCCCTTGGCGCAGCCTGAGCAGCGGGTGAACGTGTTGGTCAGCTGCTTTTGTGCGCCCGCGCCGAGGGTGAGGCAGGTGGCTCACTCTCGTGCGGTGGGCGCTGCAGCGGCTGTCCCCAAGGCGCTACTGCCCGTTCGGCAGCTTGACGGTGCTGATTACAGTCAACAAACGAACTTCAGCCAGCCACGGCATGCGTAGACTATGATCAGCAGGTGCGCCGCTGCTGTCGCGCTGAGGGTGAGTGTGGTGGCTCACCCTCGTACCTGCGTGGCTGCTGCGGGCTGAGAACGTGTTGGGGTGGCCGCCCTGGTCATGCCAGCTCGCTTTGCAGGCCAAAACCAGCCCCTGTGTGCTGCCGCAGGCAATGGAGATGCAGTTTAGTGGGTGCTGCGGTGACCGGCGCTGAAGAGGAGCCTGCTGGCTCCCCCTCGTTTGAGGCGCCCGCAGCACCCGCATTCAAGCGGTGCTGCAGCCTGTTTGCCGCTCAGGCGGCATCCATTCTCAGTGGAACCAGCCCTTGGCGCAGCCTGAGCAGCGGGTGAACGTGTTGGTCAGCTGCTTTTGTGCGCCCGCGCCAAGGGTGCGGCAGGTGGCTCACTCTCGTGCGGTGGGCGCTGCAGCGGCTGTCCCCAAGGCGCTACTGCCCGTTCGGCAGCTTGACGGTGCTGATTACAGTCAACAAACGAACTCCAGCCAGCCACGGCATGCGTAGACTATGATCAGCAGGTGCGCTGCTGCTGTCGCGCTGAGGGTGAGTGTGGTGGCTCACCCTCGTACCTGCGTGGCTGCTGCGGGCTGAAAACGTGTTGGGGTGGCCGCCCTGGTCATGCCAGCTCGCTTTGCAGGCCAAAACCAGCCCCTGTGTGCTGCGGCAGGCAATGGAGATGCAGTTAAGGGGGTGTTGCGGTGACGGGCGCTGAAGAGGAGCCTGCTGGCTCCCCCTCGTTTGAGGCGCCCGCAGCACCCGCATTCAAGCGGTGCTGCAGCCTGTTTGCCGCTCAGGCGGCATCCATTCTCAGTGGAACCAGCCCTTGGCGCAGCCTGAGCAGCGGGTGAACGTGTTGGACAGCTGCTTTTGTGCGCCCGCGCCGAGGGTGAGGCAGGTGGCTCACTCTCGTGCGGTGGGCGCTGCAGCGGCTGTCCCCAAGGCGCTACTGCCCGTTCGGCGCTGTGGAGCTATACGGCATCCAGAACTCGGAAACGAGGCAGCAGGTTGTGGCCCACAGGCAGGGCGCACGGTAACCGCCGGAGGGGCGGCAACGGGTGTCGGCGCAGTGAGCAGCCGCTGCGTAAGCATGTGGGTGGCCATGCTCAGTTCATGACAATTCATTCTTGCTCTACAACTTTGCTTGGCCTGCATGCCTAGCGCCTGCTCAAGCTTCGCAGGCTCCATGCCTTGCATGCCTGATACTTAGCTGCACCATAAATAAATTGTGTTTTTGCTGTTGCCGCTGCCTGGCGTCCTCGTCGTTGCTGCCTGCTCAACTGCTGCCTGCAAGCCTCGACCACGTGTTCCTGCACAGCCACACACAGCCCAGATGGCCTGTTGAAGCTTGATGGACAGCAACACAGAAAGACTCAAGGTGGCAAGCAGGAGTACATGGTGGCATGCACAGCGCAAAGAATGCGTTGGGATGAAATACAGGCGGCTAAGAGGTGGATGGAAAAACGAAAACTTGGGCACTGCTGCACGAGCAAGCATCGCTGCTTGCCCGTGCGTGCACTGCTACCCAGGAAGCACAACAACTAAGGCGCTGCAAAGAGCATCCTGAAATCCATGGCAGCCCGTCTCTCAGGGCTGGAATGGCGTCTTGCCACGCCGGCGGGCAGAGGAGGGCGTGCCCGACTGCTCCACAACCTCCGCCAAATCCAGCCGGTCGTGCCAGGCATGTACAGCCACTGCGTTCAGCCCCCTTGGGGCACCCTCTGGCCCCACAGCCACGTCAGCTGCTGCAGGGGGGGACGGATGGCCAGCAGAGCGGGTGGGAACAGCAGCAGTGAGCAAGCAAGCAGCGCTAAATTAACGCTACAACAAAAGCACTGCCGAGTGCATGGCAGCAGGCTACATATGCGGCAGCCAACAAAAAATTCCCAGCGCACCTGCCACCAGGTGGCTGCTGTAGTCACCCTGCTTCTTCGTCCACCCGCCATTGCTGCTCATGGCCGCCGCTGCCTCCGCAGCCGCCTCCCGCCGCCGCCGGCGCCGCTGCAGCAGCAGCGTCACTGCCGCAATGGCTGCCACCGCTGCAGCAGCGCCGCCCACGGCTCCGGCAATGATGGCAGGCAGCTTGCTGTTGCTGCTGCTGTTGCTGCCGCTGCTGCTCTCCTCGTCCGTGCCCGCGGGCTGCTCAGATTCCAATGCCGCCCGGGCCGCCGCTGCCGTGGCACCCGCCTGCTGCACCCTGCCTGTGCCGGTGGAAGCACCACCGTCCAGCTCAGCCGCCGGCTGCTCAGGCTGTTGCTCGTCCGCAGCTGCCGCCGCCGCTGCCGATGGCGGCTCAGATGGCTCTGCTGCCAGCGGTGCAGCTGCCTCCTCTGCCGGCGCAGCTGCCTCATGCGTCGCTGCCTCCTCTGCCGGCGCAGCTGCCACTGCACCCGCCAGCCCGGCTGCCACTTCGTCAGCCTCAGGCGCGGGCGCAGGGGCACCACCGGCAATGCCGCCACCAAGTGCATCAGCAGTGCTGTCTGGCTGGTAGGCCAGAGAACCAGGGGCGCCGCCGGCACTGCCGCATCCCAGCTGGGCAGCGGTCAGCTTGGTTGCCGGCTGCGGGTTCTGCAGCCATGCCAGCAGCTGCCGCACGCTGACAAAGAAGGTTCCAGGCTTGGCCAGAGCGTAATCTGTGCAAGGCGAGGGGGAGGGGGGATGCGGCACTTGTATTGAACGAGGGACTCAGGCAGATGCAGGTCACCCCTGACAACGTGCGAGGCTGCTCACTCCGCTCCAAAGCACGTCCTACGGCTGCTCCCATTCTGCACGCCAGCTAGCGGCATGGACAAACCAGTGCGCAGCAGCAACGGCTTACCCACAAACTGGGCCACGTCCTCCACATTCTCCTGCAGCCAGGCACCGTGCACAAACAACGGCACAGGCGCCCGATTGCCGTCGTAGGCGGCATCAAAGATGCGGACCAGCGTTTCGTACACGCTCCTGCTGCCCCGGGAGGAGGCCTCTTGAGAGAAGAGGCCTTCGCTCTCCATGTTCCACACTGCATGGGGAGACAGAAAGGCATGCTCAGAGAGAATGGCTTCGCTTTCCATGTCCCACACTGCATGGTGTGCAGCGGGAGGGGCAGGGAGCGTGGGCAGGGGAAGTCGCACTGCTGCCTGGCACATGGAATGGGGCCGGCCGGGCGCCGCCCGGCAGCCTATCGCCCGGCATAAACAAGCCAGCATCAGCATCAGCAACGCCAGCAGCAGCAGCAGCGCCAGCAGCGGCGGCAGTGGCAGCGGGAGCAGGAGCAGAAGCAGCAGAAGCAGCAATGCTCGGCCCCAATGCAGATCTGTGCATGCCCACCGGGCACTTCGAACAACCCATTCACACTCCCACTGCCCTGCACCCTGCACCGCTGGCTGCCGACGCGAATGAGCTAGGCGCACAGCAAACCAGCTAGGCAAACAGCAAGCAGCTGCACAGCACCCACCCGGCACTTCAAAGAGGCCGTGGTACCGCTCCTCACGCTCGCACGTCTGGAAGGGCGCCCACCTGCGGGAGGGCGGGCCAGGCAAGGAGTTCTCATTTCTGTCTGTGTACGATGACCCTTGACGTGGTGGGCTGCAAGTCCACCATCAGCGTGCCAAGCGCTGCTGCCCCGGTGCCACACACCTCTCAGGAAGCGTAGCAAGCCATGCTGCCAAATCGGCATAGCAGGCCACGCTCTGAATCCCAACCCCACACTCGCTCCTCTCAGTTCTGCGGGGTCGCCATTGAGGCCAGCCAGCCACACAGCACATGCCCCGCACCACAAGCCCTCCCTCCACTGCTGCACTGCACTCACTCCTCGCAGTTCTGGGGCAATGCCATGGGGGCAGGCCAGCCAGCCAATTGCATAGCACACATGCCCCGCACCACACAGGCCCTCCCTCCACTGCTGCACAGCACAGCACTCACTCCTCGCAGTTCTGGGGCAATGCCATGGGGGCAGGCCAGCCAGCCAATTGCATAGCACACATGTCCCGCACCACACAGGCCCCCCCTCCCCTGCTGCACAGCACAGCACTCACTCCTCGCAGTTCTGAGGGATGCCGTCTTGCAGGGAGTAGGGCCACACCCGCGCGCCGAGCCCCTTGGACATCGACTCCCCCTCCGGCTTCTCAATCAGTGATGCGTCGTACAGGAAGCCGTTGGCCGCCAGCACCTGCGTACAGGAAGCAGTGAAGTGCGGCACGCGATACATTAGAGAGGGGATTTCTTGATCAGCGAGGCGTCGTACAGGAAGCCGTTGGCCCAGCCACAGCATCAAGCGCGCAAATGCACAGCATCGGTGCACACTTGGACAGCGGCGTGCAGGCCTGTCGCCCGCCCGCCGGCCCACCCGCAAGCACGCATTGCTGCACCCTCCCGCATCCTGCCGCGGCTGACAGCAGTGGCAGCATGTACACACGCATCCAGGAGCGGTGTCCTCACCTCCCGCACAGTGGGCGAGGCCTGCAGGTAGGGCTGCCGGAACCCTTGGATGTCGGACACCGGGATGCCGCACTTGGTTGCCAGGCTGGCGCGGCCGCCCGCCACCTCGTCATCAATGTCCTCCCGGATCCAGCCGTTCATCTGCTGGGTGCCAGCCAAGTGGTGTGTGGTGAGGGGTTGCACGCCGGCAGCACCAAGTATACCACAGTTGCGCGCGCCCAGGTGTTGCATGCAGCCGGAATGCGTGCGCCGCAAGCCGGCTGCCCGCACCGCTCCGCACCTTTTGGTGACTGAGCGAGTGTGCGGCCACTTCGTGGCCTTCGGCAAACAGCCGCTGCAGCACCGAGCAGTCTGCGGATGGGGGCAGCAGATGGGATGGCAGCAGCACGATGGTGGCGGCGCCGCCTGCACCAAAGACAAGCGCCCATGCAGCCGCAGCTAGGGCATGTGCTCGCAATCTGCACAATGCCCCACACCACACCCAACAAACGCACTTGTTCCACGGGCCAGAGTGAACAGCGTGGCGGATGCCTGGCAGCCGCCCGCTGCACTCTCCTTGCCGCCAAGGACCGCGTTCAGCGCATCATACGTCTCTGCCTTCACCGCATCGTCGTGCTGCAAGCAGGGGAGGGGAGGCATGAAAGCACAGCAGCGCTGCGTGAACACGGCAGCTGCGGCATGCCGAACTGCCGGGTGAATGTGTTCCCAGCATGCTTCCACGCAGCAGCCGAGTAGGTTGGATTGCACCCGAACAAGCCGCCGCATCCTACTGACCGTAAACAGCACAAACTGCGGCGTCTCGGCACGTGTCAGGCCCCCGGGAGGCTCGATGGACGGACACACGCAGTCGGGCGCGGCGCCGCTGCCGGGGCACCGGCACCGGTACCAGGTGGGCAGGGAGGAGTCGTCTCCTAGCTTGGGCGCCGCTGCGATCAGGGGAGAGGTGCAGACGGTTGCGCCAATGGTGTTGGGAGGTGCGGTCTTCGAGGAGCGGCTTCACCGCCTGGCGGCGGCTGGCGGTGGCTGGCGGCGGCGAGGCACGGCGCGCGGACCCACCTGCGGCGCTGCCCAGCAGCAGCGCGAGGCTGAACAGAGCGAGCGCCGGGGCGCTCATGCCGTGCAGGCTGCCCCAGCAGGAGGGGGCAGGAGGGGATGGTGGCGGGGTGTGCGGAAACGCCGCGGTTGCACTGTGATTACAAACTGCCTGTCTCGCCACGCTGTTTGCAGAAGCGCGAGCAGGCCTGCGTGCCGTTGTCAACACTTGCCAGCTAAGCCATATTCCTTGGTCCTTCTTATGCACAGCGTCTCTGTGCAAGCTTGCGCCGATCACAAGCAAATAAGCCCATATGCATACTCGCCGCCGATCAACCGCCCTTCCCGCGCCCAGGGCTCGCCCCAGTTTTCCAGCTCCACAACCCTACGCTTGCAAGCTGCTGGCACCGCTGCAAGGTGTCGACATGTACATCATAAAGCATCGCAACGCCCGGCATGCCGGGTTCGTCCGGCCGTCTGGCCGGAGCAGCGGCCGGGCGGCGGCAAGCGCTGCCGCCGCCGGCCATGCCGAATGGACCGGATGGCCACACAAGGCCTCACTCTGAGGGACGCTCCGCCAACTTTGAGGACCGTCAGTTCGACAAATTGATGTCCATACACGGAACGCAGCGCTAGATTGAGGCCCACACGTCCCTGCCCCTCTCGCGGGTTCGCCTGCGCCTGCTGCTGCCGCCACCGCTCCCGCGGCCCATGGGCCCTCCTCTGCTCGCCAGGGCTCACTCCGCCCATCCCCTGCATCCCTCCTGAGCCCCCAGAGGCCGCTTCGAAACCTTGGATCGTCAGGCGGCCGCGGTCTCCAGCAGGCCATGCCTCCAGACCCCCCACCAGGCCCCTGGGCTGCCCCCTCAGCCCTGCCGCTGCATGCTGGAAGTGGCAGCCTGCTGGCTGGTGGCCCCCAGGGAGCTCCCCTGCTGACCGGCCTCGACCCCTGCGTGTCCGTGCGCCCCGGCGAGGGCCAGAGCCTGGTGCTGGGCCTGGCCTGCGCAGGCAGCCCGGTGGCGCTGGCAGACTGTGCACTGGGACAGGTGCGCCGCCGCGGCCGGCCAGGCGGGTGGGCTCATGGGAGCGCCGGTCTCCAGTTTGGGAACGCCTCATTTGCACGGGTCCAAGCGCTGCATGTGACTCATGCCCACCGCTGCGCCCTGCTTGCCCTGCTGAGCCGGCCAGCCCCGACGGTTGATTTGCGCCCGCCACCTTCACTCCCCTGCCTTCCGGCCCGCTGCCGCCGCACGCCCACCCTCCCGCAGCTGCGCTGCCGCCGCTTCCTGGCGCTGCCCAAGACGTCGCTTTACTGGATGTCGCCACGCTGGGGCGCCGCCGCGGAGCAAGTACCGGTGAGGGGCTGCATGGGCGGTAGGTGTTGCATTCCAGATGGTGCATGTGGTTCAAGCGCCTCTTGTGAAAGAAAGAAGGAAAGCAGGAGAGAGAGTCACGCACTGGGTGTGGATTGAGAGGGGCGGCTGGGCATTGAGCCCCTCATGCTGCATGTGCTCCATGTGCTGTGTCCGAGGCGCCAGGGCAGGGACAGGATGCCACATGCCACGTCAGGTGGCTGGCCGGCGCGGTGCCAGCTAGGGGGTTGCAGGCACGGAGAGCGAGCGCGCCTGCCTGCCTGCTTGCCTGGGCAGCAGGCGCTGCTCATACTCCTGCGGCTTGAACTTCTGCCTCCCTCCTGCTGCTCATCCTCCCGCCTCCCTCCTCCCTGCCTACTGCCACCATTGGGCAAGCAGGTGGAGACGCAGTTCCTCCTGCTGGAGCTGGAAGGCGAGGGCACCACCCCAGCCACAAGCGGCGGCTCACCGCCAGCCGGGCCGGCTGCAGATGTGGGCACCTCTGCCGCACCATCAGGCGCCGCAGCTGAGGGCCGGCCCCCAGCACAACCGCCGCGCGAGCCGGCCTACGCCCTGCTGCTGCCGCTCATCGACAGCGGCAGGTTCCGTGCCACGCTGCGCCCGCCCAAGTGAGCGGCTGGAGGCCTGGATAGTTTGCGTATGTCCATCATGTGTGTGAGGGTTGCGAGTAGGCCTGTGCGGCTCTGTGCAGCGCGTATGTGTACAGGCCTCTCCCACGCATGCGCCCGCCGCTCGCCTGCCGCCTGCACCATCAACCGCCCTTTCCACGCCCCCCCACTGCACCCCGCCTCATCCCATTGCCCTGCCCTGCATAGGAAGCACACCGAGCGCGGCTGCCTGGTGCTGCGAGTGGAGAGCGGCTCGCCCTCGGTCACCGCCGCCACCTGGCCCTCGGCGCTGCTGGTGAGAGCCTGGTGGGCTGGGTGACATTGTTTGTGCACTGCTGTGTCAAGGTTTGCAGGAGGCTGGTGTGCGTGGCAGCATGCACAAAGTGCAGCAGTTCCCCGCTACATTGACTCAGAGCATTAACTGTCTTGACTGTGCACGCTTTCATGTACCGCAGGTGGCGGCGGGCCGCGATCCCTTCGAGCTGTGCCAGCGCGCTGTGCGCGCTGCGGCCCGCCTGTCAGGTGCTTAGGGTGCTTAGGGTGCCGATCTTTGCCGTATTGTAGTTGTCATCCTGCCATCAACTCAACATCCGGCAGACCTGCTGCCAGCGCGCCCAGTTGGATTGTGCAGCCAAGGGGGGCAAATCGTGCTGGCGAACCTACGTGGGGCCGCCCTGGTACGTGTGCAGGCATGGCGCGCCCGCGAGCAGAGAAGCAGACCCCACCTTCTGTCGACGTCTTCGGCTGGTGCACCTGGGACGCGTGAGTGCGGATCCTGCCGCCGGGCGTAAGTTGCACCCAAGGATCATCAGCATGGTCTAGCCATGCTGGCGTGCTATGGGGTGCACCCAGGGCCCGTGACTCTGCCCCTGGTGTGTGCGGTGTGTGTGGCTCGGCTGCGTGGCTGCTGCACGCGGCCGTCCTCCCCAGAGCGGCGGCCTGTGGGGCTGAAGCACCACCGCATGTGCCACCTTCCATGCTGGCGGCTGAAGCGCCATGGCACATGCCACCTCCCATGCTGGCAGGTTTTACTCCATGGTGTCCGCCGCCGGCGTCGCAGAAGGCCTCAAGTCGTTGCAAGTGCGACAACCACCTTGCCGCAGCGCACCTGCGATGGCTGACACTGCGGCCTCCGCTGCTGTCGCCGCGTCCGTTGTTGCCGCCGCTGCCGATGCCGCTGCAACCTGTCGTGTCCCTCGCTTTACAAGTTCGTGCATCCCACCATCCTCTGGTGCAGGTGGGCGGCACGCCGCCGCGCCTGCTCATCATTGATGACGGCTGGCAGGTGCGCATGGGTGTTTGCAGTATCGGATGGCTGGGCACTTGCACTGCATGCTTCCCGCCATGGCATGTACATTAGCAGCGGTGGACGGCTTGGCGCTTGCGAGCGCATGCTGTCATTGAGTGCGAGGCGCGCAGTTTCCAGGGCGGTTGTGGTGTCTGACCTGCTGTCGCGTCTGCTGGGCTCTTTCTGCTAACATCCAGCATGCCACTGGCTTCTGCGAACATCCTGCTCTTTCTGCCAACATCCAGCATGCCACTCAATTGTGCAGGTTACGGAAGTGGACAGGCAGTACCGCCAAATTGGTGAGGTATCGGCGCATCGCTCTGTGCCTGCACACATTGTTGTCTCCGCAGCCGCTCTGTTTGCGACAGGCAGCACCGCCAGATTGGTGAGGCTAGTGCATCGCCCGTGTGCCTTGCAAACAGAGCGGCTGCGCAGACAACAACGTGTGCAGGTGCTGCCGTTGCCTTGCTAGCAAAATCACAACAGCCACAGCTCACATGGCGCTTCCATCCTGCCTCCTTGCAACCCTGCAGCCGCCCAGCGCCACATCGTGGGTCAAGTCAGCGTGCCGCACACCCTGGTGGGCTGAACCTCTTTTTGATGCTCATCCGCGCCTGCAAGCGCCTGCACTCACAGATCTTGTACTGGACGCCACCCAACTTGCGGCAGTTGTCCCGTTTACTTGTACACACGAGCACCTTTCGTTCCTCTGTTCCATCAGAGCGAGCTGGAGGCTGGGGCATCGCAACCAAACTGCTGCTACGCTCTCCGATCCTTGCCGCCGAGCTGCATGGCCTGCCTGCCTGCCACTGTTTTTGCAGAGCGAGGTGGAGGTGGAAGACGCAACGATTGACCTGCTGCTGGGGCCGGCCGACGAGCGCGACACCAACACGCGGCACGCCGTGAACGCAGAGGAGGAGCTGATCCTGGGGTGCGGCGGGGCAAGTGGGGGTTTGTGGTTATGGCCATGTGCGCGGGCACGTGTGTGTGGTGTAGTCAGGACCATGCGGCAGCCGCGGGCTGGCGCTCAAGTGGCAGATACGCCGATCGGCGGGCGACCCCTCGCCCACCCTCTCCCCCTTCCACGCGCCTGCTCCCCTCCCCGCTGCGCAGCTTCACGCCGCGCGCGCTCACGCCCCGCCAGGCGGCCGCCGCCAACCCCTTTGGCCGCTCGCCGCCCTGGTCTGCCTCCCTGGCCTCCCCCCACGCCCGCGCCCAAAGCGAGGCCGCTTTCAAGCCCT
>RRZL01000056.1:3025859-3056583 GCA_006782975.1 Chlorella sp. Dachan | reverse complement strand
GCTGAGCCTGCTGCGCCGGCGGCGGGCAGCCCGCTGCGCGCGCCGCCGGGGCTGGCGCCTATCGTGCCCAAACTGGCGCTCGGCACAGGCATGGGTGCAACAGCAGGGGCGGAGGAGGTTGTGCCCGAGGCAGACCAGGCGGCAGAGGAGCCGTCAGCAGCGGCAGCGGTGGCAGAAGCTGAGCTGGCAGGGGCCATGCAGGCGGGGGCGCTGCAGACACTGTACAGGTGCGGGCGATTGGCTGGATGCTGCGGTCGATGCTTTGCGCACGGGTGCTTGAGGTGGTTGCTGCGATGGTTGGTGGGGCGGTTGCAGCGATGGTCGGTGGGGCGGTCCTTGCCCGGCTCGCGATGCGCCCGCGCACCTATTCTTCGGAAGCGTGCTCCCTGTTGCCCCCGGCAGCATGCTAGTGGGCCGCTTCCAGCACTACGAAGCGCTGGCCCTGAAGCAACTCAAGGCCTGGCTGGACGAGGCGACCTCAGGCGTGTTCCCCTCGGTTCTGAAAATCGTATTCGTCGCCAGGCTGTGGTTCTGCAAGCGTTGCCACGCACCGCTTACAAGCGGGGAATGCACGCCGGTACGGAGACATGCTCATGTCATCCCACAACCCTCCGCTGGCACCTCGCTCCAGACTCCTGGCGCTTCCGTGCGTTTGCCGCCGCCGCCTCTGGCCTGCTGCGCCCCACGCTGTTGCGCTTCTACGCGCAATCCAGGTGAGGTGCTGATATGCAGGGGGCTTGCAATGTATTGGGGGTTGTGCCGCTGGGCAGGGGCCTTCCGTGGTGTGGGGTGCACTGGACACAAGGCTGGGGTGGGGTGGCCACACGGCTGGGGTGGGCAGGATTGGCTGTTTAGCGGTATATTGCTGCCGTTGCGTTCACCTCCCCCCAGCGTGCACGCTGTTGCCCAATTGAGTGCATGAGTGCAAGCTGAATGGCCAATTGGCCGCTCCTCACCTCGAATCTCAAACCATCCACTCGATGCCACTTGATCAGTGAGCACACGCGGCGGCTGGCGTCGGTGCAAGCCAACGCCAAGTTTGGCTCCGCGGCTGCCGGGCCGGACACCGGAGACCTCAACGTGAGCTGTCCTCTGTTTGGTGGTCGTGCTCTGTAGTTTGCTGGTTGGTAGGCAGCGGCGCTTGGAGTGCCTTAGATGACATGCAGCGCAGGTGCTGGGGTGAGCACCTTGGGGCGGCATGGGTGCAGCTGTCGTGTGTGGGGCAGCTGCAATGCTTAGCACTGCATCCAGTGGTCCCAACTGCCTGCCTGAACTGCCTTTCTACCTCGCTGGCAGGATCTGTGCCCGGAAGGTGGGCGGGTGTGGTGGCCCACCTGACAAATGGCACGTCTTTCACTGCACTCCACCTTCTCTCCACGCCTGCAGAGCCTGAGCCCGGAGGGAGGGCTGGCGGGCGTAGTGGCCCACCTTAAGCAGCGCTTTGGCCTGCGGTGAGTATTGCTCTGCTTGTCTGCCGCGCATATGTGTTGTCGCTGGTGGCTACGGCGGACGTGTTGGCTAGCCACCCACATGTCACTGAGGGCATGCCCATGCGGCCCAGCACTTTTGACAGCTGTGCCCCAGGCTTGCCTTCCAAACTGCTGCAGCTACGTGTGGTTGTGGCACGCCACAAGGGGCTTCATGTCCAGGCCGTTCGCTGCAAGATGTCCCAGTTGACTAACCGCCCTCCCCCTCCATCTGCTGTGCAGCCACGTGTGGATGTGGCACGCAATGATGGGCTTCTGGGCGGGGGTGGCCCCTGCCTCTGAAGCGCCCAGCATGGCCAAGTATGGGGCGCGGGTGAGCGGGAGGGTAGGGGGGGGATGAGAGCGTGGGCTACATGCTTCACGGCGGCCTGCTTTGCCGCTCGGCTCGCCGGCCCGTAATATGTTGCGTGCAGCAGGCAGGCGGTGTTCTTGCCACACTTTGCGCCCCAGGCGTTGGCACACGAGCTGCGACATGCAAGCACACACCGCTCCGCTGCGTATTCTGCACTGCAGGTGGTGCGGCCCCAGCCCACACCCGCCACACTGGAGATCGATCCCTCCTACGCCTGGGTGCAGGTGAGTCCCTTGCAGCTGCACTAGTGCCACCTGTAGCTCAGTGCCTGCTCAGTGGTGGTGCTGGTGCAGTTCCGAGTTGCCGTGCCACTTGTAGCTCAGTGCCTGCTCACTGGTGCTGCTGGTGCCAGCCTGGGGGGAACTCTGCTTGGCCCCAAGCACCTTGTGTTGATGTGTGTGCATGCGCCCTGCTCTGCGCAGGCCACGCTTGGGGGTCTGGGCGTGCCGCGGAGCCCAACCGAGCTGCACCGAGACATGCACGCCTACCTGAAGAGTGAGCGCTGTTGCATTGTGTGGGGGTATGGTGTTGCATTCTGCGCCTGCACGCCTACCTGAAGAGTGAGCGCGGCTGCATTGTTTGGGCCTTGGTGGTGCATTCTCCCGCTGTATGCCTGAAGACTGCGCGTGTGCAGCTTGCGGGCCGCAGCAGCTTGCGTCCCCTACAGAGGTCAGGTTGTGAAACGGCATGCGGCGCTGCTAAGCGAACCGGGTTGTGCATGCTGGACGCCTTTCCATGGCCCGCCGCTTGCCCCTGAGTCCGCTGTGCAGGCTGCGGCGCTGACGGCATCAAGGTGGATGTGCAGTGCATGGTGGCCCTGGCAGGTGCGCTCTGGCTTGGCTTGGCCCTTTGTGCATGCCATTCGGCGGATGCAGCTGTGACAGATGCAGCGCCGCTAGGCAAGGCATGGCGTTGCATGTACGGGCGATCCGGCCACGGCACCGCAGTCCTGCCCAAATTGACTTTGAACTGTGGCAGCCACTGCGGCCGACAAGGGCGACCCGCCCTGCCGGCCGCCCTCCAAACCAGCCTGCATGCAACCTAGGGTGCCTCAGCCTGCATGCAATGTGGGGTGCCTCAGCTGGTGGCCCCGTGCAGGCACCGCCACCGATGAGGGCGGCCCTGCCCTGTCGGCCGCCTACCACGCCAGCCTCGAAGACTCGGCAGCGGCGCACTTCCAGGGAAACAGCGTGATCAACTGCATGTGCGGCAGCACGGGTGAGGCTCGCTGTTTCACTGCAATCCCTTGTTGTGGATGCGCACAATGCTGGGCAGCGGTGCACTTCCGGGGGGACAGTCTGACCAACTGCATGTGCTGGGGCTGGGGCTCCGGCATTTGAAATGTGACGTGTTGCGGCGCGGCACGTACACGCGTGTGCCTGCTTCTCTGGCAAGCAGCCGTGCGCTGCGCCAACCCGCTGCTCCCAAAGCCCCGTCTTGCACCCATACTGTCCTACTGCCCTTGTACTTGCAGACGACGTGTTCAGCATGCAGCCACCAACCCCTGCGAGCTCTACTTTTTGTTCGCTTGAAGCCTTGCCACATCTATCTAGCTCGCGTTCTGTTGCACACAATCTGCATCCTCCTGCACCTGTACCGCAGAGGACCTGTACAACATGCGTGACACCAACCTGGCCCGCATCTCAGACGACTTCTACGTGAGTCCAAGTGCTGCCAGGTTTTAAACTTGCCTCTGCACATGGCGCATTTGGAGACTGCTGCCGCCTGTGCATTGCTCTCTTCGTGCCAGTTTGCTTGCCCTGCAATCTCACGCTACCCTCCTCCATCTGTCTGTCCCCGCAGCCCCGCAACCGGGCCTCGTACACTACCCACATCTCCACCTGCGCCTTCAACTCGCTGTTTGCTGGGGAGCTGGTCATCCCCGACTGGGTGGGTGCCTGCTTGGCAGTGCTGTTTTGTCCGGACGATTTTATAGTGTGCACTGCCCTCCACGCAGCCCACTGCATGCCCTGCAAGTACTGAACACTGCAAGTCACTGAACACGCATGCCATGCTGTGCAGGACATGTTCCACAGCAGGCACAGCGCGGCGCGCATGCACGCCATTGCGCGCGTCATCAGCGGTGAGCCTGCCTGCTGAGATGGTTACCGGCTGCTCATGCGTGGGGCTGCCAGCCGTTGTGCCGCCACCGCCGCTTAGCCACCGCCGCCTCTTTTTCTGCTGCCGCTGCCACCGCTGCAACCGCTGCCGCCGCCGACCGTCACCGCCGCTAGTGCAATCACACTGCCACATGCCCACCCGCACCATGCAGGTGGACCCATCTACATTTCTGACAAGCCGGGGCAGCACGACTTTGAGCTGCTGCGCCGCCTGGTGCTGCCGGATGGCTCAGGTGGGGTGCCAAGGCTTAGACAGCGATGGCGGCGCTTGCAGTTGCAGTGGGTTCCCGCCTGTCAAAGGGGGCCAAATACAGCAGATGGCTCATCACCGCTTTTTCCTGCCCTGCGCTGCTGCTGCAGTGCTGCGGTGCCTGCTGCCGGGGCGCCCCACAGCAGACTGTCTGTTCTGCGATGTCAACCACGATGGCAGGAGGTGCGGCCAACTGCAGGGCAGCGTGGGTAGGAGCCCACTCGCCTTCTGACCTGAACAGCCAAGGGAGGCAGACACATGCATGCCTCTCTTTGGTGGTGCAGCACCCTTCCAGGTTGGCACCGTATCTGCAACAATTATTGTTATAATAACCAACCGACTGCTGCTGCCGCTGCCCCAACGGCTGCCATTCACCTTGCAGCACTCTCAAGGTGTGGAGCCGTCATCCGGCGCGGCTCAGCAGCGGCCGCCTTGCAGGTTCCCAGCCACTTGCGGTGTGCCCATCCCCTCCCAATTCTGCCGTGCAGCGCGCTCAAAGTGTGGAACCTCAACCGCTGCAGCGCCGTGGTGGCGGCCTTCAACACACAGGTTTGGACAAGCTTGCCCTGCATGCACATCCTGTAGCGGTTGGCTTGCAACTGCCATGCGGGGGTCGCACCTCAGCGGAAAGTTACCAAGCTGACAAACTCCAGCCGACAATGCACACGGCCAGCATAGAACACACGGTGTGTGCTACCAGCCTTGCCTCCCATTCCCTGCAGGGTGCATCCTGGAGCACGCCCCGCCGCGGCTTTGCATTCCACGACCCCAACCCGCCGGAGGTCACGGCGCACGTGCGGGCGGCAGACGTGCCGTGGAGCCTGCTGCCCGGTGCAGGCGGCAGCGGGGCCAGCGCAGCTGGAAGCAACGCCGTTGATGGCGGCATCTTTAAGTTTGCGGTGTACATTGAAAGCACGCAGGTGGGTGTGTATTGGGGCACTGGTTTGATGCTACAGTATGGGGCTGGCACATGTTGTCGCATGTGGGCTGGCAACAGGGCCTGCAAACTGCGCAACGTGTGGGCAACGCATGTGCACAGTGCTGGCGCCCCCATGCCAGCCCTCAAGCCTCTGCGGGCCTGACATGCAAGTCCCCACTCCATCACATGTGCTGGCACCACACTCATGTGGCGCATGGCACACCACACACACTGCAGGAGCTGCGGCTGCTGGGCCCTCGCGACGACGTGTGCATCCGGCTGCCCCCAACCCCGCTGCACCCGCAGGCGCTACAGGTGGCGCACGCCTCTGAGCCGCTGGCTGTCCGCCTGGCGGGCGGCGGCGGCTCTGAACTTCTCACCATAGCACCCTGCCAGGTCAGCGGGCAGGTTGAAAGCCTGGCTGTTGCAGGTCCCTCCATGTTGCAGGGGGCTTTGCAGACGCAGCTGTTTCATCTGGGATGCACAGTGGCGGAGGGCCCCTGCATTGGTGTGGCCTCTCGGGCGTGCCTACCTCGCCCCAGCTCACGATGTGCAGCTCCCTGCCTGCTCACTGTGCACAGCGTGCGTGCCGTCCCCTGCAGGAGCGCGGTGGTGTGCTGGTGGCCCCGATTGGGCTGGCTCACATGTTCAACCCAGGCGGAGCGGTGCTCAGGTGAGCCAAGCTGCGCTTTCTGAGCAGGCTAGAGTGCCCATCATGACCAGTCGGGTAGTTTTGGAGGTAGCGGAGGCAGGCCTGGCGGGCAGGCTGAATGCGGGGCAGGGCAGTGCCCATCTCCTGTCTTCTTCACCTTGCCTCCCCCCTCCGCAGCTGCGGGTGGGACGGCGACGCCTCGGTCAGCGGCCGGGAGGGCAACAGCAGCGGTGGCGCCCCAGGCGCCGCCCCTGCGGAGCAGATTGCGGCGGCCGCCGGCCCGCCGCCGCCGCTGCGCTTCAGGCTCAGCACCATGGGGCCCGGCCGGCTGCTGGTGTATGCCTCTGCCGCACCCTCAGCTGTTGAGGCGGCTGGAGGCGGCGTGCGCTTTGAGTACAACGAGGCAACCGGCGCGCTCAGCTTCGATGTGCCACACGGCATGGCGGACCGCACCGACTGGGTGCTGCTGTTCTGAGGCGGGCAGGGAGTGTGATGCTTGAATGGCTCCAGCGCATGCCAGCTGCGGCTCACAGTGGCGGCACCTAAAGCCAGCCGCTGTGGTTCTGCTTGTTTGCTACATGTCACAGGACACATTGCTGTTGGTTTATGCTCTGTCGCCCTGAGCCAGCCAGTGTAAGTTGTCACTTGGGCTGGAGTCCATGCCGCTGAGCAGCACTGCCGCCGCCCAGCGTGCCGTCGCGGTCACACTGTGGGGCCTGCGTCCGCCTGCATGCATCGATTCCAACGTCCACTGCTGTCGCTGGTTTAATCTCACCGCTGTTTGCGGCTGCTGAGCCGCCGGAGCGTGCGCTGCAAACGCTTGCTGCCGCTGGCGGCACCCATGGCGGCACTGGAGGCAAAAGACGTGCCGGGAAAGGGCCGTGGCGCTTTCGCGGCCCGTCAAATTAGCGGGGGCGAGACTGTGCTGTCCGAGCAGCCGCTGCTCCTCTGGCCCCAGCACTCCACGGCCGCCGCCTTCTGCTCACACTGCCTGCGGGCCTTCAACTCGCTGGGTGAGTTGCGATGGAGCGTGCGAGTGCCTCGGTGCATGTAGCGGCAGTGGCGGCGGCGGCGGTAGCGGCGGCGGCTCAAGCAGCTGCCTGTTCCGCTCACTCCCGCTCCCCACCTGCCCTCGCAGATGACAATGCGGAGCAGGTTGTGCCGTGCGGCACGTGCGGCCAAGTCGGCTTCTGCAATGCGGCCTGTGCAGCAGCAGCGGCGGCCGACCCAGGCAGCCACTGCGGCGCCGTGTGCAGCCTGCTGGCCGCCTGCAACATGACCGGCCTCTCCGACGAGCAGCAATCGGCCCTGCAGCTGCTCTTCCGCTGCTGCAGCCTGCGCGCAGCAGCCGCAGCAGGGGACGCAGCAGCAGCGGCGCGCCTGGCAGGCATTGCAGCGCTGGCGGCGCCGCCGCCGCTGCCGCCACAGGACGGTGAGGGCGAGGCGGCGGCCGCTGCAAGCGTGAGCAGCCCCACCTCGCTGCGGGAGCTGCACGGCCGCCTGACCCATGCGCTGGCAGCAGTGGGAGCCAGCCCAGCGGCAGCGCTGTCCCTGGAAGAGGTGGCGGAGCTGCTGCGGAGGGACGCTGTGAATGGCTACGGCATCATGGCGCCCTCTGCCCCCGACGTGAGCTTGTTGGATGGCGAATTTTGCGGCGGCGTGCCTGCCTGCTTTGACCATGCGCTGTGGCACTGCATGCAGGCAGAGTGTGTTGTGGCCGCTGAAAGCCCGTGGCCGCTGGCCCCTCGCTGGACGGCACATGCAGATGCTGCTGCCTGCTCCCGCTCCTCGAGCTGGCCTCGCCCGCCCACATGGTTGCAGGGCAAGCGGCGCATCCGCATCACACGGCTGTGCTGCCAGGTGCTCTCTCTGCACTGATCTCTCTGCGCTGATGTGGGCGTTTCTGTTCACTGCAGGGTGAGCGGCGCATCCGCGGCACCGGCCTCTACTCCCAGGCCTCCCTGATCAACCACGAGTGCCTGCCCAGCGTGGCGCGCTTTGACCGCTTTGACGCGCCGCCCGCCCCCGGCGCGCCGCCCGGCGCCAACACTGCCGTGCACTTCCGAGCTATGCACGACATCCCCGCAGGTGCGCTGCCCAGCTTCTTCATGCTGCTGCCGCTCAGAGTTCTTGCCGCCCCACGGCCATAAAGCTGCTAGCAGGCAGGCGCGGCCGCTGTGCTTGCCGCACAGGCAGGCAGACCATCGATTGGCTGTGGATGGCTGCGGCAGCAGTGCTGTCCGCGTGGGTTGGCGGGTGAGGGAGGGGGTTCACAGCGGTGCACATTCATGCCTGATCACCAGCACTATTGGGCAGCTGTGCATTAATATGGTTCTCTCCCCTGCAGGCGAGGAGGTGTGCCAATCATACTTCCCGCTGCCCTGGAGCATGCGGGAGCGGCAGGAGCGGTGCCGCGAGGATTACGCCTTCTGCTGCACCTGCCCCCGCTGCCAGGTGGGTGCTGCCGCGCTGGGGCCGATGTGCTTGGCGGCACCTGGCGGACAGTGCCGCTCTAGGTGTGGGAACCACAAACCGCTTGGGTGTGTTGGTGTGCCGCTGGCTGTGCTGGTGCGTTGGCCTGCCGGCCACCGCCAGCACTGCGTGTCGCAGGGTGTTGAGCTGCCGTGACAGGGAGCTGCACCCTCCCTGCATTCCTCTGCAGGAGGAGGCCACCTGGTCAGAGAGCGAGTGGGAGACGGATGAGGACGCAGGCATGGACGAGGCAGCGGCAGCCGGGGAGGCGGCGGCGGCGGCAGGCGATGGCGGCGCCTGCACGCACGGCGGGCAGCAGCAGGGGCAGCAGGCGGCGGCGGAGCATGCGGTTGATGCGGGGTACATCAACATCTTCCTGCTCAAATACGTGTGCCCCCGGGCCGGCTGCTACGGCACGCTCGCGCCGGCGGCCCCCGGTGCCGACGTGCTGGAGTGCAACATGTGCGGCGGGCGGCGCAGCGAGGCCGAGTTCCTGGCGGAGCTGGAGGCCGCCGACTGAGGTCGGCCCTGGCGATGGGCGCTCCTGCTGCTGCAGAGAGGCTGCAGGCAACGGGCTTGCATGTGGTGGGTGGGGCACTGGCCGCAGGCTTGCGTGCGGCGCTGCTGCAGGCAGGCTGCCCACCCGTGCGCAGCGTTCCTTTTCCATCACTTGATTTTGAGATCATCACTTATTTTTGGGAATTTTAACCACCTTGGCAGCGAGGGCCGGGCTGAGGGAGGTGGCATTCTGCACAAGGATGGAAGAGCACGTGGCGCAAGCACGGGAGGCTGCCCCCAGCTGTCGCTGCCGAGCGGTACCAGTGAGGCGGGCCCAGTAAGGCTGGGCACAGCTGCTAGAGCTTCTTTGTCGCTGCTGGCGGCGAGCAGGGAAGCAGGAAGGAGCCCAGGCGCTGCGGCGGGGCAACAGAGTTCCAGCTATGCAGGTCGGGAGCCCCAGGGCCGCGGCCGGTGGCGCTGAAGCAATCTGGGCGGAGACGCGGCACGTTGCAGTGGCCTGATTGCCCTGCAGGCAGCTCTGCTCGGCCGCATTTCTGCCCCCGTGGCACTTGCTCCCCCTCGCCTCCCCTGCTTCCGCGGACGCTTACTCTCGATCAACGGGCCATCGATAGCTCCCTGACGGCCGGCCGCGCAAACCCGCCCAGCTGTTTGCAACTGTTTGCACCGCGCGCCGCCTCCACAGCCCGCGGCGCTCTCTCGGTGCGCTCCTGCAGCAGTCACGAACGTTGCGTCCCGCCGCGCAGCAGCGCGCCGCCAGAGACCGCCCCTTGCCGCCGCCCTGCCCCGCCGCCGACCCACAGGTGCACCTCGACCCACCGCCTGCCGCTGCTCTGGCCCCAAACTTGCAGTCCCCGCCACCCCTCCAGGCGCCCCCGCGCCCCGGGCGGCATGGACCGGCGCAAGACGCTGGGCGCCCTGGCGCCGGGGCAGCTGAATGCACGGCAGAGCCTGGCGCCGGGGGCCGGCGGCAAGGCCGGCAAGCTGCCGCTGGACAAGGCGCTCAGCCGCATGAGCCTGGCGGGCCCCGTGGTGAGTGGCCTGTTTTATGTACTATCCTAGTTGCCATGCGTCCTTTGCTGAGAGCGCACGGTGCATGCAGCGCTGCCGGCACGCCACTGTTCTGTCGCTTCGCTGCCGACGCCCGCGCATGTGACCTGCGGCTGCTCCTGGGCTGCAGGCGCGCCGCTCCAGCGCGTACACCACCAAGGCATCCGGCGTGAAGCAAGACCCGCGGCCAGTCTCGGACAAGGGCTTCCAGCAGGTGCCACAGATGGTTGCAGCTGCGAGTGGCTGGCCAGCGGCGCACCTGCTGCCTGGGGCAAGCTGTCTGTTCATCCTGCATGCTCAGCCGTCGCTGCCAACAAGCGAGTGCTGCTGTGTTTGTGTGCAGGCGTGCATCCGCACCGTGATCACCTACCTGGCGGCACACGGCTTTGAGTACGCCATCACACCCAAGGCGAGCTGGCAGCACTTTGCTGCAGTGGCTGCTGCATGTGTTCTGCTGCTACCAGCCGGCTACTACCCTGCCGCAGCTGTGCTTTCCCCAATTGAGGTCTCGCCACTGTCAGCCTGTTGCGCACGTAGCTGCTGCGCTGGCACCCCCACTCTCCTGCACCCCCATGCTCATTTCCCACTTTTCCCAGGTGCTGGCCAGCCCCACCACCAAGGACTTCACAAACGTGATGATGTTCCTGTTCCGCCAGTTTGACCCCGTGCTGCCCAAGACCTTCAAGCTGGAGGAGGAGGCGCGTGGGCGGCCGCTGGGTTGCGACTGCTGCTACTTGGGGGTGGGGAGTCGGCCCGCGAACGAGGTCGCCGGCGCTGCTGCAGCACGCGTACATGCCCTGGGCTGGCTGGCACGCTGGCTGACAGGCTCTACGGCGCTTTCGCCTGCCCCTGGTTGCACACTTGCTGCAGGTTCCGCAGCTGTACAAGCGGCTCAAGTACCCCTTCCAGATCTCCAAGTCCAACCTGACGGCCGTGGGCTCGCCACACACCTGGCCCTCCCTGCTGGTGCGCGGGCGGCGGGGTCGAGGCGCAGGCGTTCAGGGATGTGGTGGAGTGCTGTTTGATTGCAGCAGGAGACGCTTGAGAAGCGTGAGCGGGTGGTAGGCGTGCAGTGGCGGTGCACTGAAGGGGCGCGCGTGCAATTCAACTGGCCTGGGCTGCCGCTGCTGTTGCAGGCGGCGCTGACGTGGCTGGTGGAGCTGCTCAACTATGCGGAGCGCTCGGAGCAGGCGCGGCAGGTGCGCTGTGGTGTCTGCCAGGGTTGCAGGGCCGCGGGGGCAGGCAGGGAGGGGGCATCGCGGCGTGTGAGGTCGTTGGGGGGCAGCGTGCTGGCGGGCCGCTGCTACCGCAAAGCTTCAGCCTGCCGACCGCCGTGCCGTGCGTCCCCCTGGCACTGCCCTTAGCAGGACGTGCAGGATGAGCGGTCCCGCACCGAGGCCGAGTTCTTCCAGTACGTCTCCCAGGTGCGCTGGTCCCTGCTGTGTCAAGCAAACTGGTGGCTGCACGAGCATCAAGCAAACTGCTGGCTGCGCGGATGCTGGCCTCCCACGTGGAGCATGCAGCAGGCGATGGCCATTGCAGGGCTCATGCCGTGTGTGCCTCTGACTAGCTGCGTACAGATCGTTTCCACCCAACGCATACCTGGCGGTACGCTGAGCGGGGCTGCCTGTGCATTCACGCGCCTGCAGGTGTACCGCTTCTTCATGACCGGCGATGACGCCAAGTGCGAGGAGGTGGACGGGCGGCAGGTGGGCGGATGCACCGATGGGCACGGGGATCGAGAGAGGGACGTGTGCTCATTTCGAGAGCATCCGAGAGTGGGAGTGCTGTGGCGTGTTCCATGTGCGGCTCACTGCCCCTGCCACGCTGTTCAGTCACTGTTCAGTTTCTTCCCGCCTCTGTGCTGTGTTCCTGGCAGGAGGCGGAGTTTGAGGCGCGGGCTGCCTGCATCCGGTCGGACATCGAGCGGCTGGCAGCGGTGCGTGCTCCGAGCAGCGCTGGATGCTGCAAACCCTGCCCGCTGTTCCGCGGCGTTGCAAGTGCAGCGCTACCGGCCCTTGCATCACCCGGCCTGCCCCGCTGCATGCATTCTCAAGCTCCCGGCATGGCCATCGACTTGCCGCTGCCCCGCCTCACGCCCCTGCCCCTGCCCTCACGCCCCTGCCCCTGCCCTCATGCCCCTGCCCTGGCCCTCACGCCCCTGCCCCTGCCCTCATGCCCCCCCTGCCCTCACCACCCAATTCCTACAGTCCAACGACGCGCTGCGGGCAGAGATTGAGCGGCTGCACGGCGAGCCCTCGCCGCTGCTGGCGGCTCGCACGGCCAAGGAGGAGACGCTGGCGGACAAGGAGAAGTTCCTCAAGCTGCTGGACAACCTGCAGGTGCGGAGCACAGGGGAGCATTGGTTTATTGTAGTCTAGGCAAGCTGTTCTTCCAGACAAGGAGCAGGTCCTCAGGCTGCTGGACAACCTGCAGGTGGGACGCACACTTACAAGCTGTAAGCTGGTCGGTTGAGAAGCGTTGGTTGGTGACAGTCCAGGCAGGCTGTTCTTTTAGACAGGGAGCAGTTCCACAAGCTGCTGGACAACCTGCAGGTGGGAAGCACAGGGGAGCTGTTCGAGTGGGAAGCGTTGGTGTGTGTTCGGCTGGGGAGCGTTGGCTGGTGGTAGCCTAGGCAAGTTGTTCTTCGAGACGAGAAGCAGTTTCTTGAGTTGTTGGGCAACCTGCAGTCGCGGCAGGGGGACTGATTTGTTTGGATGGCTCAAGCTGGCAACACAGGCTCAAGCGGGGAACACAGGGAGGTCAGCAGGCACTGCGGGTGCAGGAGACGGGTGGCCAGCCCCGCTGGCCTCCCTCCCATCCTCGCGTCCACCCTGAGCCTGTGGCTATCCCGCCATGCTGTTGCTGCACAGGCGCACAAGACGAGCCTACAGCGCAAGCTGGCGGAGCGGCAGGCTGACGTGGCGGCGCAGGCAGCCGAGCTGGCGGCGGTGGAGAAGGAGAATGAGCAGGTGGGTGGCAGTTGCAGCTGTATGAAGCTTTATCTGCCGCATTGTTGAAGCGGCTGTGAGCTGCAGCATGTTGCTGCATGTCGCCTGCCTGCCAGCCCGCAGCACCATCTGAGCATGCCCGCCCCCGCCGCCTCCCTGCTGTGCAGCTGCGGGCGCGCATCGCGGTGCAGACGGTGCACCCCGCGGATGTGATGCGCATGAACCAGGAGAAGTGAGTGCAGGCTGCCTGCCGCGTGTCGGCCTGGACGTAAGGCAGCTGGGCCTAGTCTAATTCTGCCAGGTGGCGCAGCGCAACCCCGCCCAGTCTCACCCACCCCTCACGCACATCCTGTGACAAGCCCCCTGGCCGCTCTGCTTCCGCCTGCAGGGCCAAGCTGGAGTCGGCGCTGCGGTCCACGCAGGCGCAGCGCGAGGGTCTGGACCGCCGGGTGGCGGAGCAGGAGCGCACGATCGAGGCGCGGCTGGACTCGGTGGAGGCGGCGCTGCAGGTGGGCGGGTGCTGGTGGGTGCTGGTGGCTCTTCAGTTGCGTTGGAGGCGGCGCTGCAGGTGGGGGGGTCTGGTGGTTGCAGGAGTTGTGGTTTTGGAGCTGCGGGTGCTGTTGTTGTGCCATCCTGTTCGTTCATGGCCCTCTGTTCACATGCACAACACTCGCCGTAGCTGGCCAGCTGTGCGTCCAAACTCCTTTCCCTGCCATCGGCTGCTCCTGCTCCAAACTCCTTCCCCTGCCATCGGCTGCTCCTGCTCCCAACTCCCTATCCTCCCATCGGCCTGTCCTGCAGGGCTACCACTCCATGGCGGACCGGCTGGCGCTCATCCCCGCCACCGCCAAGCGCGCCGAGGGCGTCAACTTCGAGGTGGGGCGTTGTATTGCTGCTTTGCATGCCTTTGCAGCAGGCGTGGACTTCAGGCTCGCTGCATCCAGGTGTGCGGTGTTGGGCCCTGAACGCATCACGTTGTCTCTGCTATGCCCGCAGGTGCGGCTGGACCGCGGCGCCGCCTCTGCTGGCGAGATGATCAACGTGGACCTTAAGGTGGGTGCTGCTGCTGGGCTTGCTTTCGGCCAGCTGCTGGCGACTCAGTGGTGGAAGCGTGCTGCAACCTGCGCTCGCGACTGGGACCGCGGTGCAAGTGCCAGCGCACTAATGCCGCACCGTGGCGTCCCTCGCCTGCCGCTGCGGCTTGCCGCAGGGCATCGTCAAGCCGGCGCTGCAGCGGCTGCGGGACAGCTACTCAGCCAAGGCGCGGGAGCTGGCGGACCAGCTGCTCAGCCTGCAGGTGGGTGCTGGCGGGGCGTCTGCGGCTGGCCAGGCGGGGCAGACCAGCCTGGATGTCCTGCGGTTTGCAGCACATGTGAGTGTCAAGCGGCTGCCCCCGCCGTGACTGACCGAGTTGGGCGTGCACCCGCGATCGTGCACTGCTCCGCAGGAGCAGCACGACTCGGTGCGGGAGTTGCTGGCGGAGCGGGAGGAGGAGAACCGCAACGCCGAGGCGCAGGTGGGTCGGCCCGGCAGCAGCAGTCAGGGCAGCTGGCTGGCCTGCAGCTCGAGGCGTGCTTGTTGGAGGAGCTTTGATGGGAGGCATCGGCGGAACCGAAGCCAATCTAGCATTGCGCCGGCTGATGGTTGGTGTGCAGGTGCACAAGCTTGACGGGCAGTACCGCGCGGCCAAGGAGGCGCTGGAGCAGGACATTGCGGCCGCGCAGACCCAGGTTGGTGCTGCGCAGCCCGCCGTCGGTGCAATTCCTGGGCGTCGTCCTGCTCAGTGCTGCTACCATGGCTGCCAACCAGCTTCACTGTTACTTGCTACTTCACCTCCCCGCTTTGAACGTTCCGGCCGCCGGTGGACCAGCTGGCGACAGAAGTCGGCCCATAACGGGCAACTCGGTTTGCGCACATGTCCTTAGCCTTCATTACTGCTGAACCCCACCCTCCCGCCCGCAGGTGGACCAGCTGGCGGCGGAGGTGGCGCAGCTGCGCAACGCCAACGGCACGCTGATGCTGGCCAGCGAGGAGCGGCTGCGCGCGCTGCAGGCGCAGTACGAGGACCTGCTGGGGTGCGTGGCTGCTGCTGGTGCTGCTGCTGGTGCTGCTGCTGCTGGCGGGTCCAGCCCGCCGCACACAACGTCCAGCAGTGGCCACGGGGCGGTCAGGGCCCGGGCGGGCCTCGGCCCAGGGGGTGCTGCCGCTGGTGCCTGCTGCCGCTGGCCTTCATGGTCATGCCCTTGGTCCGGCGTGGAGGCGCAGCTTCTGTGGGGCGCCCCCTCACCCCGCTCTGCCGTCCTTTCCTGCTCGCTCACTTGCAGGCAGTGCGAGCTGGACAACGCGACGCTGCACCGCGACCTTTCGGCGGCGCTGGAGAAGATCCTCAACCACAAGCTGCAGCTGCAGGTGGGCACGCGGAGATGCAAGGGGTTTGGATCTAATGCCATTTCCAGTGAGCCAACATCTTCACATCAGATGCGGCAGTGCTGTCACTGAGGGTGATGATGGTGTTATGATGGTTCCGACTGAACGGCAGTTGATTATGTTGGTGCATGGTGCAGTAGCTCACTGGCTGTGGTGCCATTCACCTCATGGACCCACCCGCTGCCTCCATCCCCTCCCCCGCACACCCGCAGGCCGACCTCAAGGCGCTCTGCACTCGCGAGTCGGCCGTCATGTCACAGCTGCAGCAGGAGGCGGCCAAGCTGTCGGTGCTGCCGGCCTAAGCACAGCCTGCCCCGCCCCCCAGCAATGGAAGAGACTCTGACCCGCCGTGAAGGCGACCTGACGACACGAGCCGCGGCACCCGCCCTGTTTGCTGCTTGCCCAACTGACGTGACAGCACCCATCTCCCGTTCTGACTGCCCTGACCTGACCACAGACCTCTCTTTCCTCACCTGATGTACTCCTACCAGCCATACATCTTGGCAGCAACAAAGCAGCACCCTGTAATGGCACCCACCGGTCAAACAAACGGCAGCTGCAGTGAGCGACCAGGCGGCATGCGGCATTTGGCGGCGGCGCCCCATTGCCTTGGCTGTCTCGCTGCGCTGGTTCTCAGTCTCCAGCCAGCGTCAGCGTGTGTTCGGCTGTGCCAGCCGGCCTCAGGGAGCGCCCCGCACGCTCAACTGCACCCGAACTTGGCCCCTCCTTTCCGCTCTGCCGCCGCCATGAAGACGCAGGACCTGCGGTGAGCGATGCCATCATGTTTGTCGCGTCGCCGTCGCGCTGGATCCTGCGCCCTGCAACCGCCCACTCGCCACCCTCCGCCTGCAGCGCCGCCCTTGCCGTCGAGCGGCGGCGAAGGCAGGAGGCAGAGTCCAAGCTGTCCCGTGCGCTGGAGAACAACACCGCGCTGGCGCGAGGCAACCTGCGGCTGCAGGAGCAGTGCGCACGGCTGCGGGGGGAGGCCGACCTGCGGCAGCACGAGGAGGGGTGCCAGCGGGCGGCGGCCGCGGCGCGCGAGCGGGAGGCTGCTGCCAAGCTGGCCCGCCTGCAGGCGCTGGTGCATCAGGGAGCGGAGGAGCGGGAGGCTCTACTGCGCCAGCTGGCTAGCAAGCAGGAGGTCATTTCGTACCTGGAGGGCAAGCTGGCAGAACGGGCGGCGGCAGGCGGCATGGGAGGCGGCGGCAGCACTAGCGGTCAGCTGGGTGCAGGGCCAGCTGGCGGTGTGGCTGCAGGGCAGGCGGCAATGCTTGCGCAGGCCTCCAGCAAGCCTGCCGGAAGTGGTGCAGCTGCTGCAGACAGCCAAGATGCCGCAGCGCCGGCGCCGGCAGGGCAGGAGCCGCGGCAGCGGGCGCCGCTGGTGGCATCAGAAGAGGAAGAGGCACTGTCCGTGGGCGAGGAGGCCAGCAGCGGCAGCCCAGCTGAGGAAGAGAGTGCTGCCTGTGCGGATGGGGATGACAAGGGCAGCAGGGGCACAGGCGCAGTGGCAGCAGAGGAGCAGCAGCAGGCCGAGATGCCCAGCCAGCCTTCAGCACCAGCCGGTGGCTCCACAGCTGCTGCTGATGTGGACGTGACGCCGCAGCCCCAGCTGAAGCAGCGGCAGGGCGACCACAACAGGTGCGGGAAGGAGGCACGGCACCACATGCTGTCTCTGCTGCTCACGAAGGAAAGCCAGTGCAAATCCGATTGCTTGGTCTGCTCCCCCCTGCTGCAGTGCCGGCGTGGCGCCGCCCACCGTCCAGCGCACCTCCCTGCGGGCGCGCAACAGCATCAGCTACGCAGAGCCCACCCTGAGCCGCAAGCTGCGCCAGGGGGACCCCTTCACATTCGGCGCAGCTGAGGCGGCAGCAGCAGGCGCTGGCAAGCAGCGCGGGCGAGCCCGCACCAAGCCGCGCCCGCGCTTTGCTGGTGGGGCAGCGCAGCACAGCGGCGGGGAGCGCCGGGAGGCGCTGCCGCCGGTGTCTGACTAGCCTGGGCAGCAGTGCCGTGATTGGAGGTGTAACTATGGGGTGTAACAAGTGAACAACGGCGGCCAAGGCATTGGTAAAGAAACAGGGAGAGCAAGCAAAGAGGGGCAAACTCTGGGACGGCTGTGCAGTGCAGAATTCACGTGCGCAGGCTTCGAGGGGTCAGTGCGATCCTGCTCAGGCCTGCGCTGCCGCCTGGCCAAACGGCTGCAGCCGCAGGGATGCCGCCGCCTCTCCCTTGTGCTGCTGTGCCCGCTGCGCCTGCTGCGCTGCCCAGGCGGGCACCCGCCCAAACGGCAGGTCTTCAGGCGTAGCCTCGTAATCGTCCTCAGCCAGCGCGGCCTGGGCAGCGGGCGACAGCGGCTTTTTATCGTCCTTCCTGCAGGCAGGCAGAGTGTAGGGAGGCAAGCGCAGCGGCAGTTGGGGCGCAGCTGGACGGGGCCTTGCAAGCTGCGGCAGCGGGCCAGGCAGCCGCCGCAAGCCTGCACTGCGCACGCCGCTGGCTGCCCGCCCCGCTGATTCCATGCCTGCTGCCGCAAGCCTGCATGGCACAAGCGCTGGCTGCCCGCCCCGCTGGCTCCGTGCCTGCCCACTGCTGGCTCACTCGAAGTGTGGGCGGCGGTGGCCCTCTGGAATGATGCGCTCCGCTTCCTCCTTCTCGAAGATGCCCCACATGGTGCCCAGCTGCGGGGCGAGCAAGCAGAGAGAAGGCAAGGGCTTGTGGGAGGCGTCATGGTGTGCATGAGGTGATGCACCGCTTGCTGCTTTCGAAGGATGCCCACATGGTGGCCAGCTGTGGCAGGGACAGGGCAGGCACATGGCTACTGTGCACACGTGCGAAGCAGTGGAGTGCGAAGCAGTGGAGTGGCGCAGCGCTCAATGCAAGCTCCAGCACGCGTCTCTCAACTCAACTACCTAAACAAGCTGCTCACCTTCTTGCCGGAGCGAACGTCCTGCTCATCCTGCCACGTGGGCACAGCATACCTGGCAGGGGCAGCAGGGGCAGGCAGGGCGGCGTCGCACGTCCATGGAAACAAGCTGGTCGGCTCAAGCGCAGCATGCTGAGAGGCACAGCATGCACAGCAGCACGGCGGCGGCCGGCGGCCGGTTCAGCAGCCGCATGAGTTCTGGGCAAGTCGCGCCAGGTGGCTCCAAGCCCCCTGCACCCGCACCAGCAGTCTCCGGCTTCGATCTGCATGGCGTTCACGCCACGCTGCAGCTTGAAGAAGCCCATGTCGCCCTACAGCAGACAAGGGGAGCGAGCAGAAGTTGAGCAGCGAACAATCGATCAACCGTCGAATGGCGATCAACCCTCGAATGGCGGAGTGCAGGTTGGGGCCCTGCCCAGTGCCGCAGCTTGAAGCGAACCTTGCCATTTGTGCAGCCAAGGTAGTTGCCGCGCACTTGCAGAAGCAGACCCGACAACATCGCAAACAGACTCACCCAGTAGGTCCCCCAGGAGTTGCGAATGATCCAGTACCTGTGTATGGGGGGTGCAGGGGAAGGCAGTTGCGCACAGAGGGGGAGTGGGGATCAGCTTCAACCCAGAGCTATGCGACTGGGCAGGGCGTCACAAACAGACACTGCACATGGCCCAGCCAGCAGCAGAGGCAGAGGCTCACTTGAGGCCGCTGTCCTCTTCGCCCCAGCCCACCACCTCCACATCGTGGTCCACATCTGCAGAGCAGGAAGCTTTGTTTAATCCTGAGTCTGTTCGAAGGAAACATCGGCCAATGCCCACCACCTCCACATCTACGGTTGTTCGTGCAGCAGGAGCCATATGAGCACGCAATCAGCATGTGTGTACCCAACCCTGCATGGCTGTAAGGGATTTTCTGCTGCTCGCCCAGCCAACCAGAAGCCATGCTAAGCAGCCTGCACAGCGACTGCGCTGCATGGCAGCCACGCTCAACCAGCAGCGTAGCGGCGCACCGGTGGCATTAGTGCTGTCGATGTAGACGCCATTGTGGTAGCCTGCAAGCGAGGAGCGTGTGCAACACAGCAGCTTCCTCAGTGGCAATCATGGCGACCGACACACCAGGCCACTGCAAGCATGCAGCGCTGCCCCCCGCTCACCGTAGTCGAACAGCTCGGCGGTGGCCATGCCACACGTGACCGGGCCGCGAGCCAGGATCTCACTCATCATCGCCTCCTGGCCTGGAGCCTCCACCTGAAAGCAAATGAAAAGCAAAGGAAAGGACAAAGGTCCGCTGTCACACAGGGCCACTGATTTGGTAGTTAGCATGTGCCGGCCTTCGCTCGTCAGGGCCTTCCTGCCAGCGCCTCCGCCCACACAGAGCGGCAGCAGGGGAGACGAGGCAGCAGTGGGGCAGGCCACTCCTCACCCGGCCCTCAGTGGCGGCAATACGGAGCCTCCAGGCAGCAGCGTGCAGATGGGAGGGGCGGTGATGTGCGGTGCACACGGGCGGTGATGTGCGGTGCACACAACCCACCTTGCCGTACGAGGAAAGGTAGTAGCGGATGGGGGTGCGCACCGGCCAGCACGTGTCCACGTCCTGCAGGGCAGCGGGGCATGCACAGATTCCGGCACTCCAGTTCAGCAAGTCAGCAGATGGAGGGGATGATGGGGCTGCGCACAGGTTGGCACGTGTCCACCCCCTGAACGAGCGGGAGTGGCGCGGCAGGCTAGGGCTGGCGGGCGTACAGCAACACCTCAACAAAGGGTAACAGAAATGTGGGCATGCCAGACGTTACCGACGCAACACGTGGCGGCCCGGGCTTGCAGCACCCACACGCACACCACACCACCAGAACGCACCTTGAGGGGCATGCAGTTGGTGCAGTAGGCGGAGGCAGGGCACTTTGCGGCGTGCTTCCCATACTTGGTGTGGTCGGTGGCGCTGTATGGCTGCATATCAAAGGGGTGAGAGCAGCCGGCACACACGGCTCACGCGGCGGGAGGGCAGGTCAGAGCAGAACAGGAGGGCGGGTCGGAGCAGTGCAGGATTTGGAACAAATACCTGATCCCTCACGGCATGCTTTGCACCATGCAGCTGTCATCGGGCAGGCCGCAGATATCCACGCAGCACACAACCCCGGTTCTGCAACATATGCCCTCCCGGTAACGCGTGGCGATCAATCCAGGAGGTGCCCAGCAACAGATGAGCTGGGAAAAAGACACACCAGGACAAAGTTATCCTCTCTGAAGTTCGAGTGCACTTACCATGCAGCTCTCGTCGGGCAGGCCGTAGTGCTTCATGTAGCGAACCACGTCGATCACGTCGCCGCCGTTGCAGCCCTCACCGTAGCTGCAAGTTTGGGCAGACGGCAGGGGTGAGTTTGATACAGAGGGCAGCGTGGGTGAGTGGGGACACAGTGCAAGATGGGGCGGCAACCGATGGTGAGCACGTCGTCGCCGTTGCAGCCCTCGCCGTGCCCCCGCAGCACAGTGCCTGATATCTGCAGCACAGCGCAACGTGGCACAGCATGGCACGGCACAGCACAGCACAGTGCAGCGCAGCGTGCCAGCTCACCCGTGGAAGGCGCCGCAGTTGAGCACCACCTGGCGCGCCAGCATGGTGTCAGGCCCCAGCCCGCCCTTGATGATTTTCAGGCGGTCCTGCTTGCATGGGTGGATGGAGCCCGTCTCCTGTTACATACCCGGCTTCGTGGGCCCTATCGGGCCAGGGCAGGGATCTTCGGGGACTCCAAGCTTGCCTGTGCCTGCTAGCCCAGCGCTCGAGGCGCTGGGGCAGGAACCACCAGGCAAAAACCGCCCTGCCCCGTCCCATCCCTGCCACTGCATCGCACACCCCTCCCTCCCCGCAGCAACCGAGAACAGAATGCCAGGGAATCAATCGCCCCAGCTGCCCGCATTGCTGTAAAACGCCATGTACCCAGCTGCCCACCTGGATCATGGAGGTGGAGCCGTGCAGCCAGCAGGAGCCGCAGTACTGGGGGATGTGCTGGTTCCAAGAAGGGGCCTGCAGCGGCAGCAGCAGCAACACGGCAAGTTTTGCACATGAGGGAGCCTGCACCTGCCGCGGCAGCAGGGCGGTGCTTGTTCCAGGAGGGGGCCTGCGGCAGCAGCAGCACGCCAAATTATGCACAGGAGGGGGCCTGCGGCAGCAGAGGCACTAGCAGGCGAGCAGTGCACATGCAGTGGCAAGCAGCCGGATTGGGGCTGGTGCAAGGCTGTACAACTAGACGAGTCGGACGGTTGCGGCGGCAAGCAGGAACCCAGGGTGCGGCACGGGTGTGCACCGCGGCGCAGCAGGCGGCAGCACCCATCGTCTGGACGGCAGCGGGGCATGCAGGTGTCCATGCCTAAAGCCAATGCCATGTCCCTTCATGCCGCCGAGCTACTATCGCATCCGCGAGTGGTTGCGAGCTATGAGCTGCCCCCGATGGGTAGCTGCCACCCGCCCGCACCAGCATCGAGCGGCCATCCACGTTGTTCCAGTCAAAGCTCTTGGGCAGCTCCTCCAGCGACAGCTGCGGCGCCGGCTGGTGGTTGAACGACAGCTCCTCGGCCGGCAGGTCCTTCCGCACGCGCTTGCAGCGCGAGGCCGCCGCCGGGTGGGCGAGGGCGAGCAGCAGCGCCAGAGCGGCGGCGGCAAGAGGCGCCGAGCGGCAGCGGCGCGCCATCGCAACCTGCGGCACATGCACGATCGGTGGGTGAGTGTGTGGAGGCGTCTGGGGGCCCCCTTGGGCTCTCGGAGGTGGCCTCCCGCGCTAGGGCATCGCGGAAGCGGGCCTCAAGCCCCCATCATCATGGGGATCGACACATCCGTGTGATGCCGCAACGTAAGCGCCTACGGCGCGCGGGGCGCACCTCGGTCAGGGTTCCACGCCTAGAGCGCTCGCCTGTAGCAGCCCGGTTATCCCGATCGCACGCACAATGCTGCTGAATGGCACGGAGCTCGCCCCACACCCTGTTGCTTTCCAACCAGCACTTGCAACAATGCAGGGCGAGCGCTGCCACAACCGGCCGATCCCGGCCTGCAACCAACTGCACAGCACAATCACAAACCTTTCAGCAAGCCCACGGCGGCACAGGGGCCTCCACAACCATGAGTGCCTGCTGCTCCTCCCGCTGCGCCTCGCTGGGGCCTGCCCGCCCAGCCCAAACATCTGCCCGGCGCGTCACAAACCCTGTGCAAGCCTCCCAGCTACCGGCGACTGGCAGTCCAGCCCCCTCGCACCGCCGCCTCCCGCCGCTCGCCGCCGCCGCCGCCGGCGACCGTGCTGCTGCTGATGGCGCCTCTCCTGCGAGCCGCCGCGCCACCCTAGCGGCTGTAGTGGCCGGCATTGCGGCCGTGGGAGCGCGGCCGGCAGCTGCAGACGAGAATGCGCCCCGCCAAGGGGAGGTGAGGCGGGGGCACGTGCAGCGAGGCCTGCCTTGCGCAGCAGCCACGGGTTGTGAGCGGTGAGCTCCTCTGCCGCCTTGCTGGAGGTTGTACGGCAGCACCCACAACCAAGCTGTTCTGCAGGTGCGGCACAGCGAGGCGGAGTGGCGGCAGCTGCTGCCGGCCGACGCATACGCGGTGCTGCGCCAGGCCCGAACGGAGCGGCGCAACAGCAGCCCCCTGGTCAAAGTGAGTTGTTCCAGGTGGACGGTGGTTCCCAGCGTGTGCTTGCCACCGAGCTCCACTTGCACGTGCTGCAGCGCAAGCCGTGATGGCTTGTGCGCCGCGCTCCTGCGACGACGAGCGCACCTGCTGCTGTTGCCGCTCACCGTGCCGAGGCGCCTGTGCCATGCCCAGCGGCAAGTGGGCCTCCACATGCATCCCATGCTCTTCCTGCAACCTGTCCTCTGCGACCACCCACCACCCACCAACCACCAACCACCCACTCACCCACCCCACCTCTGCGCAGGAGAAGCGCAGCGGCACCTTCTGCTGCGGCGGCTGCGGCCAGCCGCTGTTTGCCAGCGGCACCAAGTATGAGTCAGGTAGGATGTATGGGTGGGCTGCCTGCGGCTGCGGCTGCGGCTGCGGCTGCGGCTGCGGCTGCTGCTGCTGCTCCAAGTGGCGGCGTGTGAGACACTGTTGCACCAGCGGCGGCAAGTACGAGTTGGGCAAGCGGGACAGAGGCTGCTGGGAGGGGCTGAAAGGCTGGGCTGGCTCACCGCCTCAACTGTGGGATCAGCCAATCGCGGCGGCGGCGGCATCAGCGGCCGGCAGCGGCACCGGCAGCGGCACCAGCAGCAGCAGCAGCAGCCGCCGCCGCCGCAGCACCAGATCTTGTTGTGAGTCTACCAACTGCCACGCTCAACCGCTGCACGCCCTCTGGCCCAACTTTGGTGCAGGCACTGGCTGGCCGTCTTTCTACGATGCGCTCCCCTCCAGCGTGGCCCTTGAGCCCGATTACTCCATCCCTTTCATGCCCCGCGTGGAGGTGGGTTTCGACAGGATGCTGAGCAGCTGGTGTGTTGCGCACAAGCATGCCACCCCGCCGCTACGAGCGGCGCTTTGGCCGCCGGCGCCAACGCCGTTCGCATGGGCAGCCGCACACTCCAAGCTTGAATGTGCTATGCCTTCAGCGCCCCACCCTTGCCCGCTGCCGGCGCATTCCCTCTTGCTGGGCGCTTTGCTCCATCCCCTCACCTGCAGGTGTGCTGCTGTCGCTGCCTGGGCCGCCCGGGATCTGCAGCACTCCAGCCACAATGTAACCTTACTACACTTTCGACCGCTGCCTGCCCCACCCCACCCTGCCCGCCTGCAGGTGCGCTGCTCCCGCTGCCTGGGCCATCTGGGTCACGTCTTCGAGGACGGCCCGCCCCCCACCGGCCTGCGCTACTGCATGAACGGAGCAGCGCTCACTTTCCAGCCGCAGCAGGCATGATCAGCCCCCCAGAGAACAGGCCCGAGCTGCTTGCATGTGCTGATGACCGGCACTTTGCTGAGAGTGTAGGGAGGCAGCAGCCGGCGGCTCCCTTTGCATAGAGCGCAGTGCCATCTTTCTCTGTGCCACAATTGCCTGAATTTAATTTTGAGCGTACCCTCTGTTCTTCTGTCAAGGTTCTGGCAGCTTGCACCAAGAAGCCGCTGTTAATCGCTGTCGGGCCGTGTCGCTTGATGCGCAAGCAGCGGCGCTCAAGGTGCAGCCTCCACGCCTGCCTTCAGCACCCGGCACTGCTCGTGCTGGCTTTGTGCAGCCTCTGGGCGCCTTCAGTGTCTCACCGTGCCTGCTCTAGCCGCAATGGAAGCCACCGGCCAGTTCGAGCCCGCCCCTGCGCCCCATGAGGCGCCACCCCTGCTGGATGCCCTGCCTGACGCCCTGCTGGGCCGCGTGCTGGGGCTGGCCGGCAAGGAGGTCGGGTGAGGCACCGCTGCCGTTCGCCGGCCTGCCGCACCAACCATTGCTGAACAAGCCAGGGAGCAGCCATACCCGCTTGTCTGGAGCCCGTTCTGCACTGTGCACTCCCTGCCCACAGGCCGTCCACCAGCCTGGTCAGCAAGCGCTGGAATCGGCTGGTGTTTTCAGAGCCGGCGCTGTGGCGCAAACTGGTCATTGCCGACGCCGTGCTGCCACTGGCTGCTCTGACCGAGGCAGCCGACCAGAAGCGCTGGTATGACTGCAAGCTGCGCCTGCTGCAGCGGGTGGGCCCGCTGGTGCGCGTTTTCGAACTGGCGTTCACAGCCCTTCAGTTGATGCTGCTGCTTGGCACTGAATATGAGGAGCAGGCAGTGCAGGCCATTGGCGGCATGCCACACCTCGGCGAGTTGTATGTGGCAGCGGCGCTAGGCTTGCCAGGCTGCCTGCCGGAAGTGCTGCTGCAGCTGCCGCCTGGGTTGAGCCGCCTGCGGCTGTTGGGGCCTCGGCTTCCGGCCGGCACGGTGGCTGCAGCACTGCACCACACAGCCCTGAATCAGCTGGAGCTGTGCTGCTTTGAAGACGCTTTCGAAAACCTGCAGCCGCTGACGGCGCTGCGCCAGCTGACACAGCTTCAGCTGACCTGTGCCGGCCGGGGCCCTGTGGTCCTGCCGCTGCCCTGCCAGTTTCCAGCGGGGCTGGCCAAGTATGGCATGGCTCGGCAGGACCCCAGGCACGAGTTTGATTTCGATGACCAGATTGCACCGTTGAAGGTGGGTGAGACATGGTTGCGGCGCCTGTCCCTTTCCAACCATTTCGGGCCAGCCTTCGACGCCTTGCAGCCAGGCTGCTTCGCCGTGCCTGGATCACAGCTCAGATGGGGTTGTAACGATTGCCGGCTTGCAGGTGGCAGGCGCCCAGCTGGAGCGTGGGATTTTTGGCGACCAGCTGCTCACGATTGTGGGCATTGTGCACCTGCCCTCACTCTGGCGTCTGCTGGCGGCCCTACAGCCAGCCAACTTGCCACCTTTCACCCAGCTGTCCCTCAAACGTAGCACCCTGCCCTTGGAGGCGCTGCAATCTGGGGACGGGGGTGGCAGTGCGCCGCTGGCGCCCCTGCAGCACCTCGGCCTCTGCTCCTGTGACGTGCCTGGCGGCAATTGCAGCGCTGCTCTGGCTGCCCTGCTGGGAGGCAGCACGCTACTTGATGCTTTGGAGGTGCGCGACTGCCTGCTAGATGATGAGCCTATTCCACACAGCTTGCTGAGCGCCACCCGCCTCACTCTGCTCGGCTTTGCGGCAAACCTCCTGCAAGAGCTTCCCCAGGCGCCGGTGCTGGCAGGTGCGCCCATGATGCAAGTGCATGACGCAAAGTGCCTCAGGGGCTGCTCAGATGGGCATCTGCATACATGCTCCGCAATGCAATGCAGTGCCGCCATGCATATACTGCACCCGCCATGGCCACTCATGCAGGCCTGCGGCAGCTGGGCCTCCGGCAAAACAGCTTCACCCGCATGCCGCCCGCCCTCGGCGCCGCCACCGCCCTGCGGCAGCTGCTGCTCAGCGGCAATCCGCAGCTGGAGCTTGTTACCGAAGACCTGGCAGTGCTGCGGCGCATGACCAGCCTCGTTGAGCTGGAGCTGTCGGCCTCGCCAGCTGAGCGCATGCCAGCCGCGCTGCGCGAATGGCTGGGGCCGCGCCTGAAGGTGGTTGAGGATGATGAGCCAGCAGATGACGTAGATGACGATCCAGCCGTTGTCGAGGTCGTGTAGCCGCCATGCCTTCGCAGTCTTTGCCCAGTCTGGCTTTGCCCAGTTGCTTGTGTTGCAGCTGTTGCGATGCCCGTCTGCGCATGTTGACTGCTTGCATGATTGTACACTGAAGCGCGCACAATCAACATGCAATAGGTTTTAACGTACAGGAGCAAGGCAGCTGAGGAGTGCAAAGAACGCAGCAAGGGGACGCACGGCGCAGTGACAACACAGTCCACATGCAGCTGGCTCCGGAGCCTGTGCCTGGTCAGTCCAGCCAGAAGGCGTCTGACCAGCCGGTTCGCATGGCCACCCAGTGGCCCACCGCCACAGCATGCCGCTCCCGCACTTCTTTGAGCTTGCGCCACACCCAGGGCGGCCTCGCTGTCGGCTGCCGCTTGGCCGCCTGCTGCGCCTGCTGCCGCTGCCGCTGCGCCTGGCCAAGCTTGCCCAGCGGCGCTTTTTTGGCCGCCGCCCGCTCAACTACGGAAGGCTGCCTCTGGCCGGCGTCATCTCTGCTGCCGCCGCCGCCGCCGCCGCTGCTGCTGCGCCCTGCGGGCCCCCCATCCAGTTCCAGCAGCTGCTCGCACCGCTGGCGGTCATATGTGAGGTGCACCTCCTGCCGCGGCAGCGCACGCCACACCTGCAGCTGCAGCGGGTCTAAAACCTCTACAGGCTGCCCTGCCTGCTGCTCTGTGCTGCCGCAGGCAGGGGTGCCTGCCGCTGCTGCCTGGATGGCTGCGGCACGTGCCTCCACCGCCGCCAGGCCGGCGGTCAGGTTGACTGCCGCCAAGTCAGCATCTGAGGCAAACAGCACGTGGTTACGCAGCCGCGACTTTTCTAGGTCGGAAAATGCGCGCACTGCATGGGGGCGGGAGCGGGGCGGGCGGGGGTGAGTGGCAAGGGCTTGAGAGCCCTGATTGGGCAGCACACAATGCGCAGCATGGCCCGCCTCCGGCGTCCAATACATGGCAGTTGCAGCGGCGCCGCTGAGGGCAGACCGCAAGCCTGCAAAGAAAGTCCTCTGCTCCGCCAGCTGTGTGGTATGGCCCGCATCCGGCATGCAGTGCATGGCAAGTGCAGCAGCGCCGCTGAGGGAAGACAGCAGCTGCCGGGTAAAACCCTGCTCCACCAGCTGTGCTCACCCGACCCAAACTCGAGACGCAGGCGGCACCACGCCTGCTTGAAGGCCGCGCCCCGCCCACCGAAGTAATTGACAGCCAGCACGCCGCCGGGGCTTAGGACCGAGCGCAGCTGTCGGAAGAAGGCTCGGTCCATCAGAGGAGGCGCGATGCCGCCGCCGCTGCATCCGACGGGCGGACACGGGGAGCGGGGAACAATCACTGCTGCAGCTGGCCGACGTGAACTCTCAGGAAGGGAGTGAGCCAGCTGAAGGAGAGCAAGCATGCTGGGCAGCTGCGCTAGAGAACTCATGCTGGCTGTCTGGTTGGGAGCCGCCAGGCCTTCTCCCCCCTGCTACCATCCCACACACAGAGTGCAGGCAGCGTACTGCCAACCCACCTGAACACATCGTGCAGCACGTAATCGTACCGCTGCCCCACCTCTGCCGCCAGGCGCGGCACCAGCTGAGCTGCATCCGCCACCAGCGCACGCCCGCCGTGCAGCGCTGGCTGCAGGCCGAAGAACCGCTGGGCAGCATACAGCACCTCAGGGTGCAGCTCGATTGCATCTGCACGCAGGAACCAGCATGGGGGGCGGGCAGTTTTGGGCGGGCATCAGCACACCAGCTTGCCCAGCCTGCTGCTGGACTGAAATGAGACAGGCACGCATCTTGCCGCCACTGCTGCGCGTGCACAATGCCTGCCCTTAGCCATCGCGGACCCACCTGCCGCCACGCCCAGCCGCTGCATGGCCTTCACGGCAGTGCCGATGCCCAGCCCCACATGCAGGGAGCGGGTGCCGTTGGGGCGCAGCAGGGCCGCCGCCTGCTGCAGGTAAAAGGCGCTGTAGACTGCAGGGGTGCAGGGTGGAGGGAGGGCAGGGCAGGATGTGAGTGGTTTAAAGAGTCAATTGAGTGGTTTAAAGAGTCAATCAGCATCGAATGAGCCATGGAGAACGGCAGGCACGTGCAGCAGCCTGCATGTACAAACATGTTACGCTGCGCTGTACTCCAGCCTGGCAGCAGACGGCGCCCCGTGCACATCTCACTGCACCCGACTGGCCCGCCACCTCAGGCGGCGCCCCGTTCTTGCCAGTTGTGCACTGGCATGGCAGGGACACAAGCCAGCAGGCAGCATCCAGGCATCCAGCCACATCCCCGCACCCGACTGGCCCGCCACCTCGGGCGGTGCCACGTACTCGCCACCCATGATGCTGTGGTCAAGTCGCAGCAGGCGGTACCTGCATTTGAAGCCCAGCGGCCAACAGGCAAGGCGTACGTCAGCTGGAGTTCTCTAGTTCAGAAGCAAGCAGGCGTGCCACGATGCTGTGGTCAAGCCGCAGCAGGCGGTGCCTGCCAGGGTGGCCAGGGCCAGGGTGAGCTCCCGTCACCCTAACTAAACCTCCGACGCAAACCGTGAGAAAAGGCAAACGATCACACGGCTGCTGTAGCGCATGCTGACGCTACCAGCACACTGCAAGCCGAGCCGCAGCAGCGCATCCCATGCCGCCTGGCAACACACCTGTACTGGTCTCGCAGCGTGCCTTCCACAACCGACAGCTGGCCGCCTGCCGCCATTTCGCAGCGCCACAGCACCGCGTAGCGCCCGCCCTGCAGCTGGTGGCTGACGGCTGTGCACGGCTGGCGCAAGCCTGGGGCCAAAAGCGCCGCCGCAACGGCCACGGCCACGGCGGCTGTGACTGCAGGGCCGCGGCTGCGGCTGCCCGCCTGGCGGGGTGCCAGCATGGCAGCCATTACAGCAGCTGCTGCGGCCAGGGCTGGGGGCAGCGTGCTGCCTGGCCGCGCCGGCACGAGTGCAGCAGGCAGCTCCAGCAGCAAGCCTGCCGACGCTGCGCAAGCCACCAACGCCAGCACAGCCAGCAGCGGGCGGCTGCCGGGTGCCAAGCGGCGCAGCCCACGGCTGGCGCAGGCCCCTGCTGCACAGCCCAGTGCACCAAACAGGAGGCCAAAGGCCAGTGCCGCTGTCCCCATGGCACCCAGAGTTAGGTGGGCATCAGAGATGTGGCGGCCGCTGCCATCGGCCAGCCCAGGCGCCAACAAGAGGCTGCCCGCCAGCCGCTCCGGCCGCAGGGCGGCTATCATGGTCGCTGCGCCAGCTGCCAGCCACCAGGCTGCGGGTATGATGCCAGCTGGAGCTGCACTGCTGGCGCCACCAGTAGGCAGCAGCGCGCTGGCCTCCACCGCTGCATGGCCCAGCACAGCCGCTGCGATGGCCAGCGCAAAGAGCGCCACGCCGCAAAAGCTGCCGGCCAGCCACTCGCCAGTTTGGGGGGCCAGCAGCCGCACCGCGGCATGGTGGGCAAACAGCAGCAGCACCAGTGCCACTGGAGCGGCGGCTGCCTGCAGGCCTGGTGGCGCCTCGGTGAGCCGAGCAGCTGCGGCGGGTTTGGCGGCAACCGCCTTGCGTGCTGCCATGACCACGGCTGCCGGCGCTGGCTTGCCGTCGCTGCCGGCCGCCTTGCTGCTGCTGCCGCCCGCCTCCTGGGCCTTCTTGCCCGGCTTGCTGCAGCATTAGCGGGGAAGGCACAGGAGCAAAGGTGCGTGAGCCAGGTGCCGCGTGCGACGGCGGCAGTGGCAGCAGCGGCGCCACTTGCGGGGCAACACCAGAGCCCATCTTCCAAGCAAACGGCGTACCGAAGCTGCGCCTGAGATGTCATCGATCTAATTGGCGGCTGGCCAAGGGCTGCCGCGCCCCCACGCGGTGCAGTGGAAACGCAACTCGGGGCTGAGAGCCGCTAGGGCGTTTAATGTGGGCGGGTATGCTTTGAAGCCGATCACACAGGCGGACGCTCACTCGATCGGCGGCAATGGGCACAAAGGGTGCGGGAAGAAAGCACCGCCACCCATGCGGTGCAGCAGCACGCTTGCAGCGGCGATCGCCTGGTGCCGAACACTCTGCGCAGCAATCTCAACTGCTCGCACAGCGGAGCGGGCCTGGTGCAGCTACCGGCGGCGCTCGCAGACTGCCACGCTCCTGGCAGCTCCAGCGCAGCTTTGAAGACAGCATCAACTCATCAGGATGGCGGGTCGCGGCAGGGATGCCGTCCTGCCGGCCTGGATGCGCAAAGGCAAGACATGCCCGCCGCCGCTGCTGCTCTCCGCAGGCCGCTGACCGCGCCGATGTCTCACAGTGACCATCTCCGTTGCTCTGCTGCAGCCCAGGAAGGCGGCGCACCTGGCGCCCCGGCGGCGGCGGCACCAGCGGCGGTGAGCAGCGGCAGCAGGAGGGCCGGGCTGCCTCGGGGCGTGTGTGCATGTTCGCTGCAGCCAGTACTTGCTGTGGACGCTGCCTAACTTTGCCATCCACTCTGTCGCTCCCTGCAGCACCCCGGCGCTGCGGGCGCGGGCTCGCCCGGCGCCGCGGCAGCGG